>CAMRHE010000880.1:112500-374972 GCA_947044405.1 Leptodactylus fallax
GAGGTAGAGGTGACACAAGAGCTTACAATCTATGAGGTAGAGGAGGTGACACAAGAGCTTACAATCTATGAGGTAGAGGAGGTGACACAAGAGCTTACAATCTATGAGGTAGAGGAGGTGACACAAGAGCTTACAATCTATGAGGTAGAGGGGGTGACACAAGAGCTTACAATCTATGAGGTAGAGGGGGTGACACAAGAGCTTACAATCTATGAGGTAGAGGGGTGACACAAGAGCTTACAATCTATGAGGTAGAGGTGACACAAGAGCTTACAATCTATGAGGTAGAGGAAGTGACACAAGAGCTTACAATCTATGAGGTAGAGGAGGTGACACAAGAGCTTACAATCTATGAGGTAGAGGAGGTGACACAAGAGCTTACAATCTATGAGGTAGAGGAGGTGACACAAGAGCTTACAATCTATGAGGTAGAGGAGGTGACACAAGAGCTTACAATCTATGAGGTAGAGGAGGTGACACAAGAGCTTACAATCTATGAGGTAGAGGAGGTGACACAAGAGCTTACAATCTATGAGGTAGAGGAGGTGACACAAGAGCTTACAATCTATGAGGTAGAGGTGACACAAGAGCTTACAATCTATGAGGTAGAGGTGACACAAGAGCTTACAATCTATGAGGTAGAGGAGGTGACACAAGAGCTTACAATCTATGAGGTAGAGGGTGACACAAGAGCTTACAATCTATGAGGTAGAGGAGGTGACACAAGAGCTTACAATCTATGAGGTAGGAGGTGACACAAGAGCTTACAATCTATGAGGTAGAGGAGGTGACACAAGAGCTTACAATCTATGAGGTAGAGGAGGTGACACAAGAGCTTACAATCTATGAGGTAGAGGAGGTGACACAAGAGCTTACAATCTATGAGGTAGAGGAGGTGACACAAGAGCTTACAATCTATGAGGTAGAGGAGGTGACACAAGAGCTTACAATCTATGAGGTAGAGGAGGTGACACAAGAGCTTACAATCTATGAGGTAAGGAGGTGACACAAGAGCTTACAATCTATGAGGTAGAGGGAGGTGACACAAGACACAATCTATGAGGAGAGGGCCAGACCAGAGGCAACCCGAGGAGGTGACACAGAGCTTACAATCTATGAGGTAGAGGTGACACAAGAGCTTACAATCTATGAGGTAGAGGGGGTGACACAAGAGCTTACAATCTATGAGGTAGAGGAGGTGATACAAGAGCTTACACTCTATGAGGTAGAGGAGGTGACACAAGAGCTTACAATCTATGAGGTAGAGGAGGTGACACAAGAGCTTACAATCTATGAGGTAGAGGTGACACAAGAGCTTACAATCTATGAGGTAGAGGAGGTGACACAAGAGCTTACAATCTATGAGGTAGAGGTGACACAAGAGCTTACAATCTATGAGGTAGAGGGGTGACACAAGAGCTTACAATCTATGAGGTAGAGGTGGTGACACAAGAGCTTACACTCTATGAGGTAGAGGAGGTGACACAAGAGCTTACAATCTATGAGGTAGAGGTGACACAAGAGCTTACAATCTATGAGGTAGAGGAGGTGACACAAGAGCTTACAATCTATGAGGTAAGAGGTGACACAAGAGTTTACAATCTATGAGGTAGAGGTGACACAAGAGCTTACAGTCTATGAGGTAGAGGTGACACAAGAGCTTACAATCTATGAGGTAGAGGAGGTGACACAAGAGCTTACAATCTATGAGGTAGAGAGGTGCACAAGAGCTTACAATCTATGAGGTAGAGGAGGTGACACAAGAGCTTACAATCTATGAGGTAGAGGAGGTGACACAAGAGCTTACAATCTATGAGGTAGAGGAGGTGACACAAGAGCTTACAATCTATGAGGTAGGAGGTGACACAAGAGCTTACAATCTATGAGGTAGAGGAGGTGACACAAGAGCTTACAATCTATGAGGTAGAGGTGACACAAGAGCTTACAATCTATGAGGTAGAGGTGGTGACACAAGAGCTTACAATCTATGAGGTGAGGAGGTGACACAAGAGCTTACAATCTATGAGGTAGGAGGTGACACAAGAGCTTACAATCTATGAGGTAGAGGAGGTGACACAAGAGCTTACACTCTATGAGGTAGAGGAGGTGACACAAGAGCTTACAATCTATGAGGTAGAGGAGGTGACACAAGAGCTTACAATCTATGAGGTAGAGGAGGTGACACAAGAGCTTACAATCTATGAGGTATAGGAGGTTACACAAGAGCTTACAATCTATGAGGTAGAGGTGACACAAGAGCTTACAATCTATGAGGTAGAGGTGACACAAGAGCTTACAATCTATGAGGTAGAGGTGACACAAGAGCTTACAATCTATGAGGTAGAGGTGACACAAGAGCTTACACTCTATGAGGTAGAGGAGGTGACACAAGAGCTTACAATCTATGAGGTAGAGGTGACACAAGAGCTTACAATCTATGAGGTAGAGGTGACACAAGAGCTTACAATCTATGAGGTAGAGGTGACACAAGAGCTTACAATCTATGAGGTAGAGGTGACACAAGAGCTTACAATCTATGAGGTAGAGGAGGTGACACAAGAGCTTACAATCTATGAGGTAGAGGTGACACAAGAGCTTACAATCTATGAGGTAGAGGAGGTGACACAAGAGCTTACAATCTATGAGGTAGAGGAGGTGACACAAGAGCTTACAATCTATGAGGTAGAGGAGGTGACACAAGAGTTTACAATCTATGAGGTAGAGGAGGTGACACAAGAGCTTACAGTCTATGAGGTAGAGGAGGTGACACAAGAGCTTACAATCTATGAGGTAGGTGACACAAGAGCTTACAATCTATGAGGTAGAGGGGGTGACACAAGAGCTTACAATCTATGAGGTAGAGGAGGTGACACAAGAGCTTACAATCTATGAGGTAGAGGAGGTGACACAAGAGCTTACAATCTATGAGGTAGAGGGGGTGACACAAGAGCTTACAATCTATGAGGTAGAGGTGACACAAGAGCTTACAATCTATGAGGTAGAGGAGGTGACACAAGAGCTTACAATCTATGAGGTAGAGGTGACACAAGAGCTTACAATCTATGAGGTAGAGGAGGTGACACAAGAGCTTACAATCTATGAGGTAGAGGGGGTGACACAAGAGCTTACAATCTATGAGGTAGAGGGGGTGACACAAGAGCTTACAATCTATGAGGTAGAGGAGGTGACACAAGAGCTTACAATCTATGAGGTAGAGGAGGTGACACAAGAGCTTACACTCTATGAGGTAGAGGTGACGCAAGAGCTTACAATCTATGAGGTAGAGGAGGTGACACAAGAGCTTACAATCTATGAGGTAGAGGAGGTGACACAAGAGCTTACAATCTATGAGGTAGAGGTGACACAAGAGCTTACAATCTATGAGGTAGAGGAGGTGACACAAGAGCTTACAATCTATGAGGTAGAGGAGGTGACACAAGAGCTTACAATCTATGAGGTAGAGGAGGTGACACAAGAGCTTACAATCTATGAGGTAGAGGTGACACAAGAGCTTACAATCTATGAGGTAGAGGTGACACAAGAGCTTACAATCTATGAGGTAGAGGTGACACAAGAGCTTACAGTCTATGAGGTAGAGGAGGTGACACAAGAGCTTACAATCTATGAGGTAGAGGTGACACAAGAGCTTACAATCTATGAGGTAGAGGTGACACAAGAGCTTACAATCTATGAGGTAGAGGTGACACAAGAGCTTACAATCTATGAGGTAGAGGAGGTGACACAAGAGCTTACAATCTATGAGGTAGAGGTGACACAAGAGCTTACAATCTATGAGGTAGAGGGGGTGACACAGGAGGTAGCAGGGGTGACATCGGAGGTAGCATTGCTTATACAGTGGTCAGACAATTGTGTAATAGAGGTTACTGCCATTACACATATATAAAGCTGTATGAGCCGTCACCAGTCGTGTCCTGTAACGTGCAGACGGTGCCCGGACATATAAAGTTAGTCTGATACGGCCTCATATCCTGTGAGGTAATGCGGGAGCGTGAACAGAGGAGGGGACGTTTTAGGGATTCTAACTACAGAAGGGTTTACATTAGGAGTTGTGATCGGCCTGTCTGATAAGATGTGTCTTTAGTTTACGCTTGAAGCTGTGGAAATTGGGGGTTAATCTGATAGTCCGGGGTAGAACATTCCAGAGAAGTGGTGCAGCTCGGGAGAAGTCTTGTATACGAGCGTGGGAGGTTCTGATAATAGAGGATGTTAGTCTTAGGTCAGTGAGTGAGCGGAGAGCACGGGTTGTGTAATAGAGATGAGGGAGGAAATGTAGGGAGGTGCAGCATTACGGAGAGCCTTGTGGAGGAGGGGGAGAAGTTTATATTGTATTCTGTATTGAATAGGCAGCCAATGTAGTGACCGGCACAGACCGGAGGCCTCGCTGTAGTGACCGGCACAGACCGGAGGCCTCGCTGTAGTGACCGGCACAGACCGGAGGCCTCACTGTAGTGAGCGGCACAGACCGGAAGACGGATTAGTAAGGAGTTACAGCGGTCAAGGCGAGAGTGAATCAGGGCAACAATAAGTGTCTTTAGTGTATCTAAAGGAAGGGAAGGGCGGTGTGAAGAATATCACCTTGCCAAGCCTCTTGGTGTACCTGCGATAAACCTTCTTTCTTAACCTCCCACTCCCACACCGTGAGTAGACCGGGTCATAGGATAGAATGAAACGAGCTGTATAAATTTTATATATTTAATAACCCAAGTGGGTCGGTATGAATTAATAGCATATACAGAAATATACAATATTAATACGATCAAGCATAAACATACAAGCAAAAGTGCGATGATACCGTACATAAACAAAATTGGGAATAAAGAATAATACCTGAGCACAGCTCTCTTAGCTGTGTCTCTTTCCGGCTCCACACAAAAGAAACAGAAAAACTCACTCTACCTCAGTGTCAGACATTGTATAGTGCGGTAGGTGAGGGGGGATCTATAGTGCGGTACGTGGGGGGAATCTATAGTGCGGTAGGTGAGGGGGGGATCTATAGTGCGGTAGGTGAGGGGGATCTATAGTGCGGTAGGTGAGGGGGGATCTATAGTGCGGTAGGTGAGGGGGGGATCTATAGTGCGGTAGGTGAGGGGGATCTATAGTGCGGTAGGTGAGGGGGATCTATAGTGCGGTAGGTGAGGGGGATCTATAGTGCGGTAGGTGAGGGGGGATCTATGGTGCGGTAGGTGAGGGGGGATCTATAGTGCGGTAGGTGAGGGGGGATCTATAGTGCGGTAGGTGAGGGGGATCTATAGTGCGGTAGGTGAGGGGGATCTATAGTGCGGTACGTGGGGGGAATCTATAGTGCGGTAGGTGAGGGGGATCTATACTGCGGTAGGTGAGGGGGGATCTATAGTGCGGTACGTGGGGGGAATCTATAGTGCGGTAGGTGAGGGGGATCTATAGTGCGGTAGGTGAGGGGAGATCTATAGTGCAGTAGGTGAGGGGGATCTATAGTGAGGTAGGTGAGGGGGGATCTATAGTGAGGTAGGTGAGGGGGATCTATAGTGCGGTAGGTGAGGGGAATCTATAGTGCGGTAGGTGAGGGGGATCTATAGTGCGGTAGGTGAGGAGGATCTATAGTGCGGTAGGTGAGGGGGGGATCTATAGTGCGGTAGGTGAGGGGGATCTATAGTGCGGTAGGTGAGGGGAGATCTATAGTGCGGTAGGTGAGGGGGATCTATAGTGCGGTAGGTGAGGGGGATCTATAGTGCGGTAGGTGAGGGGGGATCTATGGTGCGGTAGGTGAGGGGGGATCTATAGTGCGGTAGGTGAGGGGGGGATCTATAGTGCGGTAGGTGAGGGGGATCTATAGTGCGGTAGGTGAGGGGGGATCTATAGTGCGGTACGTGAGGGGAATCTATAGTGCGGTAGGTGAGGGGGATCTATAGTGCGGTAGGTGAGGGGGGATCTATAGTGCGGTACGTGGGGTGAATCTATAGTGCGGTAGGTGAGGGGAGATCTATAGTGCAGTAGGTGAGGGGGATCTATAGTGAGGTAGGTGAGGGGGATCTATAGTGCGGTAGGTGAGGGGAATCTATAGTGCGGTAGGTGAGGGGGGATCTATAGTGCGGTAGGTGAGGGGGGATCTATAGTGCGGTAGGTGAGGGGGATCTATGGTGCGGTAGGTGAGGGGGGATCTATAGTGATGTAGGTGAGGGGGGATCTATAGTGCGGTAGGTGAGGGGGTTCTATAGTGCGGTAGGTGAGGGGGATCTATAGTGCGGTAGGTGAGGGGGATCTATAGTGCGGTAGGTGAGGGGGATCTATAGTGCGGTAGGTGAGGGGGGATTTATAGTGCGGTAGGTGAGGGGGGATCTATAGTGCGGTAGGTGAGGGGGATCTATAGTGCGGTAGGTGAGGGGAGATCTATAGTGCGGTAGGTGAGGGGGATCTATAGTGCGGTAGGTGAGGGGGATCTATAGTGCGGTAGGTGGGGGGAATCTATAGTGCGGTAGGTGAGGGGGATCTATAGTGCGGTAGGTGAGGGGGATCTATGGTGCGGTAGGTGAGGGGGGGATCTATGGTGCGGTAGGTGAGGGGAGATCTATAGTGCGGTAGGTGAGGGCAGATCTATAGTGCGGTAGGTGAGGGGGATCTATAGTGCGGTAGGTGAGGGGAGATCTATAGTGCGGTAGGTGAGGGGGATCTATAGTGCGGTAAGTGAGAGGAGATCTATAGTGCGGTAGGTGAGGGGGGATCTATAGTGCGGTAGGTGAAGGGGATCTATAGTGCGGTAGGTGAGGGGGATCTATGGTGCGGTAGGTGAGGGGGGATCTATAGTGCGGTAGGTGAGGGGGATCTATAGTGCGTTAGGTGAGGGGGATCTATAGTGCGGTAGGTGAGGGGGATCTATAGTGCGGTAGGTGAGGGGAGATCTATAGTGCGGTAGGTGAGGGGGATCTATAGTGAGGTAGGTGAGGGGGATCTATAGTGCGGTAGGTGAGGGGGATCTATAGTGCGGTAGGTGAGGGGGGATCTATGGTGCGGTAGGTGAGGGGGGATCTATAGTGCGGTAGGTGAGGGGGATCTATGGTGCGGTAGGTGAGGGGGATCTATGGTGCGGTAGGTGAGGGGAGATCTATGGTGCGGTAGGTGAGGGGGGATCTATAGTGCGGTAGGTGAGGGGGCTCTATAGTGCGGTAGGTGAGGGGGATCTATGGTGCGGTAGGTGAGGGGGGATCTATAGTGCGGTAGGTCAGGGGGATCTATAGTGCGGTAGGTGAGGGGGGATCTATAGTGCGGTAGGTGAGGGGGATCTATAGTGCGGTAGGTGATGGGGGATCTATAGTGCGGTAGGTGAGGGGGATCTATAGTGCGGTAGGTGAGGGGAGATCTATAGTGCGGTAGGTGAGGGGGATCTATAGTGCGGTAGGTGAGGGAGATCTATGGTGCGGTAGGTGAGGGGGGATCTATGGTGCGGTAGGTGAGGGAGGATCTATAGTGCGGTAGGTAGGGGGATCTATAGTGCGGTAGGTAGGGGGATCTATGGTGCGGTAGGTGAGGGGGATCTATGGTGCGGTAGGTGAGGGGGATCTATGGTGCGGTAGGTGAGGGGGGATCTATGGTGCGGTAGGTGAGGGGGGATCTATAGTGCGGTAGGTGAGGGGGGATCTATAGTGCGGTAGGTGAGGGGGATCTATAGTGCGGTAGGTGAGGGAGATCTATAGTGCGGTAGGTGAGGGGGGATCTATGGTGCGGTAGGTGAGGGAGGATCTATAGTGCGGTAGGTGAGGGGGATCTATGGTGCGGTAGGTGAGGGGGGATCTATAGTGCGGTAGGTGAGGGGGATCTATAGTGCGGTAGGTGAGGGGGGATCTATGGTGCGGTAGGTGAGGGGGGATCTATAGTGCGGTAGGTGAGGGGGGATCTATAGTGCGGTAGGTGAGGGGGATCTATGGTGCGGTAGGTGAGGGGGGATCTATAGTGCGGTAGGTGAGCGGGGATCTATAGTGCGGTAGGTGAGGGGAGATCTATAGTGCGGTAGGTGAGGGGTGATCAATAGTGCGGTAGGTGAGGGGGATCTATGGTGCGGTAGGTGAGGGGGATCTATAGTGCGGTAGGTGAGGGGGATCTATGGTGCGGTAGGTGAGGGGGATCTATGGTGCGGTAGGTGAGGGGGGATCTATAGTGCGGTAGGTGAGGGGGATCTATGGTGCGGTAGGTGAGAAGGATCTATAGTGCGGTAGGTGAGGGGGATCTATAGTGCGGTAGGTGAGGGGGATCTATGGTGCGGTAGGTGAGGGGGATCTATAGTGCGGTAGGTGAGGGGGATCTATGGTGCGGTAGGTGAGGGGGGATCTATGGTGCGGTAGGTAGGGGGATCTATGGTGCGGTAGGTGAGGGGGGATCTATGGTGCGGTAGGTGAGGGGGGATCTATGGTGCGGTAGGTGAGGGGGATCTATGGTGCGGTAGGTGAGGGGGGATCTATGGTGCGGTAGGTGAGGGGGGATCTATGGTGCGGTAGGTGAGGGGGGATCTATAGTGCGGTAGGTGAGGGGTGATCTATAGTGCGGTAGGTGAGGGGGGGATCTATAGTGCGGTAGGTGAGGGGATCTATAGTGCGGTAGGTGAGGGGGGATCTATGGTGCGGTAGGTGAGGGGGATCTATGGTGCGGTAGGTGAGGGGGGATCTATGGTGCGGTAGGTGAGGGGGATCTATGGTGCGGTAGGTGAGGGGGGATCTATGGTGCGGTAGGTGAGGGGGGATCTATGGTGCGGTAGGTGAGGGGGATCTATAGTGCGGTAGGTGAGGGGGATCTATGGTGCGGTAGGTGAGGGGGATCTATGGTGCGGTAGGTGAGGGGGGATCTATAGTGATGTAGGTGAGGGGGATCTATAGTGCGGTAGGTGAGGGGGTTCTATAGTGCGGTAGGTGAGGGGGATCTATAGTGCGGTAGGTGAGGGGGATCTATAGTGCGGTAGGTGAGGGGGATCTATAGTGCGGTAGGTGAGGGGGGATCTATAGTGCGGTAGGTGAGGGGGGATCTATAGTGCGGTAGGTGAGGGGGATCTATAGTGCGGTAGGTGAGGGGGGATCTATAGAGCGGTAGGTGAGGGGGGATCTATAGTGCGGTAGGTGAGGGGGATCTATAGTGCGGTAGGTGAGGGGAGATCTATAGTGCGGTAGGTGAGGGGGATCTATAGTGCGGTAGGTGAGGGGGATCTATAGTGCGGTAGGTGGGGGGAATCTATAGTGCGGTAGGTGAGGGGGATCTATGGTGCGGTAGGTGAGGGGGGATCTATGGTGCGTAGGTGAGGGAGATCTATAGTGCGGTAGGTGAGGGGAGATCTATAGTACGGTAGGTGAGGGGGATCTATAGTGCGGTAGGTGAGGGGAGATCTATAGTGCGGTAGGTGAGGGGGATCTATAGTGCGGTAAGTGAGAGGAGATCTATAGTGCGGTAGGTGAGGGGGGATCTATAGTGCGGTAGGTGAAGGGGATCTATAGTGCTGTAGGTGAGGGGGATCTATGGTGCGGTAGGTGAGGGGGGATCTATAGTGCGGTAGGTGAGGGGGATCTATAGTGCGGTAGGTGAGGGGGATCTATAGTGCGGTAGGTGAGGGGGATCTATAGTGCGGTAGGTGAGGGAGATCTATAGTGCGGTAGGTGAGGGGGATCTATAGTGAGGTAGGTGAGGGGGATCTATAGTGCGGTAGGTGAGGGGGATCTATAGTGCGGTAGGTGAGGGGGGATCTATGGTGCGGTAGGTGAGGGGGGATCTATGGTGCGGTAGGTGAGGGGGGGATCTATAGTGCGGTAGGTGAGGGGGATCTATGGTGCGGTAGGTGAGGGGGATCTATGGTGCGGTAGGTGAGGGGAGATCTATGGTGCGGTAGGTGAGGGGGATCTATAGTGCGGTAGGTAGGGGGATCTATGGTGCGGTAGGTGAGGGGGAATCTATAGTGCGGTAGGTGAGGGGGATCTATAGTGCGGTAGGTGAGGGGGGATCTATAGTGCGGTAGGTGAGGGGGATCTATAGTGCGGTAGGTGATGGGGGATCTATAGTGCGGTAGGTGAGGGGGATCTATAGTGCGGTAGGTGAGGGGAGATCTATAGTGCGGTAGGTGAGGGGGATCTATAGTGCGGTAGGTGAGGGAGATCTATGGTGCGGTAGGTGAGGGGGGATCTATGGTGCGGTAGGTGAGGGAGAATCTATGGTGCGGTAGGTAGGGGGATCTATAGTGCGGTAGGTGAGGGGGGATCTATGGTGCGGTAGGTGAGGGGGATCTATGGTGCGGTAGGTGAGGGGGATCTATGGTGCGGTAGGTGAGGGGGATCTATGGTGCGGTAGGTGAGGGGGATCTATGGTGCGGTAGGTGAGGGGGATCTATGGTGCGGTAGGTGAGGGGGGATCTATGGTGCGGTAGGTGAGGGGGGATCTATAGTGCGGTAGGTGAGGGGGGATCTATAGTGCGGTAGGTGAGGGGGGATCTATAGTGCGGTAGGTGAGGGAGATCTATGGTGCGGTAGGTGAGGGGGGATCTATGGTGCGGTAGGTGAGGGAGGATCTATAGTGCGGTAGGTGAGGGGGATCTATGGTGCGGTAGGTGAGGGGGGATCTATACTGCGGTAGGTGAGGGGGGATCTATAGTGCGGTAGGTGAGGGGGATCTATAGTGCGGTAGGTGAGGGGGGATCTATGGTGCGGTAGGTGAGGGGGGATCTATAGTGCGGTAGGTGAGGGGGGATCTATAGTGCGGTAGGTGAGGGGGATCTATGGTGCGGTAGGTGAGGGGGGATCTATAGTGCGGTAGGTGAGGGGGGATCTATAGTGCGGTAGGTGAGGGGAGATCTATAGTGCGGTAGGTGAGGGGTGATCTATAGTGCGGTAGGTGAGGGGGATCTATGGTGCGGTAGGTGAGGGGGGATCTATGGTGCGGTAGGTGAGGGGGGATCTATGGTGCGGTAGGTGAGGGGGGATCTATAGTGCGGTAGGTGAGGGGGATCTATGGTGCGGTAGGTGAGGGGGATCTATAGTGCGGTAGGTGAGGGGGATCTATGGTGCGGTAGGTGAGGGGGGATCTATAGTGCGGTAGGTGAGGGGGATCTATGGTGCGGTAGGTGAGGGGGGATCTATAGTGCGGTAGGTGAGGGGGATCTATGGTGCGGTAGGTGAGGGGGGATCTATAGTGCGGTAGGTGAGGGGGATCTATGGTGCGGTAGGTGAGGGGGGATCTATGGTGCGGTAGGTGAGGGGGGATCTATGGTGCGGTAGGTGAGGGGGGATCTATAGTGCGGTAGGTGAGGGGGATCTATGGTGCGGTAGGTGAGAAGGATCTATAGTGCGGTAGGTGAGGGGGATCTATAGTGCGGTAGGTGAGGGGGATCTATGGTGCGGTAGGTGAGGGGGATCTATAGTGCGGTAGGTGAGGGGGATCTATAGTGCGGTAGGTGAGGGGGGATCTATGGTGCGGTAGGTGAGGGGGGATCTATGGTGCGGTAGGTGAGGGGGGATCTATGGTGCGGTAGGTGAGGGGGGATCTATGGTGCGGTAGGTGAGGGGGGATCTATGGTGCGGTAGGTGAGGGGGGATCTATAGTGCGGTAGGTGAGGGGGGATCTATAGTGCGGTAGGTGAGGGGTGATCTATAGTGCGGTAGGTGAGGGGGGATCTATAGTGCGGTAGGTGAGGGGGATCTATAGTGCGGTAGGTGAGGGGGATCTATGG
Organism: Leptodactylus fallax; assembly: GCA_947044405.1. Lineage (NCBI taxonomy): Eukaryota > Metazoa > Chordata > Amphibia > Anura > Leptodactylidae > Leptodactylus > Leptodactylus fallax. Next base: position 124,190 of record CAMRHE010000880.1, read on the forward strand.
TGCGGTACGTGAGGGGGGATCTATGGTGCGGTAGGTCAGGGGGGATCTATGGTGCGGTAGGTGAGGGGGGATCTATGGTGCGGTAGGTGAGGGGGGATCTATGGTGCGGTAGGTGAGGGGGGATCTATAGTGCGGTAGGTGAGGGGGGATCTATAGTGCGGTAGGTGAGGGAGATCTATAGTGCGGTAGGTGAGGGGGATCTATGGTGCGGTAGGTGAGGAAGATCTATGGTGCGGTTGGTGAGGGGGATCTATAGTGCGGTAGGTGAGGGGGATCTATGGTGCGGTAGGTGAGGGGGATCTATGGTGCGGTAGGTGAGGGGGGATCTATAGTGATGTAGGTGAGGGGGGATCTATAGTGCGGTAGGTGAGGGGGTTCTATAGTGCGGTAGGTGAGGGGGATCTATAGTGCGGTAGGTGAGGGGGATCTATAGTGCGGTAGGTGAGGGGGGATCTATAGTGCGGTAGGTGAGGGGGGATCTATAGTGCGGTAGGTGAGGGGGGATCTATAGTGCGGTAGGTGAGGGGGGATCTATGGTGCGGTAGGTGAGGGGGGATCTATAGTGCGGTAGGTGAGGGGGGATCTATAGTGCGGTAGGTGAGGGGGGATCTATAGTGCGGTAGGTGAGGGGGATCTATAGTGCGGTAGGTGAGGGGAGATCTATAGTGCGGTAGGTGAGGGGGATCTATAGTGCGGTAGGTGAGGGGGATCTATAGTGCGGTAGGTGGGGGAATCTATAGTGCGGTAGGTGAGGGGGATCTATAGTGCGGTAGGTGAGGGGGATCTATGGTGCGGTAGGTGAGGGGGGATCTATGGTGCGGTAGGTGAGGGGGGATCTATAGTGCGGTAGGTGAGGGGGATCTATAGTGCGGTAGGTGAGGGGGATCTATAGTGCGGTAGGTGAGGGGGATCTATAGTGCGGTAGGTGAGGGGGGATCTATGGTGCGGTAGGTGAGGGGGGATCTATAGTGCGGTAGGTGAGGGGGGATCTATAGTGCGGTAGGTGAGGGGGATCTATAGTGCGGTAGGTGAGGGGGATCTATAGTGCGGTACGTGGGGGAATCTATAGTGCGGTAGGTGAGGGGGATCTATAGTGCGGTAGGTGAGGGGGGATCTATAGTGCGGTACGTGGGGGAATCTATAGTGCGGTAGGTGAGGGGGATCTATAGTGCGGTAGGTGAGGGGGATCTATAGTGCGGTAGGTAGGGAGATCTATAGTGCAGTAGGTGAGGGGGATCTATAGTGAGGTAGGTGAGGGGATCTATAGTGAGGTAGGTAGGGGGATCTATAGTGCGGTAGGTGAGGGGATTCTATAGTGCGGTAGGTGAGGGGGATCTATAGTGCGGTAGGTGAGGAGGATCTATAGTGCGGTAGGTGAGGGGGGATCTATAGTGTGGTAGGTGAGGGGGATCTATAGTGCGGTAGGTGAGGGGAGATCTATAGTGCGGTAGGTGAGGGGGATCTATAGTGCGGTAGGTGAGGGGGATCTATAGTGCGGTAGGTGAGGGGGGATCTATGGTGCGGTAGGTGAGGGGGGATCTATGGTGCGGTAGGTGAGGGGGGATCTATAGTGCGGTAGGTGAGGGGGATCTATAGTGCGGTAGGTGAGGGGGATCTATAGTGCGGTACGTGAGGGGAATCTATAGTGCGGTAGGTGAGGGGGATCTATAGTGCGGTAGGTGAGGGGGGATCTATAGTGCGGTACGTGGGGGGAATCTATAGTGCGGTAGGTGAGGGGGATCTATAGTGCGGTAGGTGAGGGGGATCTATAGTGCAGTAGGTGAGGGGAGATCTATAGTGCAGTAGGTGAGGGGGATCTATAGTGCGGTAGGTGAGGGGGATCTATAGTGCGGTAGGTAGGGGGATCTATGGTGCGGTAGGTGAGGGGGATCTATGGTGTGGTAGGTGAGGGGGGATCTATAGTGATGTAGGTGAGGGGGGATCTATAGTGCGGTAGGTGAGGGGGTTCTATAGTGCGGTAGGTAGGGGGATCTATAGTGCGGTAGGTAGGGGGATCTATAGTGCGGTAGGTGAGGGGGATCTATAGTGCGGTAGGTGAGGGGGGATCTATAGTGCGGTAGGTGAGGGAGGATCTATAGTGCGGTAGGTGAGGGGGATCTATAGTGCGGTAGGTGAGGGGAGATCTATAGTGCGGTAGGTGAGGGGGATCTATAGTGCGGTAGGTGAGGGGGATCTATAGTGCGGTAGGTGGGGGGAATCTATAGTGCGGTAGGTGAGGGGGATCTATAGTGCGGTAGGTGAGGGGGATCTATGGTGCGGTAGGTGAGGGGGGATCTATGGTGCGGTAGGTGAGGGGAGATCTATAGTGCGGTAGGTGAGGGGAGATCTATAGTGCGGTAGGTGAGGGGGATCTATAGTGCGGTAGGTGAGGGGAGATCTATAGTGCAGTAGGTGAGGGGGATCTATAGTGCGGTAAGTGAGAGGAGATCTATAGTGCGGTAGGTGAGGGGGGATCTATAGTGCGGTAGGTGAAGGGGATCTATAGTGCGGTAGGTGAGGGGGATCTATGGTGCGGTAGGTGAGGGGGGATCTATAGTGAGGTAGGTGAGGGGGATCTATAGTGCGGTAGGTGAGGGGGATCTATAGTGCGGTAGGTGAGGGGGATCTATAGTGCGGTAGGTGAGGGGAGATCTATAGTGCGGTAGGTGAGGGGGATCTATAGTGAGGTAGGTGAGGGGGATCTTATCTGGTAGGGGGATCTATAGTGCGGTAGGTGAGGGGGATCTATAGTGCGGTAGGTGGGGGGATCTATGGTGCGGTAGGTGAGGGGGGATCTATGGTGCGGTAGGTGAGGGGGGATCTATAGTGCGGTAGGTGAGGGGGATCTATGGTGCGGTAGGTGAGGGGGATCTATGGTGCGGTAGGTGAGGGGAGATCTATGGTGCGGTAGGTGAGGGGGGATCTATAGTGCGGTAGGTGAGGGGGCTCTATAGTGCGGTAGGTAGGGGGATCTATGGTGCGGTAGGTGAGGGGATCTATGGTGCGGTAGGTGAGGGAGATCTATGGTGCGGTAGGTGAGGGGGATCTATAGTGCGGTAGGTGAGGGGTGATCTATAGTGCGGTAGGTGAGGGGGGATCTATAGTGCGGTAGGTGAGGGGGATCTATAGTGCGGTAGGTGAGGGGGATCTATAGTGCGGTAGGTGAGGGGGATCTATAGTGCGGTAGGAGAGGGAGATCTATAGTGCGGTAGGTGAGGGGGATCTATAGTGAGGTAGGTGAGGGGGGATCTATAGTGCGGTAGGTGAGGGAGATCTATGGTGCGGTAGGTGAGGGGGGATCTATGGTGCGGTAGGTGAGGGAGGATCTATAGTGCGGTAGGTTAGGGGGATCTATAGTGCGGTAGGTGAGGGGGATCTATGGTGCGGTAGGTGAGGGGGATCTATGGTGCGGTAGGTGAGGGGGGATCTATGGTGCGGTAGGTGAGGGGGGATCTATGGTGCGGTAGGTGAGGGGGGATCTATAGTGCGGTAGGTGAGGGGGGATCTATAGTGCGGTAGGTGAGGGGGTATCTATAGTGCGGTAGGTGAGGGAGATCTATGGTGCGGTAGGTGAGGGGGGATCTATAGTGCGGTAGGTAGGGGGGATCTATAGTGCGGTAGATGAGGGGGATCTATGGTGCGGTAGGTGAGGGGGGATCTATAGTGCGGTAGGTGAGCGGGGATCTATAGTGCGGTAGGTGAGGGGTGATCTATAGTGCGGTAGGTGAGGGGTGATCTATAGTGCGGTAGGTGAGGGGGATCTATGGTGCGGTAGGTGAGGGGGATCTATAGTGCGGTAGGTGAGGGGGATCTATAGTGCGGTAGGTGAGGGGGATCTATAGTGCGGTAGGTGATGGGGGATCTATAGTGCGGTAGGTGAGGGGGATCTATAGTGCGGTAGGTGAGGGGAGATCTATAGTGCGGTAGTTGAGGGGGATCTATAGTGCGGTAGGTGAGGGAGATCTATGGTGCGGTAGGTGAGGGGGGATCTATGGTGCGGTAGGTGAGGGAGGATCTATAGTGCGGTAGGTGAGGGGGATCTATAGTGCGGTAGGTGAGGGGGATCTATGGTGCGGTAGGTGAGGGGGATCTATGGTGCGGTAGGTGAGGGGGGATCTATGGTGCGGTAGGTGAGGGGGGATCTATGGTGCGGTAGGTGAGGGAGGATCTATAGTGCGGTAGGTGAGGGGGGATCTATAGTGCGGTAGGTGAGGGGGGATCTATAGTGCGGTAGGTGAGGGAGATCTATGGTGCGGTAGGTGAGGGGGGATCTATGGTGCGGTAGGTGAGGGAGGATCTATAGTGCGGTAGGTGAGGGGGATCTATGGTGCGGTAGGTGAGGGGGGATCTATAGTGCGGTAGGTGAGGGGGGATCTATAGTGCGGTAGGTGAGGGGGGATCTATAGTGCGGTAGGTGAGGGGGATCTATAGTGCGGTAGGTGAGGGGGGATCTATAGTGCGGTAGGTGATGGGGGATCTATAGTGCGGTAGGTGAGGGGGATCTATGGTGCGGTAGGTGAGGGGGGATCTATAGTGCGGTAGGTGAGCGGGGATCTATAGTGCGGTAGGTGAGCGGGGATCTATAGTGCGGTAGGTGAGGGGTGATCTATAGTGCGGTAGGTGAGGGGTGATCTATAGTGCGGTAGGTGAGGGGGATCTATGGTGCGGTAGGTGAGGGGGGATCTATGGTGCGGTAGGTGAGGGGGGATCTATAGTGCGGTAGGTGAGGGGGATCTATGGTGCGGTAGGTGAGGAGGATCTATAGTGCGGTAGGTGAGGGGGATCTATAGTGCGGTAGGTGAGGGGGATCTATGGTGCGGTAGGTGAGGGGGGATCTATATTGCGGTAGGTGAGGGGGATCTATGGTGCGGTAGGTGAGGGGGGATCTATAGTGCGGTAGGTGAGGGGGATCTATGGTGCGGTAGGTGAGGGGGGATCTATAGTGCGGTAGGTGAGGGGGATCTATGGTGCGGTAGGTGAGGGGGGATCTATGGTGCGGTAGGTGAGGGGGGATCTATAGTGCGGTAGGTGAGGGGGATCTATGTTGCGGTAGGTGAGAAGGATCTATAGTGTGGTAGGTGAGGGGGATCTATAGTGCGGTAGGTGAGGGGGATCTATGGTGCGGTAGATGAGGGGGATCTATAGTGCGGTAGGTGAGGGGGGATCTATGGTGCGGTAGGTGAGGGGGGATCTATGGTGCGGTAGGTGAGGGGGGATCTATGGTGCGGTAGGTGAGGGGGGATCTATGGTGCGGTAGGTGAGGGGGGATCTATGGTGCGGTAGGTGAGGGGGGATCTATGGTGCGGTAGGTGAGGGGGGATCTATGGTGCGGTAGGTGAGGGGGGATCTATAGTGCGGTAGGTAGGGGGATCTATAGTGCGGTAGGTGAGGGGGATCTATGGTGCGGTAGGTGAGGGGGATCTATGGTGCGGTAGGTGAGGGGGGATCTATGGTGCGGTAGGTGAGGGGGGATCTATGGTGCGGTAGGTGAGGGGGGATCTATGGTGCGGTAGGTGAGGGGGGATCTATAGTGCGGTAGGTGAGGGGGGATCTATAGTGCGGTAGGTGAGGGGGGATCTATAGTGCGGTAGGTGAGGGGGGATCTATAGTGCGGTAGGTGAGGGGGGATCTATAGTGCGGTAGGTGAGGGGGGATCTATAGAGCGGTAGGTGAGGGGGGATCTATAGTGCGGTAGGTGAGGGGGGATCTATAGTGCGGTAGGTGAGGGGGATCTATAGTGCGGTAGGTGAGGGGGATCTATAGTGCGGTAGGTGAGGGGGATCTATGGTGCGGTAGGTGAGGGGGATCTATGGTGCGGTAGGTGAGGAAGATCTATGGTGCGGTTGGTGAGAGGGATCTATAGTGCGGTAGGTGAGGGGGGATCTATAGTGCGGTAGGTGAGGGGGATCTATAGTGCGGTAGGTGAGGGGGATCTATAGTGCGGTAGGTGATGGGGGATCTATAGTGCGGTAGGTGAGGGGGATCTATAGTGCGGTAGGTGAGGGGGGATCTATAGTGCGGTACGTGGGGGGAATCTATAGTGCGGTAGGTGAGGGGGATCTATAGTGCGGTAGGTGAGGGGGATCTATAGTGCGGTAGGTGTGGGGGATCTATAGTGCGGTAGGTGAGGGGGATCTATGGTGCGGTAGGTGAGGGGGATCTATGGTGCGGTAGGTGAGGGGGGATCTATAGTGATGTAGGTGAGGGGGGATCTATAGTGCGGTAGGTGAGGGGGTTCTATAGTGCGGTAGGTGAGGGGGATCTATAGTGCGGTAGGTGAGGGGGATCTATAGTGCAGTAGGTGAGGGGGATCTATAGTGCGGTAGGTGAGGGGGGGATCTATAGTGCGGTAGGTGAGGGGGGATCTATAGTGCGGTAGGTGAGGGGGATCCATGGTGCGGTAGGTGAGGGGGGATCTATAGTGCGGTAGGTGAGGGGGATCTATAGTGCGGTAGGTGAGGGGGGATCTATAGTGCGGTAGGTGAGGGGGATCTATAGTGCGGTAGGTGAGGGGGATCTATAGTGCGGTAGGTGAGGGGAGATCTATAGTGCGGTAGGTGAGGGGGATCTATAGTGCGGTAGGTGAGGGAGATCTATGGTGCGGTAGGTGAGGGGGGATCTATGGTGCGGTAGGTGAGGGAGGATCTATAGTGCGGTAGGTGAGGGGGATCTATAGTGCGGTAGGTGAGGGGGATCTATGGTGCGGTAGGTGAGGGGGATCTATGGTGCGGTAGGTGAGGGGGGATCTATGGTGCGGTAGGTGAGGGGGGATCTATGGTGCGGTAGGTGAGGGGGGATCTATAGTGCGGTAGGTGAGGGGGGGATCTATAGTGCGGTAGGTGAGGGGGGATCTATAGTGCGGTAGGTGAGGGAGATCTATGGTGCGGTAGGTGAGGGGGGATCTATGGTGCGGTAGGTGAGGGAGGATCTATAGTGCGGTAGGTGAGGGGGGATCTATGGTGCGGTAGGTGAGGGGGGATCTATAGTGCGGTAGGTGAGGGGGGATCTATAGTGCGGTAGGTGAGGGGGATCTATAGTGCGGTAGGTGAGGGGGGATCTATGGTGCGGTAGGTGAGGGGGGGATCTATAGTGCGGTAGGTGAGGGGGGATCTATAGTGCGGTAGGTGAGGGGGATCTATGGTGCGGTAGGTGAGGGGGGGATCTATAGTGCGGTAGGTGAGCGGGGATCTATAGTGCGGTAGGTGAGGGGAGATCTATAGTACGGTAGGTGAGGGGTGATCTATAGTGCGGTAGGTGAGGGGGATCTATGGTGCGGTAGGTGAGGGGGGATCTATGGTGCGGTAGGTGAGGGGGGATCTATAGTGCGGTAGGTGAGGGGGATCTATGGTGCGGTAGGTGAGGAGGATCTATAGTGCGGTAGGTGAGGGGGATCTATAGTGCGGTAGGTGAGGGGGATCTATGGTGCGGTAGGTGAGGGGGGATCTATATTGCGGTAGGTGAGGGGGATCTATGGTGCGGTAGGTGAGGGGGGATCTATAGTGCGGTAGGTGAGGGGGATCTATGGTGCGGTAGGTGAGGGGGGATCTATAGTGCGGTAGGTGAGGGGGATCTATGGTGCGGTAGGTGAGGGGGGATCTATGGTGCGGTAGGTGAGGGGGGATCTATAGTGCGGTAGGTGAGGGGGATCTATGGTGCGGTAGGTGAGAAGGATCTATAGTGCGGTAGGTGAGGGGGATCTATAGTGCGGTAGGTGAGGGGGATCTATGGTGCGGTAGGTGAGGGGGATCTATAGTGCGGTAGGTGAGGGGGGATCTATGGTGCGGTAGGTGAGGGGGGATCTATGGTGCGGTAGGTGAGGGGGGATCTATAGTGCGGTAGGTGAGGGGGGATCTATAGTGCGGTAGGTGAGGGGGATCTATAGTGCGGTAGGTGAGGGGGGATCTATGGTGCGGTAGGTGAGGGGGGATCTATAGTGCGGTAGGTGAGGGGGGATCTATAGTGCGGTAGGTGAGGGGGATCTATGGTGCGGTAGGTGAGGGGGGATCTATAGTGCGGTAGGTGAGGGGGGATCTATAGTGCGGTAGGTGAGGGGAGATCTATAGTGCGGTAGGTGAGGGGTGATCTATAGTGCGGTAGGTGAGGGGGATCTATGGTGCGGTAGGTGAGGGGGGATCTATGGTGCGGTAGGTGAGGGGGGGATCTATAGTGCGGTAGGTGAGGGGGATCTATGGTGCGGTAGGTGAGGAGGATCTATAGTGCGGTAGGTGAGGGGGATCTATAGTGCGGTAGGTGAGGGGGATCTATGGTGCGGTAGGTGAGGGGGGATCTATAGTACGGTAGGTGAGGGGGATCTATGGTGCGGTAGGTGAGGGGGGGATCTATGGTGCGGTAGGTGAGGGGGGATCTATGGTGCGGTAGGTGAGGGGGGATCTATAGTGCGGTAGGTGAGGGGGGATCTATAGTGCGGTAGGTGAGGGGGGGATCTATAGTGCGGTAGGTGAGGGGTGATCTATAGTGCGGTAGGTGAGGGGGGATCTATAGTGCGGTAGGTGAGGGGGGATCTATAGTGCGGTAGGTGAGGGGGGATCTATAGTGCGGTAGGTGAGGGGGGATCTATAGTGCGGTAGGTGAGGGGGGATCTATAGTGCGGTAGGTGAGGGGGGATCTATAGTGCGGTAGGTGAGGGGGGATCTATAGTGCGGTAGGTGAGGGGGATCTATAGTGCGGTAGGTGAGGGGGGATCTATAGTGCGGTAGGTGAGGAGATCATCTCATGATCACTATCAGCTCTGCGTTCCCACAGTCACATGAAGCATTGCTCAGGCTCTGTTCACACTTGATGCTGCTGTCACTGATTGTCCGTGAATCTCTTCTATTCAGGTAGCAGGTGTCAGACATTGAAAGCCACCATTATAGAAGATGTCACTCAACTTTCTATGGAGTTGGATTGTGTGTGGGGGATGGGGCAGGTGCTCTTGGCACAGATGGAGGGCACCAAGACGTTCTTTGAACTGGATATGGAAAACATCATCACAGCTGTGATCTGTGTGTCAGTCTTCACTGCAGCTCTGCTCTTTATTCATGAACCAGGACGATCAGGATGTACTGTAAGACTTTGTGCACATGCCGCAGATCTGTGACCTAATTCCATGTGAATGGGTGGGGTGCAGTGGGGGCAGCAAATAGAAGCCCGCCGTGTGCGAACAGAGACTAAAACCGTGAGCCCAGTGACTCTGCTGCTGCCTCCTCCATCACTGACCAAATCTGGGAGGACAATATTTTCTTGCACACATGACTTCCTGTCCATATTGTTAGACTTTGGCTAGCATGGCTGATACCAGGGAGTAGCAGCTTCTCTATGTGCGGCAGTTAATGCTATATTGTAGCTGAATGGATGTCCCAGCGTGGTCAGGGGGGAGGGGGCGCCCGGGCCTGGGGGGCAGCTGTGACCTTTAAGGCTCAGTGATGCGGATCAGCCGAAACGCAGCTAGAACTAGGTCACAACTAGGTACAGCTGGAACTAGGGCAAGCAGACCCCCCACCCCAGCGGCCCCCCAGCCCGTCCACATAATGAGGCTGCCACTGACAGCAATGCAATATTGTCATGTCACACCACGGAACACGCCCACTAATAGTGCACCATTGTCATGTGACAGTCATGTGACACTGCGGAACACGCCCACTAATAGTGCATGTGACATGTGACAGCATACCTCCCAACTTTCAAAGGACAGAAAGAGGGACAAAATATGCAAAATTAGCTCCAGCCACTTCTATGTTGACTCCGCCCATTCTCAGCTATTTTTCCATGTGCCCCCACACAGTATAATGCTCCTACAGTCACCCTAACATTATATGCCCCCACATTATAATGGTCCCCTCCAATTTCCCCACAGTACTAAGTCCCTCTCCTCGTGCCCCAGTTTAAACTGGCGGAAACTGGAGGGGGACATTAAACTATGGGGCAGCTGGAGGGTGACATTAAACAGTGGAGGTAGTTGGAGAGGGGAAATTAAACTGGGGGCAACTAGAGGCAGACATGTCTCCCTCCAGCTACCCTCACTGTTTAAATTCACCTTCCAGCTACCCACCACGGTTTAATGTCACCCTCCATCTGTCCCCCAGTTTAATGTCCCCCTTATCTGCCACCATCTTAATGTCCCCCTTCATCTGCCACTAGCTTAATGCCCCCCTTCATCTGCCCCCAGTTTAATGTCCCCCTTCATCTTCCCCCAGTTTAATGTCCCCTCTTATCTGCCACCATCTTAATATCCCCCTTCATCTGCCACTAGTTTAATGCCCCCCTTCATCTGCCACCAATTTAATGTCTCCCCTTCACCTGTCACCAGCTTAATACCCCCTTAATCTTCCCCCAGTTTAATGTCCCCCTTTATCTGCCACCAATTTAATTTCCTCCTTTATCTGCCACCAGCTTAATGTCCCCCTTTATCTGCCACCAGTTTAATTGCCCCCTTAATCTGCTTTCAGTTTAATTGTCCGTTCATCTGCCCCAGTTTAATTGCTCCCTTTATCTGCCACCAGTTTAATTGCCCATTCATCTGCCCCAATTTAATTGCTCCCTTTATCTGCCCCCAGTTTAATTGCCCCTTACATCTGCCTTCAGTTTAACTGCCCCCTACATCTGCCTCCAGTTCCCCCCTCTTGCTCACACATACTGTCTCTTCTCTCCTATTTATCTTCGATCACTCTCGTTCCCAGCAGCTTTCTGTGTAAGATTACAGTGTGTCCCGCAGTATCCAGAATAGCTCCGCCCACACAAGTCTGATCACATGTTCATGACGTCATCAAAGGTCCTTTAGCCATACGGATTTAGCATCTACCGTTTAGCCTTTACCCTCCCCTAATAAAGTTTGTTAACAGCAAAACACTTCAGGGGCATAGCATGACAAAGCGTAAGCTATGCGGGACAGCAGTGTGAAATCGGGACTGTCCTGCCAGATGCCGGACGGTTGGGAGCTATATGTGACACCGTGGAACACACCTGCTAATAGTGCACCATTGTCATGTGAAAGTCATGTCAAGCCACAGAACACGCCCAGTAATGGTGCACCATTGTCAGGTGACAGTCATGTGACACTGCGGAACACGCCCACTAATAGTGCACCATTGTCAGGTGACAGTCATGTGACACCGTGGGACACGCCTGCAATGGCAACAAACGATTATTGTATGAAACAGATCAAAATCATGACCAGATTATATAAGCGAGAGAGGTGGATACAAGATGAGATACGGCAGGACATGGAGGTATACAGGCTCTGTATGGTATCCTGCAGTACATTTACCACAGATGTTACAGTCGGACCTGGATACAAGATGAGATACGGCAGGACATGGAGGTATACAGTCTCTGTATGGTATCCTGCAGTACATTTACCACAGATGTTACAGCTGGGCCTGTAGTCTGGATACAAGATGAGATACGGCAGGACATGGAGGTATACAGGTTCTGTATGGTATCCTGCAGTACATTTACCACAGATGTTACAGCCGGGCCTGTAGTCTGGATACAAGATGAGATACGGCAGGACATGGAGGTATACAGGTTCTGTATGGTATCCTGCAGTACATTTACCACAGATGTTACAGCTGGGCCTGTAGTCTGGATACAAGATGAGATACGGCAGGACATGGAGGTATACAGGCTCTGTATGGTATCCTGCAGTACATTTACCAGAGATGTTACAGCCGGGCCTGGATACAAGATGAGATACGGCAGGACATGGAGGTATACAGGCTCTGTATGGTATCCTGCAGTACATTTACCACAGATGTTACAGCCGGGCCTGTAGTCTGGATACAAGATGAGATACGGCAGGACATGGAGGTATACAGGTTCTGTATGGTATCCTGCAGTACATTTACCAGCGATGTTACAGCCGGGCCTGGATACAGGATGAGATACAGCAGGACATGGAGGTATACAGGTTCTGTATGGTATCCTGCAGTACATTTACCACAGATGTTACAGCTGGGCCTGTAGCCTGGATACAAGATGAGATACGGCAGGACATGGAGGTATACAGGCTCTGTATGGTATCCTGCAGTACATTTACCACATATGTTACAGCTGGGCCTGTAGCCTGGATACAAGATGAGATACGGCAGGACATGGAGGTATACAGGTTCTGTATGGTATCCTGCAGTACATTTACCACAGATGTTACAGCTGGGCCTGTAGCCTGGATACAAGATGAGATACGGCAGGACATGGAGGTATACAGGCTCTGTATGGTATCCTGCAGTACATTTACCAGAGATGTTACAGCCGGGCCTGGATACAGGATGAGATACAGCAGGACATGGAGGTATACAGGTTCTGTATGGTATCCTGCAGTACATTTACCACAGATGTTACAGCTGGGCCTGTAGCCTGGATACAAGATGAGATACGGCAGGACATGGAGGTATACAGGATCTGTATGGTATCCTGCAGTACATTTACCACAGATGTTACAGCTGGGCCTGTAGCCTGGATACAAGATGAGATACGGCAGGACACGGAGGTATACAGGTTCTGTATGGTATACTGCAGTACATTTACCACAGATGTTACAGCTGGGCCTGTAGTCTGGATACAAGATGAGATACGGCAGGACATGGAGGTATACAGGTTCTGTATGGTATCCTGCAGTACATTTACCACAGATGTTACAGCTGGGCCTGTAGCCTGGATACAAGATGAGATACGGCAGGACACGGAGGCATACAGGTTCTGTATGGTATACTGCAGTACATTTACCACAGATGTTACAGCTGGGCCTGTAGTCTGGATACAAGATGAGATACGGCAGGACATGGAGGTATACAGGTTCTGTATGGTATCCTGCGGTACATTTACCACAGATGTTACAGCTGGGCCTGTAGCCTGGATACAAGATGAGATACGGCAGGACATGGAGGTATACAGGCTCTGTATGGAATCCTGCAGTACATTTACCACAGATGTTACAGTTGGGCCTGTAGTCTGGATACAAGATGAGATACGGCAGGACATGGAGGTATACAGGTTCTGTATGGTATCCTGCAGTACATTTACCACAGATGTTACAGCCGGGCCTGTAGCCTGGATACAAGATGAGATACAGCAGGACATGGAGGTATACAGGTTCTGTACGGTATCCTGCAGTACATTTACCACAGATGTTACAGCTGGGCCTGTAGTCTGGATACAAGATGAGATACGGCAGGACATGGAGGTATACAGGGTCTGTACGGTATCCTGCAGTACATTTACCACAGATGTTACAGCTGGGCCTGTAGTCTGGATACAAGATGAGATACGGCAGTACATGGAGGTATACAGGCTCTGTATGGTATCCAGCAGTACATTTACCACAGATGTTACAGTCGGACCTGGACACAAGATGAGATACGGCAGGACATGGAGGTATACAGGCTCTGTATGGTGTCCTGCAGTACATTTACCACAGATGTTACAGCTGGACCTGTAGTCTGGATACAAGATGAGATACGGCAGGACATGGAGGTATACAGGTTCTGTACGGTATCCTGCAGTACATTTACCACAGATGTTACAGCTGGGCCTGTAGTCTGGATACAAGATGAGATACGGCAGGACATGGAGGTATACAGGGTCTGTACGGTATCCTGCAGTACATTTACCACAGATGTTACAGCTGGGCCTGTAGTCTGGATACAAGATGAGATACGGCAGTACATGGAGGTATACAGGCTCTGTATGGTATCCAGCAGTACATTTACCACAGATGTTACAGTCGGACCTGGACACAAGATGAGATACGGCAGGACATGGAGGTATACAGGTTCTGTATGGTATCCTGCAGTACATTTACCACAGATGTTACAGCCGGGCCTGTAGTCTGGATACAAGATGAGATACGGCAGGACATGGAGGTATACAGGTTCTGTATGGTATCCTGCAGTACATTTACCACAGATGTTACAGCTGGGCCTGTAGCCTGGATACAAAATGAGATACGGCAGGACATGGAGGTACACAGTCTCTGTATGGTATCCTGCAGTACATTTACCACAGATGTTACAGCCGGGCCTGGATACAAGATGAGATACGGGCAGGACATGGAGGTATACAGGTTCTGTATGGTATCCTGCAGTACATTTACCACAGATGTTACAGCTGGGCCTGTAGTCTGGATACAAGATGAGATACGGCAGCACATTGAGGTATACAGGTTCTGTATGGAATCCTGCAGTACATTTACCACAGATGTTACAGCCGGGCCTGGATACAAGATGAGATACGGCAGGACATGGAGGTATACAGGTTCTGTATGGTATCCTGCAGTACATTTACCACAGATGTTACAGCTGGGCCTGTAGTCTGGATACAAGATGAGATACGGCAGGACATGAAGGTATATAGGTTCTGTATGGTATCCGGCAGTACATTTACCACAGATGTTACAGCCGGGCCTGTAGTCTGGATACACGATGAGATACGGCAGGACATGGAGGTATACAGGTTCTGTATGGTATCCTGCAGTACATTTACCACAGATGTCACAGCTGGACCTGTAGTCTGGATACAAGATGAGATACGGCAGGACATGGAGGTATACAGGTTCTGTATGGTATCCTGCAGTATATTTACCACAGATGTTACAGCCGGACCTGGATACAAGATGAGATACGGCAGGACATGAAGGTATACAGGGTCTGTATGGTATCCTGCGGTACATTTACCACAGATGTTACAGCTGGGCCTGTAGTCTGGATACAAGATGAGATACAGCAGGACATGGAGGTATACAGGCTCTGTATGGTGTCCTGCAGTACATTTACCACAGATGTTACAGCTGGGCCTGTAGTCTGGATACAAGATGAGATACAGCAGGACATGGAGGTATACAGGCTCTGTATGGTATCCTGCAGTACATTTACCACAGATGTTACAGCTGGGCCTGGATACAAGATGAGATACGGCAGGACATGGAGGTATACAGGTTCTGTATGGTATCCTGCAGTACATTTACCACAGATGTTACAGCTGGGCCTGTAGTCTGGATACAAGATGAGATACGGCAGGACATGAAGGTATACAGGTTCTGTATGGTATCCTGCAGTACATTTACCACAGATGTTACAGCCGGGCCTGGATACAAGATGAGATACGGCAGGACATGGAGGTATACAGGCTCTGTATGGTATCCTGCAGTACATTTACCACAGATGTTACAGCCGGACCTGGATACAAGATGAGATACGGCAGGACATGGAGGTATACAGGCTCTGTATGGTATCCTGCAGTACATTTACCACAGATGTTACAGCTGGGCCTGTAGTCTGGATACAAGATGAGATACAGCAGGACATGGAGGTATACAGGCTCTGTATGGTGTCCTGCAGTACATTTACCACAGATGTTACAGATGGACCTGTAGTCTGGATACAAGATGAGATACGGCAGGACATGGAGGTATACAGGTTCTGTATGGTATCCTGCAGTACATTTACCACAGATGTTACAGCTGGGTCTGTAGTCTGGATACAAGATGAGATACGGCAGGACATGGAGGTATACAGGTTCTGTATGGTATCCTGCAGTACATTTACCACAGATGTTACAGCCGGACCTGGATACAAGATGAGATACGGCAGGACATGGAGGTATACAGGTTCTGTATGGTATCCTGCAGTACATTTACCACAGATGTAACAGCTGGGCCTGTAGTTTGGATACAAGATGAGATACGGCAGGACATGGAGGTATACAGGTTCTGTATGGTATCCTGCAGTACATTTACCACAGATGTTACAGCCGGACCTGTAGCCTGGATACAAGATGAGATACGGCAGGACACGGAGGTATACAGGTTCTGTATGGTATCCTGCAGTACATTTACCACAGATGTTACAGCTGGGCCTGTAGTCTGGATACAAGATGAGATACGGGCAGGACATGGAGGTATACAGGTTCTGTATGGTATCCTGCAGTACATTTACCACAGATGTTACAGCTCAGCCTGTAGTCTGGATACAAGATGAGATACGGCAGGACATGGAGGTATACAGGTTCTGTATGGTATCCTGCAGTACATTTACCACAGATGTTACAGCTGGGCCTGTAGTCTGGATACAAGATGAGATACGGCAGGACATGGAGGTATACAGGCTCTGTATGGTATCCTGCAGTACATTTACCACAGATGTTACAGCTGGGCCTGTAGCCTGGATACAAGATGAGATACGGCAGGTCATGAAGGTATACAGGTTCTGTATGGTATCCTGCAGTACATTTACCACAGATGTTACAGCCGGACCTGGATACAAGATGAGATACGGCAGGACACGGAGGTATACAGGCTCTGTATGGTATCCTGCAGTACATTTACCACAGATGTTACAGCTGGGCCTGTAGCCTGGATACAAGATGAGATACGGCAGGACATGGAGGTATACAGGATCTGTATGGTATCCTGCAGTACATTTACCACAGATGTTACAGCCGGGCCTGTAGTCTGGATACAAGATGAGATACAGCAGGACATGGAGGTATACAGGTTCTGTATGGTATCCTGCAGTACATTTACCACAGATGTTACAGCTGGGCCTGTGGTCTGGATACAAGATGGGATACGGCAGGACATGGAGGTATACAGGTTCTGTATGGTATCCTGCAGTACATTTACCACAGATGTTACAGCTGGACCTGTAGTCTGGATACAAGATGAGATACGGCAGGACATGGAGGTATACAGGCTCTGTACGGTATCCTGCAGTACATTTACCACAGATATTACAGCTGGGCCTGTAGTCTGGATACAAGATGAGATACGGCAGGACATGGAGGTATACAGGCTCTGTATGGTATCCTGCAGTACATTTACCACAGATGTTACAGCTGGGCCTGTAGCCTGGATACAAGATGAGATACGGCAGGACATGGAGGTATACAGGCTCTGTATGGTATCCTGCAGTACATTTACCACAGATGTTACAGCTGGGCCTGTAGTCTGGATACAAGATGAGATATGGCAGGACATGGAGGTATACAGGTTCTGTATGGTATCCTGCAGTACATTTACCACAGGTGTTACAGCTGGGCCTGTAGCCTGGATACAAGATGAGATACGGCAGGACATGGAGGTATACAGGCTCTGTACGGTATCCTGCAGTACATTTACCACAGATATTACAGCTGGGCCTGTAGTCTGGATACAAGATGAGATACGGCAGGACATGGAGGTATACAGGCTCTGTATGGTATCCTGCAGTACATTTACCACAGATGTTACAGCTGGGCCTGTAGTCTGGATACAAGATGAGATACGGCAGGACATGGAGGTATACAGGCTCTGTACGGTATCCTGCAGTACATTTACCACAGATATTACAGCTGGGCCTGTAGTCTGGATACAAGATGAGATACGGCAGGACATGGAGGTATACAGGCTCTGTATGGTATCCTGCAGTACATTTACCACAGATGTTACAGCTGGGCCTGTAGTCTGGATACAAGATGAGATATGGCAGGACATGGAGGTATACAGGTTCTGTATGGTATCCTGCAGTACATTTACCACAGGTGTTACAGCTGGGCCTGTAGTCTGGATACAAGATGAGATACGGCAGGACATGGAGGTATACAGGTTCTGTATGGTATCCTGCAGTACATTTACCACAGATGTTACAGCTGGGCCTGTAGTCTGGATACAAGATGAGATACGGCAGGACATGGAGGTATACAGGTTCTGTATGGTATCCTGCAGTACATTTACCACAGATGTTATAGCTGGGCCTGTAGCCTGGATACAAGATGAGATACGGCAGGACATGGAGGTATACAGGCTCTGTATGGTATCCTGCAGTACATTTACCACAGATGTTACAGCTGGGCCTGTAGCCTGGATACAAGATGAGATACGGCAGGACATGGACGTATACAGGTTCTGTATGGTATGCTATATTACATATGGTAACCTGCAGTATGGGTCACTAATGAGAATATACAGGTGACAGCTGTACTGTATAAGGGTCACTAGTGAGCATATAGAGGGCGCCATCTCCGGCATATACGGTTCACTAGTGAGAATATACAGGGGACGGCTCCGGTGTATACAGGTCGCCAGTGAGGATACACAGGGGACGGCTCCGGCGTATACGGGTCACCAGTGAGGATACACAGGGGACGGCTCCGGCGTATACGGGTCGCCGATGAAGATACACAGGGGACGGCTCCGGCGTATACGAGTTGCCGGTGAGGATACACAGGCGACGGCTCAGGAGTATACGGGTCGCCGGTGAGGATGCACAGGGGACGGCTCAGGAGTATACGGGTCGCAGGTGAGGATGCACAGGGGACGGCTCAGGAGTATACGGGTCGCAGGTGAGGATGCACAGGGGACGGCTCAGGAGTATACGGGTCGCCGGTGAGGATGCACAGGGGACGGCTCAGGTGTATACGGGTCGCAGGTGAGGATGCACAGGGGACGGCTCAGGTGTATACGGGTCGCAGGTGAGGATGCACAGGGGACGGCTCAGGTGTATACGGGTCGCAGGTGAGGATGCACAGGGGACGGCTCAGGTGTATACGGGTCGCAGGTGAGGATGCACAGGGGACGGCTCAGGAGTATACGGGTCGCAGGTGAGGATGCACAGGGGACGGCTCAGGTGTATACGGGTCGCAGGTGAGGATGCACAGGGGACGGCTCAGGTGTATACGGGTCGCAGGTGAGGATGCACAGGGGACGGCTCAGGAGTATACGGGTCGCAGGTGAGGATGCACAGGGGACGGCTCAGGTGTATACGGGTCGCAGGTGAGGATGCACAGGGGACGGCTCAGGTGTATACGGGTCGCAGGTGAGGATGCACAGGGGACGGCTCCGGCGTATACGGGTCGCAGGTGAGGATGCACAGGGGACGGCTCCGGCGTATACGGGTCGCAGGTGAGGATGCACAGGGGACGGCTCAGGTGTATACGGGTCGCAGGTGAGGATGCACAGGGGACGGCTCAGGTGTATACGGGTCGCAGGTGAGGATGCACAGGGGACGGCTCAGGAGTATACGGGTCGCAGGTGAGGATGCACAGGGGACGGCTCAGGAGTATACGGGTCGCAGGTGAGGATGCACAGGGGACGGCTCAGGAGTATACGGGTCGCAGGTGAGGATGCACAGGGGACGGCTCAGGAGTATACGGGTCGCAGGTGAGGATGCACAGGGGACGGCTCAGGTGTATACGGGTCGCAGGTGAGGATGCACAGGGGACGGCTCAGGAGTATACGGGTCGCAGGTGAAGATGCACAGGGGACGGCTCAGGCGTATACGGGTCGCAGGTGAGGATGCACAGGGGACGGCTCAGGCGTATACGGGTCGCAGGTGAGGATGCACAGGGGACGGCTCAGGCGTATACGGGTCGCAGGTGAGGATGCACAGGGGACGGCTCAGGAGTATACGGGTCGCAGGTGAGGATGCACAGGGGACGGCTCAGGAGTATACGGGTCGCAGGTGAGGATGCACAGGGGACGGCTCAGGAGTATACGGGTCGCAGGTGAGGATGCACAGGGGACGGCTCAGGAGTATACGGGTCGCCGGTGAGGATGCACAGGGGACGGCTCAGGAGTATACGGGTCGCTGGTGAGGATGCACAGGGGACGGCTCAGGTGTATACGGGTCGCAGGTGAGGATGCACAGGGGACGGCTCAGGTGTATACGGGTCGCAGGTGAGGATGCACAGGGGACGGCTCAGGAGTATACGGGTCGCAGGTGAGGATGCACAGGGGACGGCTCAGGAGTATACGGGTCGCCGGTGAGGATGCACAGGGGACGGCTCAGGCGTATACGGGTCGCCGGTGAGGATGCACAGGGGACGGCTCAGGTGTATACGGGTCGCCGGTGAGGATGCACAGGGGACGGCTCAGGAGTATACGGGTCGCAGGTGAGGATGCACAGGGGACGGCTCAGGAGTATACGGGTCGCTGGTGAGGATGCACAGGGGACGGCTCAGGTGTATACGGGTCGCTGGTGAGGATGCACAGGGGACGGCTCAGGAGTATACGGGTCGCAGGTGAGGATGCACAGGGGACGGCTCAGGTGTATACGGGTCGCAGGTGAGGATGCACAGGGGACGGCTCAGGAGTATACGGGTCGCAGGTGAGGATGCACAGGGGACGGCTCAGGTGTATACGGGTCGCTGGTGAGGATGCACAGGGGACGGCTCAGGAGTATACGGGTCGCCGGTGAGGATGCACAGGGGACGGCTCAGGAGTATACGGGTCGCTGGTGAGGATGCACAGGGGACGGCTCAGGTGTATACGGGTCGCAGGTGAGGATGCACAGGGGACGGCTCAGGAGTATACGGGTCGCAGGTGAGGATGCACAGGGGACGGCTCAGGCGTATACGGGTCGCCGGTGAGGATGCACAGGGGACGGCTCAGGTGTATACGGGTCGCAGGTGAGGATGCACAGGGGACGGCTCAGGAGTATACGGGTCGCAGGTGAGGATGCACAGGGGACGGCTCAGGCGTATACGGGTCGCAGGTGAGGATGCACAGGGGACGGCTCAGGCGTATACGGGTCGCAGGTGAGGATGCACAGGGGACGGCTCAGGCGTATACGGGTCGCAGGTGAGGATGCACAGGGGACGGCTCAGGCGTATACGGGTCGCAGGTGAGGATGCACAGGGGACGGCTCAGGTGTATACGGGTCGCAGGTGAGGATGCACAGGGGACGGCTCAGGTGTATACGGGTCGCAGGTGAGGATGCACAGGGGACGGCTTAGGAGTATACGGGTCGCTGGTGAGGATGCACAGGGGACGGCTCAGGTGTATACGGGTCGCAGGTGAGGATGCACAGGGGACGGCTCAGGAGTATACGGGTCGCAGGTGAGGATGCACAGGGGACGGCTCAGGTGTATACGGGTCGCTGGTGAGGATGCACAGGGGACGGCTCAGGAGTATACGGGTCGCAGGTGAGGATGCACAGGGGACGGCTCAGGAGTATACGGGTCGCAGGTGAGGATGCACAGGGGACGGCTCAGGAGTATACGGGTCGCCGGTGAGGATGCACAGGGGACAGGTGTAGATTAGTCACGAGCGCTCACGCACGCGCACATGATCAGATTAGATTGGTTGCCATGGATGACCATACGCCATCATGTGATTACCGGCAGGATCGGGCTAGACTTACGGAAGTTTTTAAGGTACAAATTTGTTATCTTGCGTTTTAGTAAATCCTATAAACCTTCCCCTGGCCGTGGTGACGTCTGTGATTGGCTGGATCCGTCTCATGGTATTGGTCAGTGTCTGTACGTACGTGTGTCACGTGTCTACGTGCTCCTCCGCAGGTTTACTGTAGAGAATGAGAGGATCCGCCGGTAACGGCAGCGGAGGGAGGAGCTGACCGGGTGAGAGGGGGCGGGGCGATGCAGGGACCGGAAATCTCGCAGTCTCCGCCCAGGACAGGTGTCATTAACTCATTAACTGTCACTGTCCTCACCATGGTTATAGTAATAATAGGGTGTGAGAGAGAGAGAGACCACCGTCGTGTGTGGGAGAGAGAGAGAGACCTCCTGTGTGAGAGAGAGACCTCCGTGTGTGTGAGGAGACGAGAGAGAGAGAGAGACCTCCGTGTGTGTGAGAGAGACCTCCGTGTGTGAGAGAGAGAGACCTCCGTGTGTGAGAGAGAGACCTCCGTGTGTGAGAGAGAGACCTCCGTGTGTGGAGAGAGAGAGAGAGAGACCTCCGTGTGTGAGAGAGAGACCTCCGTGTGTGTGAGAGAGACCTCCGAGAGAGAGAGAGAGCCCTCCGTGTGTGAGAGAGAGCCCCCGTGTGTGTGAGAGAGAGCCCGCGTGTGTGTGAGAGAGAGGCGCCGTGTGTGTGTGAGAGAGAGACCCCCCTGTGTGTGTGAGAGAGAGAGAGACCTCCGTGTGTGTGAGAGAGACCGCGTGTGTGTGAGAGAGACCCCGTGTGTGAGAGAGGGCGCCTGCGTGTGTGAGAGAGAGACCTCCGTGTGTGTGAGAGAGACCCCCGTGTGTGTGAGAGAGACCTCCGTGTGTGTGTGAGAGAGACCCCGTGTGTGTGAGAGAGAGACCCGTCGTGTGTGAGAGAGACCGCGTGTGTGTGAGAGAGAGAGAGAGCGCGTGTGTGTGTGAGAGAGAGAGCCGTGTGTGTGTGTGAGAGAGACCCGTGTGTGTGGAGAGAGAGAGAGACGCCTGTGTGTGTGAGAGAGAGAGAGACCTCCGTGTGTGTGAGAGAGACCTCCGTGTGTGAGAGAGACGGCGTGTGTGTGAGAGAGAGCCCGCGTGTGTGTGAGAGAGCGCCTGTGTGTGTGAGAGAGAGAGAGACCCCCGTGTGTGTGAGAGAGAGCCTGTGTGTGTGAGAGAGAGAGAGCCTGCGTGTGTGTGAGAGAGACCTCCGTGTGTGTGAGAGAGAGAGAGTGCGTGTGTGTGTGAGAGAGAGCGTGTGTGTGTGAGAGACGACTCCGTGTGTGTGAGAGAGACCTCCGTGTGTGTGTGAGAGACCTGTGTGTGTGTGAGAGAGGGCCCGCGTGTGTGTGAGAGAGAGCGCCCGTGTGTGTGAGAGAGAGAGAGAGAGAGCGCGTGTGTGTGAGAGAGAGAGAGAACCCCGTCTGTGTGAGAGAGAGAGCCCCTGTGTGTGTGAGAGAGAGAGACTCCGTGTGTGTGAGAGAGAGACCCTCCTGCGTGTGAGAGAGAGCACTGCGTGTGTGTGAGAGAGACCCTGCGTGTGTGAGAGAGAGACCTGTGTGTGTGAGAGAGAGAGCCTGTGTGTGTGAGAGAGAGAGCGCCTGTGTGTGTGTGAGAGAGAGCCCCTGTGTGTGTGTGAGAGAGACCCCCTGTGTGTGTGAGAGAGACCTCCGTGTGTGTGAGAGAGACGTGTGTGTGTGTGAGAGGGCCTGCGTGTGTGTGAGAGAGACCTCCGTGTGTGTGTGAGAGAGACCTCGTGTGTGAGAGAGAGACCTCCGTGTGTGAGAGAGACCGCGTCTGTGTGAGAGAGAGAGAGAGACCCTCGTCTGTGTGTGTGAGAGAGAGACCTCCGTGTGTGTGTGAGAGAGAGCCCCCCTGTGTGTGTGAGAGAGAGACCTCCTGTGTGTGTGTGAGAGAGAGAGAGGCCTCCGTGTGTTTGAGAGAGACCTCCGTGTGTTTGAGAGAGACCTCCGTGTGTTTGAGAGAGACCCTCCGTGTGTGAGAGAGAGACCTCCTGTGTGTGTGAGAGAGAGAGAGCCCTCCGTGTGTGTGAGAGAGACCCCCCCTGTGTGTGTGAGAGAGAGAGAGACCTCCGTGTGTGTGAGAGAGACCTCCGTGTGTGAGAGAGAGAGAGAGGCCTCCGTGTGTGTGAGAGAGACCTCCGTGTGTGTGAGAGAGCCCCCCGTGTGTGTGAGAGAGACCTCCGTGTGTGTGAGAGAGACCTGCGTGTGTGTGAGAGAGACCTGCGTGTGTGTGAGAGAGAGCGCGTGTGTGAGAGAGAGAGCGCGTGTGTGTGAGAGAGAGCCCGTGTGTGTGAGAGAGAGAGAGCCCCCCCTGTGTGTGAGAGAGAGAGAGCCCCCCTGTGTGTGAGAGAGAGAGAGCCTCCCTGCGTGTGAGAGAGAGAGGCCCCCCTGCGTGTGTGAGAGAGAGACCCTCCTGTGTGAGAGAGAGACCGTGTGTGTGAGAGAGAGGGGCGGGGGAGGCGCCTGTGTGTGTGAGAGAGAGCCTCCTGTGTGTGTGAGAGAGAGACCTCCTGTGTGTGTGAGAGAGAGCCTGTGTGTGTGAGAGAGACGACCTGTGTGTGTGAGAGAGAGACCTCCTGTGTGTGAGAGAGAGAGCCCCCCTGCGTGTGAGAGAGAGAGAGCCCCCCTGCGTGTGAGAGAGAGAGAGACCCCCTGCGTGTGAGAGAGAGAGAGCCCGCCCGCGTGTGTGTGAGAGAGACCCCCCCTGTGTGTGTAGAGAGAGAGACCTCCTGCGTGTGAGAGAGACCTCCTGCGTGTGAGAGAGACCTCCTGCGTGTGAGAGAGACCCGCCTGCGTGTGAGAGAGACCTCCTGCGTGTGAGAGAGACCTCCTGCGTGTGAGAGAGACCTCCTGCGTGTGAGAGAGACCTCCTGCGTGTGAGAGAGACCTCCTGCGTGTGAGAGAGACCTCCTGCGTGTGAGAGAGACCTCCTGCGTGTGAGAGAGACCTCCTGCGTGTGAGAGAGACCTCCTGCGTGTGAGAGAGACCTCCTGCGTGTGAGAGAGACCTCCTGCGTGTGAGAGAGACCTCCTGCGTGTGAGAGAGACCTCCTGCGTGTGAGAGAGACCTCCTGCGTGTGAGAGAGACCTCCTGCGTGTGAGAGAGACCTCCTGCGTGTGAGAGAGACCTCCTGCGTGTGAGAGAGACCTCCTGCGTGTGAGAGAGACCTCCTGCGTGTGAGAGAGAGACCTCCTGCGTGTGAGAGAGAGAGACCTCCTGCGTGTGAGAGAGAGAGAGACCTCCTGCGTGTGAGAGAGAGACCTCCTGTGTGTGTGTGAGAGAGAGACCTCCTGCGTGAGAGAGAGAGACGAGACCGAGAGCGCGAGTGTCGTGTGAGAGAGAGAGACCTCCTGTGTGTGTGAGAGAGAGCGCCCCTGTGTGTGAGAGAGAGAGAGAGACCTCCTGTGTGTGTGAGAGAGAGAGAGACCTCCTGCGTGTGAGAGAGAGAGACCCCCTCCTGTGTGTGTGAGAGAGAGTGCGGTGGGGCGTGCCTGCGTGTGAGAGAGAGAGACCCCCCTGCGTGTGAGAGAGAGAGAGCCCCCCCGTGTGTGTGTGTGAGAGAGAGACCTCCTGCGTGTGAGAGAGACCTCCTGCGTGGAGAGAGAGACCTCCTGCGTGTGAGAGAGAGAGACCTCCTGCGTGAGAGAGAGAGAGACCCCCCTGCGTGAGAGAGAGAGAGACCTCCTGCGTGTGAGAGAGAGAGACCGCCTGCGTGGAGAGAGAGAGACCTCCTGCGTGTGAGAGAGACCTCCTGCGTGAGAGAGAGACCCCCTGTGTGTGTGAGAGAGAGAGAGAGACTCCCGCGTGTGAGAGAGACCCCCCTGCGTGTGAGAGAGACCCCCTGCGTGTGAGAGAGACCCCCGTGTGTGTGAGAGAGACCCCCTGTGTGTGTGAGAGAAGCGGGGTGTGCGCTGTGTGTGAGAGAGAGAGAGACCCCCCTGTGTGTGAGAGAGAGAGACCTCCTGTGTGTGAGAGAGAGACCTCCTGTGTGTGGAGAGAGAGAGACCCCCTGTGTGTGAGAGAGAGAGAGCCCCCCCGCGTGTGAGAGAGAGACGCGTGTGAGAGAGAGAGCCCCCGTGTGTGGGGACCCCCCGTGTGTGAGAGAGAGAGACCTCCTGTGTGTGTGAGAGAGAGAGAGCCCCCGTGTGTGAGAGAGAGAGAGCGCGCGTGTGTGGGAGAGAGGGCGCCCTGTGTGTGAGAGAGAGAGACCGCGTGTGTGTGAGAGAGGGCCCCCGTGTGTGTGAGAGAGAGAGCCGGTGTGTGTGAGAGAGAGAGACCCCGTGTGTGTGTGAGAGAGACCCCCTGTGTGTGTGAGAGAGAGAGCCCCGGTGTGTGTGGAGAGAGCGCCTGTGTGTGAGAGAGAGAGACTGTGTGTGAGAGAGAGAGAGCGCCTGTGTGTGTGAGAGAGAGAGAGCCCCAGTGTGTGAGAGAGAGAGACCGCGTGTGTGTGTGTGAGAGAGAGAGACCCAGTGTGTGAGAGAGAGAGACCCCCGTGTGTGTGAGAGAGAGAGGCCCCGTGTGTGTGTGAGAGAGAGACCTCTGTGTGTGAGAGAGAGCGCCTGTGTGTGTGTGAGAGAGCGCTGTGTGTGTGAGAGAGACCGACGTGTGTGAGAGAGAGAGCCCGTGTGTGAGAGAGAGAGCGCGCGTGTGTGTGAGAGAGAGAGCCCGTGTGTGTGTGAGAGAGAGCCCCCGTGTGTGTGTGAGAGAGAGACCGCGTGTGTGTGAGAGAGAGGGAGCGGGTGTGTGAGAGAGAGACCGCCTGTGTGTGTGAGAGAGAGAGACTCCTGTGTGTGTGAGAGAGAGACCCCCTGTGTGTGAGAGAGAGAGACCTTGTGTGTGTGAGAGAGACCGTGTGTGAGAGAGAGACCTCCTGTGTGTGTGAGAGAGAGAGAGTGTGTGTGTGTGAGAGAGACCGACGTGTGTGAGAGAGAGGCCCCCCTGTGTGTGAGAGAGAGAGACCTCCTGTGTGTGTGAGAGAGAGACCCTGTGTGTGTGAGAGAGACCCCGTGTGTGTGAGAGAGAGACCTCCGTGTGTGTGAGAGAGAGAGACCTCGTGTGTGTGAGAGAGAGACGTGAGACCGAGTGTGTGAGAGAGAGACCTTGTGTGTGGACGAGAGAGACCTCCTGTGTGAGAGAGACCCCCGTGTGAGAGAGAGACCTCGTGCGTGTGAGAGAGACGAGAGTGTGTGAGAGAGAGAGAGCCCCCCTGTGTGTGAGAGAGAGACGCGTGTGTGAGAGAGTGTGTGAGAGAGACCTGTGTGAGAGAGAGACCCCCTGTGTGTGAGAGAGAGAGCCCCCGCGTGTGTGAGAGAGAGACCCCCGCGTGTGTGAGAGAGAGAGAGGCCCGTGTGTGAGAGAGAGACCCCGTGTGAGAGAGAGAGACCTCCCTGTGTGTGAGAGAGAGAGACCTCCTGTGTGAGAGAGAGAGAGACCTCCTGTGTGTGTGAGAGAGAGACCGCCTGTGTGAGAGAGAGCCCCGTGTGTGTGAGAGAGACCTCCGTGTGAGAGAGAGACCTCCTGTGTGTGAGAGAGAGACCTCCTGTGTGTGAGAGAGAGACCCCCTGTGTGTGAGAGAGACCCCCCCTGTGTGTGAGAGAGAGACCTCCTGCGTGTGTGAGAGAGAGCCCCCCCGTGTGTGTGAGAGAGAGACCCCTGCGTGTGTGAGAGAGACCTCCTGTGTGAGAGAGAGACCTGTGTGAGAGAGAGACCCCCCTGCGTGTGAGAGAGAGAGACCTCCTGCGTGTGAGAGAGAGACCTCCTGCGTGTGAGAGAGAGACCTCCTGCGTGTGAGAGAGACCCCCCCCGTGTGTGTGAGAGAGAGAGACCTCCTGTGTGTGAGAGAGAGAGACCTCCTGCGTGTGTGAGAGAGGACCCCCTGTGTGAGAGAGAGACCTGTGTGAGAGAGAGAGACCTCCGCGTGTGAGAGAGGAGACCCCTGCGTGTGAGAGAGAGACCCCCCCTGCGTGTGTGAGAGAGACCTCCCGTGTGAGAGAGAGCGCGTGTGAGAGAGAGACCCCCCGCGCGTGAGAGAGAGAGACCCCCGCGTGTGAGAGAGAGAGCCCCCCGCGCGTGAGAGAGAGACCCCCCGCGTGTGAGAGAGAGACCCTGTGTGAGAGAGACCCCCTCTGTGTGAGAGAGAGAGACCTCCTGTGTGAGAGAGCCCCCTGCGTGTGAGAGAGAGAGACCTCCTGCGTGTGAGAGAGAGACCTCCCTGCGTGTGAGAGAGAGACCCCCCCTGTGTGTGAGAGAGAGACCTCCTGCGTGTGTGAGAGAGAGAGACCTCCCTGTGTGTGAGAGAGAGAGACCTCCTGCGTGTGTGGAGAGAGAGAGACCTGTGGAGAGAGAGCCCCGCGTGTGAGAGAGAGAGAGCGCGGAGAGAGAGACGAGGGTGTGAGAGAGACCTCCTGTGTGAGAGAGAGACCGAGAGAGAGCCCCTCTGTGTGAGAGAGAGAGAGACCTCCTGCGTGTGAGAGAGAGAGGGCGCCCCGTGCGTGTGAGAGAGAGCCGTGTGAGAGAGAGAGACCTCCTGCGTGTGAGAGAGAGAGAGACCTCCTGCGTGTGAGAGAGAGAGACCTCCTGCGTGTGAGAGAGAGAGACCTCCGTGTGAGAGAGAGAGACCTCCTGCGTGTGGAGAGAGAGAGACCTCCTGCGTGTGAGAGAGAGAGCCCGCGTGTGTGTGAGAGAGAGCCCCCCGCGTGTGAGAGAGAGAGACCTCCTGCGTGTGAGAGAGAGAGAGACCTCCTGCGTGTGAGAGAGAGAGAGCGCGAGAGGGAGAGAGAGAGCGGAGAGAAAACCGCGAAGAAACGCTAGAGAGAAACCGCCGGGAGAGAGAGAGAGACCGCCTGCGTGTGAGAGAGAGAGAGACCTCCTGCGTGTGAGAGAGAGAGAGAGACCTCCGTGTGTGAGAGAGAGAGAGACCTCCTGTGTGGAGAGAGAGAGAGACCTCGTGCGTGAGAGAGAGAGAGACCTCCTGCTTGTGAGAGAGAGAGGCCTCCGTGTGTGAGAGAGAGTGACCTCCGTGTGTGTGAGAGAGAGAGAGACCTCCTGCGTGGAGAGAGAGAGACCTCTTGCGTGTGAGAGAGAGAGACCTCCTGCGTGTGAGAGAGAGAGACCTCCTGCGTGTGAGAGAGAGAGACCTCCTTCGTGTGAGAGAGAGAGACCTCCTTCGTGTGAGAGAGAGAGACCTCCTGTGTGTGTGAGAGAGAGAGACCTCCTGTGTGTGAGAGAGAGAGACCTCCTGTGTGTGAGAGAGAGAGAGACCTCCTGTGTGTGAGAGAGACCTCCTGTGTGTGAGAGAGAGAGACCTCCTGTGTGTGTGAGAGAGACCTCCTGTGTGTGAGAGAGAGAGACCTCCTGTGTGTGTGAGAGAGACCTCCTGCGTGTGTGAGAGAGAGAGACCTCCTGTGTGTGAGAGAGAGAGACCTCCTGTGTGTGTGAGAGAGAGACCTCCGTGTGTTTGAGAGCACAGTGCAGTCTCTTGCCTGTCTAAGTCCGTGCGGCTTCCCTTCAGTACTTGCCCCATTACTGCCCCTTATCCTGCAGTGACTGTTGTTGATGTTTTGTTTCCTCAGCCTTCATTCTCCCCCCTCACAGCTTTGGGCCCCTCTGTTGCCCCTGACAAGAGCCCAGAGACTGATGCAGCCCAGTGCACAGAAGCCAACGGCTGCCCCGGGTGCTATGGACAAGTGGGACCCCAAGGCCCAGGGACCTGCAGCTGTACCCCATAAGAAACGCAGCTGGTACCTAGCGTGGAAATACAAACTAAGCAACCAGAGGACGGTGCGGCGCATGTGCCAGGTGAGAGAAGTATTCTCCAAGTAGTGGAAACAGTCAGCAAGAGGGTGCACCCAAGACAAGTACTGGAGTATAATACAGGATGTAACTCAGTGTGAAAGATCCTCAGTGCGCTTTGGCCCACACCTGAGTCTTCTTTCATATAAAAACCACACTCACCGCCAGTGAGTGCTGGGTTCACAGGATAAATACAAGACAAGCTTTCTAAATTTTATATATTTATTAACCCCTAAATGGGTCGGTATTAACATCTAACACATGCAGTTCAGAACAGATATGCAGATATATACAAGCATTAACAGTTACTAGTTACAATATACAGTACTTAAAATAAAAGGGAATAAAGGTGAAATAATTACTTTACCACATATCTCCTTGATGTGGTTCTATAGTCCAACACTCACACATGCTCAGTCATGTGTGAATAACCAGTGGAGGCTTCTAGCATGTGGCATCAACAACAATAATCCAGCCTGCATGCTCTCACAGTCTCTCAGTAAAAGTCTTTTGTAGCCTGATCATAGTATTCTCTTGTAGTCTCAGCCCAATCTCCTCCCATTGCCTCTTACTTCATCTTTTATACCCTTTATGCCACCTCCCAGAATGAGGTCACCAGCGGCAGCAAGTCTGATTGAATAATGCACTCAAGTCCAGATTTTTTGTATAGAGCTGAGACCAAGTGGAATGATACAATGTTATCAACCAGGTCTGATCTATCAGTGCAGACTGGACAATGCATGTTTTTGTTTGATCACTCAGGACTGTATAGGAATACAATGGAGCCCTGCTGGGATGGATACAAAGCCCCATTGTACAATGTTGCTACTACTGCCAATATATACCTAGGCTTATAGCTTTGCACCTTATGAGTAAAGAGATACGCTACCCAGAGACCAAAATACAGCTTTGAGTTATAGCCATATTTAAGCAGAATCATCACACTCAGGATCAGTACAGGATAAGTAATGTAATGTATGTACACAGTGACTGTACCAGCAGAATAGTGAGTGCAGCTCTGGAGTATAATACAGGATAAGTAATGTAATGTATGTACACAGTGACTGTACCAGCAGAATAGTGAGCGCAGCTCTGGAGTATAATACAGGATAAGTAATGTATGTACACAGTGACTGTACCAGCAGAATAGTGAGCGCAGCTCTGGAGTATAATATAGGATAAGTAATGTAATGTATGTACACAGTGACTGTACCAGCAGAATAGTGAGTGCAGCTCTGGAGTATAATACAGGATAAGTAATGTAATGTATGTACACAGTGACTGTACCAGCAGAATAGTGAGCGCAGCTCTGGAGTATAATACAGGATAAGTAATGTATGTACACAGTGACTGTACCAGCAGAATAGTGAGCGCAGCTCTGGAGTATAATACAGGATAAGTAATGTAATGTATGTACACAGTGACTGCACCAGCAGAATAGTGAGCGCAGCTCTGGAGTATAATACAGGATAAGTAATGTAATGTATGTACACAGTGACTGCACCAGCAGAATAGTGAGCGCAGCTCTGGAGTATAATACAGGATAAGTAATGTATGTACACAGTGACTGTACCAGCAGAATAGTGAGCGCAGCTCTGGAGTATAATACAGGATGTAACTCAGGGTCAGTACAGGATAAGTAATGTAATGTATGTACACAGTGACTGTACCAGCAGAATAGTGAGCGCAGCTCTGGAGTATAATACAGGATAAGTAATGTATGTACACAGTGACTGCACCAGCAGAATAGTGAGAGCAGCTCTGGAGTATAATACAGGATAAGTAATGTAATGTATGTACACAGTGACTGTACCAGCAGAATAGTGAGCGCAGCTCTGAAGTATAATACAGGATGTAATTCAGGATCAGTACAGGATAAGTAATGTAATGTATGTACACAGTGACTGCACCAGCAGAATAGTGAGCGCAGCTCTGGGAGTATAATACAGGATGTAACTCAGGATCAGTACAGGATAAGTAATGTAATGTATGTACACAGTGACTGTACCAGCAGAATAGTGAGCGCAGCTCTGGAGTATAATACAGGATAAGTAATGTATGTACACAGTGACTGCACCAGCAGAATAGTGAGCGCAGCTCTGGAGTATAATACAGGATAAGTAATGTAATGTATGTACACAGTGACTGTACCAGCAGAATAGTGAGCGCAGCTCTGGAGTGTAATACAGGATAAGTAATGTAATGTATGTACACAGTGACTGTACCAGCAGAATAGTGAGCGCAGCTCTGGAGTATAATACAGGATGTAATTCAGGATCAGTACAGGATAAGTAATGTAATGTATGTACACAGTGACTGCACAAGCAGAATAGTGAGCGCAGCTCTGGAGTATAATACAGGATGTAACTCAGGATCAGTACAGGATAAGTAATGTAATGTATGTACACAGTGACTGTACCAGCAGAATAGCGAGCGCAGCTCTGGAGTATAATACAGGATGTAATTCAGGATCAGTACAGGATAAGTAATGTAATGTATGTACACAGTGACTGTACCAGCAGAATAGTGAGCGCAGCTCTGGAGTATAATACAGGATAAGTAATGTAATGTATGTACACAGTGACTGTACCAGCAGAATAGTGAGTGCAGCTCTGGAGTATAATACAGGATAAGTAATGTAATGTATGTACACAGTGACTGTACCAGCAGAATAGTGAGCGCAGCTCTGGAGTATAATACAGGATAAGTAATGTATGTACACAGTGACTGTACCAGCAGAATAGTGAGCGCAGCTCTGGAGTATAATACAGGATAAGTAATGTAATGTATGTACACAGTGACTGTACCAGCAGAATAGTGAGCGCAGCTCTGGAGTATAATACAGGATAAGTAATGTAATGTATGTACACAGTGACTGCACCAGCAGAATAGTGAGCGCAGCTCTGGAGTATAATACAGGATAAGTAATGTAATGTATGTACACAGTGACTGTACCAGCAGAATAGTGAGCGCAGCTCTGGAGTATAATATAGGATAAGTAATGTAATGTATGTACACAGTGACTGTACCAGCAGAATAGTGAGTGCAGCTCTGGAGTATAATACAGGATAAGTAATGTAATGTATGTACACAGTGACTGTACCAGCAGAATAGTGAGCGCAGCTCTGGAGTATAATACAGGATAAGTAATGTATGTACACAGTGACTGTACCAGCAGAATAGTGAGCGCAGCTCTGGAGTATAATACAGGATAAGTAATGTAATGTATGTACACAGTGACTGCACCAGCAGAATAGTGAGCGCAGCTCTGGAGTATAATACAGGATAAGTAATGTAATGTATGTACACAGTGACTGCACCAGCAGAATAGTGAGCGCAGCTCTGGAGTATAATACAGGATAAGTAATGTATGTACACAGTGACTGTACCAGCAGAATAGTGAGCGCAGCTCTGGAGTATAATACAGGATGTAACTCAGGGTCAGTACAGGATAAGTAATGTAATGTATGTACACAGTGACTGTACCAGCAGAATAGTGAGCGCAGCTCTGGAGTATAATACAGGATAAGTAATGTATGTACACAGTGACTGCACCAGCAGAATAGTGAGCGCAGCTCTGGAGTATAATACAGGATAAGTAATGTAATGTATGTACACAGTGACTGTACCAGCAGAATAGTGAGCGCAGCTCTGGAGTATAATACAGGATGTAACTCAGGATCAGTACAGGATAAGTAATGTAATGTATGTACACAGTGACTGTACCAGCAGAATAGTGAGCGCAGCTCTGGAGTATAATACAGGATGTAATTCAGGATCAGTACAGGATAAGTAATGTAATGTATGTACACAGTGACTGTACCAGCAGAATAGTGAGCGCAGCTCTGGAGTATAATACAGGATAAGTAATGTAATGTATGTACACAGTGACTGTACCAGCAGAATAGTGAGTGCAGCTCTGGAGTATAATACAGGATAAGTAATGTAATGTATGTACACAGTGACTGTACCAGCAGAATAGTGAGCGCAGCTCTGGAGTATAATACAGGATAAGTAATGTATGTACACAGTGACTGTACCAGCAGAATAGTGAGCGCAGCTCTGGAGTATAATACAGGATAAGTAATGTATGTACACAGTGACTGTACCAGCAGAATAGTGAGCGCAGCTCTGGAGTATAATACAGGATAAGTAATGTATGTACACAGTGACTGTACCAGCAGAATAGTGAGCGCAGCTCTGGAGTATAATACAGGATGTAACTCAGGGTCAGTACAGGATAAGTAATGTAATGTATGTACACAGTGACTGTACCAGCAGAATAGTGAGCGCAGCTCTGGAGTATAATACAGGATAAGTAATGTATGTACACAGTGACTGCACCAGCAGAATAGTGAGCGCAGCTCTGGAGTATAATACAGGATAAGTAATGTAATGTATGTACACAGTGACTGTACCAGCAGAATAGTGAGCGCAGCTCTGGAGTATAATATAGGATAAGTAATGTAATGTATGTACACAGTGACTGTACCAGCAGAATAGTGAGTGCAGCTCTGGAGTATAATACAGGATAAGTAATGTAATGTATGTACACAGTGACTGTACCAGCAGAATAGTGAGCGCAGCTCTGGAGTATAATACAGGATAAGTAATGTATGTACACAGTGACTGTACCAGCAGAATAGTGAGCGCAGCTCTGGAGTATAATACAGGATAAGTAATGTAATGTATGTACACAGTGACTGCACCAGCAGAATAGTGAGCGCAGCTCTGGAGTATAATACAGGATAAGTAATGTAATGTATGTACACAGTGACTGCACCAGCAGAATAGTGAGCGCAGCTCTGGAGTATAATACAGGATAAGTAATGTATGTACACAGTGACTGTACCAGCAGAATAGTGAGCGCAGCTCTGGAGTATAATACAGGATGTAACTCAGGGTCAGTACAGGATAAGTAATGTAATGTATGTACACAGTGACTGTACCAGCAGAATAGTGAGCGCAGCTCTGGAGTATAATACAGGATAAGTAATGTATGTACACAGTGACTGCACCAGCAGAATAGTGAGCGCAGCTCTGGAGTATAATACAGGATAAGTAATGTAATGTATGTACACAGTGACTGTACCAGCAGAATAGTGAGCGCAGCTCTGGAGTATAATACAGGATGTAATTCAGGATCAGTACAGGATAAGTAATGTAATGTATGTACACAGTGACTGTACCAGCAGAATAGTGAGCGCAGCTCTGGGAGTATAATACAGGATGTAACTCAGGATCAGTACAGGATAAGTAATGTAATGTATGTACACAGTGACTGTACCAGCAGAATAGTGAGCGCAGCTCTGGAGTATAATACAGGATAAGTAATGTAATGTATGTACACAGTGACTGTACCAGCAGAATAGTGAGCGCAGCTCTGGAGTATAATACAGGATAAGTAATGTAATGTATGTACACAGTGACTGCACCAGCAGAATAGTGAGCGCAGCTCTGGAGTATAATACAGGATGTAATTCAGGATCAGTACAGGATAAGTAATGTAATGTATGTACACAGTGACTGCACCAGCAGAATAGTGAGCGCAGCTCTGGAGTATAATACAGGATGTAACTCAGGATCAGTACAGGATAAGTAATGTAATGTATGTACACAGTGACTGTACCAGCAGAATAGTGAGCGCAGCTCTGGAGTATAATACAGGATGTAATTCAGGATCAGTACAGGATAAGTAATGTAATGTATGTACACAGTGACTGCACCAGCAGAATAGTGAGCGCAGCTCTGGAGTATAATACAGGATAAGTAATGTAATGTATGTACACAGTGACTGTACCAGCAGAATAGTGAGTGCAGCTCTGGAGTATAATACAGGATAAGTAATGTATGTACACAGTGACTGCACCAGCAGAATAGTGAGCGCAGCTCTGGAGTATAATACAGGATAAGTAATGTAATGTATGTACACAGTGACTGTACCAGCAGAATAGTGAGCGCAGCTCTGGAGTATAATACAGGATGTAACTCAGGGTCAGTACAGGATAAGTAATGTAATGTATGTACACAGTGACTGTACCAGCAGAATAGTGAGCGCAGCTCTGGAGTATAATACAGGATAAGTAATGTATGTACACAGTGACTGCACCAGCAGAATAGTGAGCGCAGCTCTGGAGTATAATACAGGATAAGTAATGTAATGTATGTACACAGTGACTGTACCAGCAGAATAGTGAGCGCGGCTCTGGAGTATAATACAGGATGTAATTCAGGATCAGTACAGGATAAGTAATGTAATGTATGTACACAGTGACTGTACCAGCAGAATAGTGAGCGCAGCTCTGGGAGTATAATACAGGATGTAACTCAGGATCAGTACAGGATAAGTAATGTAATGTCTGTACACAGTGACTGCACCAGCAGAATAGTGAGCGCAGCTCTGGAGTATAATACAGGATAAGTAATGTATGTACACAGTGACTGCACCAGCAGAATAGTGAGCGCAGCTCTGGAGTATTATACAGGATAAGTAATGTATGTACACAGTGACTGCACCAGCAGAATAGTGAGCGCAGCTCTGGAGTATAATACAGGATAAGTAATGTAATGTATGTACACAGTGACTGTACCAGCAGAATAGTGAGCGCAGCTCTGGAGTATAATACAGGATAAGTAATGTATGTACACAGTGACTGCACCAGCAGAATAGTGAGCGCAGCTCTGGAGTATAATACAGGATAAGTAATGTAATGTATGTACACAGTGACTGTACCAGCAGAATAGTGAGCGCAGCTCTGGAGTATAATACAGGATATAACTCAGGATCAGTACAGGATAAGTAATGTAATGTATGTACACAGGGGGGGGGGTGACTGTACCAGCAGAATAGTGAGCGAAGCTCTGGAGTATAATACAGGATGTAACTCCCCGGTGCCATGCTGTATGTATCTGTCTTGTGTAATGTGTCTCTTGTAGTTTGGTTGCTTTTAGCTGCAGTTTCTTGGTATCCGGTTGCTGTGGTTGACGCTGCTGTATGTAGCGGTATGTTTGAGCAGTGTCGGTAATAATGGCGCTTCCTCTTGTGCAGACGGTGGCGGTTCTCTTCCTGCTGGTAACAGTCATTGTGAACATCAAGCTGATCCTAGACACGCGGCGGGCGGTGAATGAGGAGGACACGGAGCAGGATTATGGTGAGCTCCGGTCTGCGCCCTCTTTGGCTTGTTTTGGCTCCTTCGTTTGTCATCTTGTCTTTGTGTCATTCAGACGACACCGCGCAGAACGTGGAGTTTCCTCATCGAGCCGCTGGTGGGAAAAAAGTGCTGGACGTAGAAGTTTACTCCAGTCGCTCTAAGGTGTACATTGCAGTGGACGGGACGGCGGTGAGTGCGGCTGATCTGTGTGGTGCTGTCTGGTGTGAACCTGGCTGTACAGTGAGGACCCCGGAGGGATTGGTCAGGGCTCCGTGTGGACAGACCTGCTGCTTCTGTGTGTCCTGGAGATTGGCTGGTGCTCCTTTATTAACCCTTCGGTCCCCAAACAGCAGGGGTGTTACGTTATGGAGCCTGGGTAACATGTCTACTTCATGATTGACAGGTGCTGGAGGATGAGGCCCGAGAGCAAGGGAGAGGCATCCACGTCATTGTGCTGAATCAGGCAACGGTATGGCGGTTGTGGGAGGCGGAGTCTGTGTCACTGGGCCAGTGCTGTCCTGGTACTGGTGACAGTGTTCTGGCCGTATACACATGGGTTTGGTATGGGCCACATTGATGCGGGTGCTTGCCATAAGTAATGTGTGTTCTGTGTGCAGGGTCACGTCATGGCGAAGAGGGTGTTTGACACCTACTCCCCGCACGAGGACGAGGCCATGGTTTTGTTCCTGAACATGGTCGCCCGAGGTCGTATACTCATCTTCACAGTCAAGGTGATTTCCAGTGTCAGGCTGAGGGAGCGGGACTGGGATGATTGCTATTTCTTCCTCTAATAAGGCTGCACTACTGAGACATTCACCACCCACCTGGATATCCACACCCTGCCTGGCAGCTGTTTGAGGACTTATGCAGGATGTTTCACAAGTGCAGCCTCCGGATGATAAAGGCTCTTGCATGTGTTTATTCTGATGATCCCCTTAAATTATCATCTTTCTGTTTGGCTGCCTGGCAGGATGAAGGCTCCTTCCATCTCAAGGACACGGCAAAGAACTTGCTGAAGAGCCTGGGCAGTCAGGTCACGTCTAATCTTGGTTGGAGGGACATGTGGACATTCGTGGTGAAGAAAGGAGGTAATTCTCTAATCCCCTCCTTTGTTGACTGTGCCGCCAGCGGGCCGCCGCTCTCCCCTGCCGCCGTGCCGCCAGCGGGCCGCCGCTCTCCCCTGCCGCCGTGCCGCCAGCAGGCCGCCACTCTCCCGGCCGCCAGCGGGCCGCCGCCCCCCGCCGCCGGCCGCCGCCTCCGCTCTCCCCGCCGCCGGCCGCCAGCGGGCCCCCCCGCTCCCTCCCCGCCGCCGTGCCGCCGCGGGCCCCGCTCTCCCCTGCCGCCGTGCCGCCAGCGGGCCTCCGCTCTCCCCTGCCGCCGTGCCGCCAGCGGGCCGCCACTCTCCCGTGCCGCCAGCGGGCCGCCGCTCTCCCCTGCCGCCGTGCCGCCAGCGGGCCTCCGCTCTCCCCTGCCGCCGTGCCGCCAGCGGGCCGCCACTCTCCCGTGCCGCCAGCGGGCCTCCGCTCTCCCCTGCCGCCATGCCGCCAGCGGGCCTCCGCTCTCCCCTGCCGCCGTGCCGCCAGCGGGCCGCCGCTCTCCCCTGCCGCCGTGCCGCCAGCAGGCCGCCGCTCTCCCGTGCCGCCAGCGGGCGGGCTCCGCTCTCCCCTGCCGCCGTGCCGCCAGCGGGCCTCCGCTCTCCCCTGCCGCCGTGCCGCCAGCGGGCCGCCGCTCTCCCCCTGCCGCCGTGCCGCCAGCAGGCCGCCGCTCTCCCGTGCCGCCAGCGGGCCTCCGCTCTCCCCTGCCGCCGTGCCGCCAGCGGGCCGCCGCTCTCTCCTGCCGCCGTGCCGCCAGCGGGCCGCCGCTCTGCCTTCTCGCCGTCTCTCTCACCTTTTCAATGTTTTTTTTTTTTTTACAGGGCAGATCTATGGAGAGAAACATTCCAAGTCTCCGGCTTTGTCCACATGGGGAGATCCAGTTTTGCTAAAGACGGACATCCAGCTGGTACCCCCTGAAGGTGAGAGGTTCATGTAGTCACCTGACAGGCTGTGTATGATGAAGATGAAGCTCAGGATCCCCTCTTGATGATTAGAGATGAGCGAATTGTTTCTGCAGAAGTGGAATTCGATCCTTTTTTCAGGAAATCTTCGATTCGCCACGATTCCGGATTTCCTGATGCTTCGCGGTAACGAATATTTAGTTAGGGCCTTTGCGACATCAGACGGTCACATGATATTCTCTAGTGATGTGATTGGGTAGGCGCGTCTTTGCTTGTTAGCAGATCCTTCCACATGAATAAAACTTGTCCATGCTGGAGAGAGAGAGCGTGAGAGACATGGCCGCGGCAGCCAAGTGTTTCCGCCATTTTGCCACCCACCCCGGCTCTCTGCAGCCCGGAAATAGCTGTTTATTTGTCACAAAGTAATTCGGATGGAGGCAAATTTTTTTGGAACTTCAAATGGAACTTTTGAGAAATTCGCTCATCTCTAATGATGATGAGTAGGAGGCAGATTGGGTGGACAGGGGGCTGTTACAGGACTTAGTTATTGGGGGTTCAGTATGAGGCGTCTATGTAGAGCCCCTATGTATGATGGGGCCGTGACTGCTGGTCTGTGTAATCCTCTGCTGTCTGCAGATGCAGAATGTCACTGGCCGGACACGGAGCACAACCGCCGGCGGAGGCGCTTCTGCAGCAAAGTGGAAGGCTACGGCAGCGTGTGCAGCTGCAAGGACCCAACCCCAATTGAGTTTAATCCCATGACTGTGAGTATCGCCCGCTATAGGTATCCACAGTGATGTCCACAATCAGTGGGGGAGTTCCGAGGGGCCTATATGGTGGGGTTCTGTACCTACAGCACAAAGGCATCTTAGGCCCTGTTCACACACAACAGATACGTTGCATCTGACATCACTGCTAAAACTAATCATGGCTATAGTCCCCTGTATGTCCAGCTTCCCCCCCCCACTAAGTGTAGCGTAGACCCCCCCCCCCCCCAGTGCTGAGCGTGCAGCGCCCCCCTCCCCTCCCTCCCCCAGTGCTGAGCGTGCAGCGCCCCCTCCCTCCTCCCCCAGTGCTGAGCGTGCAGAGCCCCCCTCCCTCCTCCCCCAGTGCTGAGCATGCAGCGCCCCCTCCCTCCTCCCCCAGTGCTGAGCGTGCAGCGCCCCCCCTCCCTCCCTCCCCCAGTGCTGAGCGTGCAGCGCCCCCTCCCTCCTCCCCCAGTGCTGAGCGTGCAGCGCCCCCTACCTCCTCCCCCAGTGCTGAGCGTGCAGAGCCCCCCTCCCTCCTCCCCCAGTGCTGAGCGTGCAGAGCCCCCTCCCTCCTCCCCCAGTGCTGAGCGTGCAGAGCCCCCCCCTCCCTCCCGCAGTGCTGAGTGTGCAGCGCCCCCCCCTCCTTCCTCCCCCAGTGCTGAGCATGCAGCGCCCCCCTCCCTCCCTCCTCCCCCAGTGCTGAGTGCAGCACCCCCCCTCCCCTCCCTCCCCCAGTGCTGAGCATGCAGAGCCCCCCCTCCCTCCTCCCCCAGTGCTGATCGTGCAGGGCCCATAATGGACAGTTTCATGAGATTTTATTTTCACTGCAGCTCAAAGAAAACACAGTGCTGGCTGTGCCGGTGGCGGTGATTGCCGGGAACCGTCCAAATTACTTGTATCGGTAAGCTGTCATTTAATGCTAAAGAGAGGAGAGGGGGCGCTGGGGGTTCCCCATTACTGACAGGAGGGGGCGCTGGGGGTTCCCGATTACTGACGGGAGGGGGCGCTGGGGGTTCCTCTTTACTGACAGGAGGGGGCGCTGGGGGTTCCTCTTTACTGACGGGAGGGGGTGCTGGGGGTTCCTCTTTACTGACGGGAGGGGGCGCTGGGGGTTCCTCTTTACTGACGGAAGGGGGCGCTGGGGGTTCCCCATTACTGACGGGAGGAGGTACTGGTGGTTCCTCGCTGCTCACGGACGGAGGTGCTGGGGGTTCCTCTTTACTGACGGGAGGGGGCGCTGGGGGTTCCTCGCTGCTCATGGAAGGGGGCGCTGGGGGTTCCTCATTACTGACGGGAGGGGGCGATGGGGGTTCCTCGCTGCTCATGGAAGGGGGCGCTGGGGGTTCCTCTTTACTGACGGAAGGGGGCGCTGGGGGTTCCTCTTTACTGACGGGAGGGGGCGCTGGGGGTTCCTCTTTACTGACGGGAGGGGGCGCTGGGGGTTCCTCATTACTGACGGGAGAGGGCGCTGGGGGTTCCTCGCTGCTCATGGAAGGGGGCGCTGGGGGTTCCTCTTTACTGACGGGAGGGGGCGCTGGGGGTTCCTCGCTGCTCATGGAAGGGGGCGCTGGGGGTTCCTCTTTACTGACGGAAGGGGGCGCTGGGGGTTCCTCGCTGCTCATGGAAGGTGGCGCTGGGGGTTCCTCTTTACTGACGGGAGGGGGGTGCTGGGGGTTCCTCTTTACTGACGGGAGGGGGCGCTGGGGGTTCCTCTTTACTGACGGGAGGGGGCGCTGGGGGTTCCTCTTTACTGACGGAAGGGGGCGCTGGGGGTTCCTCTTTACTGACGGGAGGGGGCGCTGGGGGTTCCTCTTTACTGACGGGAGGGGGCGCTGGGGGTTC
Organism: Leptodactylus fallax; assembly: GCA_947044405.1. NCBI lineage: Eukaryota > Metazoa > Chordata > Amphibia > Anura > Leptodactylidae > Leptodactylus > Leptodactylus fallax. The sequence continues at coordinate 164,868 of CAMRHE010000880.1, forward strand.
CTCTTTACTGACGGAAGGGGGCGCTGGGGGTTCCCCATTACTGACGGGAGGGGGCGCTGGGGGTTCCTCGCTGCTCATGGAAGGGGGCGCTGGGGGTTCCTCATTACTGACGGGAGGGGGCGCTGGGGGTTCCTCGCTGCTCATGGAAGGGGGCGCTGGGGGTTCCTCTTTACTGACGGGAGGGGGCGCTGGGGGTTCCTCGCTGCTCATGGAAGGGGGCGCTGGGGGTTCCTCTTTACTGACGGGAGGGGGCGCTGGGGGTTCCTCATTACTGACGGGAGGGGGCGCTGGGGGTTCCTCGCTGCTCATGGAAGGGGGCGCTGGGGGTTCCTCTTTACTGACGGGAGGGGGCGCTGGGGGTTCCTCTTTACTGACGGGAGGGGGCGCTGGGGGTTCCTCGCTGCTCATGGAAGGGGGCGCTGGGGGTTCCTCGCTGCTCATGGAAGGTGGCGCTGGGGGTTTCTCTTTACTGACGGGAGGGGGCACTGGAGGTTCCTCTTTACTGACGGGAGGGGGCGCTGGGGGTTCCTCGCTGCTCATGGAAGGGGGCGCTGGGGGTTCCTCTTTACTGACGGAAGGGGGCGCTGGGGGTTCCTCTTTACTGACGGGAGGGGGCGCTGGGGGTTCCTCTTTACTGACGGGAGGGGGCGCTGGGGGTTCCTCGCTGCTCATGGAAGGGGGCGCTGGGGGTTCCTCTTTACTGACGGGAGGGGGCGCTGGGGGTTCCTCATTACTGACGGGAGGGGGCGCTGGGGGTTCCTCGCTGCTCATGGAAGGGGGCGCTGGGGGTTCCTCTTTACTGACGGGAGGGGGCGCTGGGGGTTCCTCTTTACTGACGGGAGGGGGCGCTGGGGGTTCCTCGCTGCTCATGGAAGGGGGCGCTGGGGGTTCCTCGCTGCTCATGGAAGGTGGCGCTGGGGGTTTCTCTTTACTGACGGGAGGGGGCACTGGAGGTTCCTCTTTACTGACGGGAGGGGGCGCTGGGGGTTCCTCGCTGCTCATGGAAGGGGGCGCTGGGGGTTCCTCTTTACTGACGGGAGGGGGCGCTGGGGGTTCCTCTTTACTGACGGGAGGGGGCGCTGGGGGTTCCTCGCTGCTCATGGAAGGGGGCGCTGGGGGTTCCTCGCTGCTCATGGAAGGTGGCGCTGGGGGTTTCTCTTTACTGACGGGAGGGGGCACTGGAGGTTCCTCTTTACTGACGGGAGGGAGCGCTGGGGGTTCCTCGCTGCTCATGGAAGGGGGCGCTGGGGGTTCCTCTTTACTGACGGGAGGGGGCGCTGGGGGGTTCCTCATTACTGACGGGAGAGGGCGCTGGGGGTTCCTCTTTACTGACGGGAGGGGGCGCTGGGGGTTCCTCTTTACTGACGGGAGGGGGCGCTGGGGGTTCCTCTTTACTGACGGGAGGGGGCGCTGGGGGTTCCCTTACGGACGGGGGGGGGGCGGGGGGGTTGCTGCTTACTGACGGGAGGGGGCGCTGGGGGTTCCTCTTTACTGATGGGAGGGGGCGCTGGGGGTTCCTCTTTACTGATGGGAGGGGGCGCTGGGGGTTCCTCGCTGCTTATGGAAGGGGGCGCTGGGGGTTCCTCTTTACTGACGGGAGGGGGCGCTGGGGGTTCCTCATTACTGACGGGAGGGGGCGCTGGGGGTTCCTCTTTACTGACGGGAGGGGGCGTTGGGGGTTCCTTGCTGCTTATGGAAGGAGGCGCTGGGGGTTCCTCTTTACTGACGGAAGGAGGCGCTGGGGGTTCCTCGCTGCTCATGGAAGGTGGCGCTGGGGGTTCCTCTTTACTGACGGGAGGGGGCGCTGGGGGTTCCTCATTACTGACGGGAGAGGGCGCTGGGGGTTCCTCTTTACTGACGGGAGGGGGCGCTGGGGGTTCCTCTTTACTGACGGGAGGGGGCGCTGGGGGTTCCTCTTTACTGACGGGAGAGGGCGCTGGGGGTTCCTCTTTACTGACGGGAGGGGGCGCTGGGGGTTCCTCTTTACTGACGGGAGGGGGCGCTGGGGGTTCCTCTTTACTGACGGGAGGGGGTGCTGGGGGTTCCTCTTTAATGACGGGAGGGGGCGCTGGGGGTTCCTCTTTACTGACGGAAGGGGGCGCTGGGGGTTCCTCGCTGCTCATGGAAGGTGGCGCTAGGGGTTCCTCTTTACTGACGGGAGGGGGCGCTGGGGGTTCCTCTTTACTGACGGGAGGGGGCGCTGGGGGTTCCTCTTTACTGACGGGAGGGGGCGCTGGGGGTTCCTCGCTGCTCATGGAAGCTGGCGCTGGGGGTTCCTCTTTACTGACGGGAGGGAGCGCTGGGGGTTCCTCATTACTGACGGGAGGGGGCGCTGGGGGTTCCTCTTTACTGACGGGAGGGGGCGCTGGGGGTTCCTCGCTGCTCATGGAAGGGGGCGCTGGGGGTTCCTCTTTACTAACGGGAGGGGGTGCTGGGGGTTCCTCGCTGCTGACGGGAGGGGGCATCAATGTTACTTCTGTGGGTTGGGCCTGTAATCCCTCAGTGTGTGTCTTGCAGAATGCTGCGGTCTCTTCTATCAGCACAAGGGGTTAATCCACAGATGATCACCGTCTTCATTGATGGTTACTATGAGGTAAGGGGGCGCCGTCTTTGCTGCTGCTCCTTGAAAGTTGTGCCTTTTGATGTCTTGTGGTGGGAGGAGTTATCTGTGCTGATCGTGTACTGCACATCTGTGTGAGGGGCGGGGCTTGTCTGCAATGTACCATGTAGTGCTCCTATGGGGCGGGGCTTGTCTACAATGTACCCTGTAGTGCTCCTATTGGGCGGGACTTGTCTACAATGTACCCTGTAGTGCTCCTATGGGGCGGGGCTTGTCTACAGTGTACCCTGTAGTGCTCCTATGGGGCGGAACTTGTCTACAATGTACCCTTTAGTGCTCCTATGGGGCGGGGCTTGTCTACAGTGTACCCTGTAGTGCTCCTATGGGGCGGAACTTGTCTACAGTGTACCCTGTAGTACTCCTATGGGGCGGGGCTTGTCTACAGTGTACCCTGTAGTACTCCTAAGGGGCGGGGCTTGTCTACAGTGTACCCTGTAGTGCTCCTATGGGGCGGGACTTGTCTACAGTGTACCCTGTAGTGCTCCTATGGGGCGGGACTTGTCTACAATGTACCCTGTAGTGCTCCTATGGGGCGGGACTTGTCTACACTGTACCCTGTAGTACTCCTAAGGGGCGGGGCTTGTCTACAATGTACCCTGTAGTGCTCCTATGGGGCGGGACTTGTCTACAGTGTACCCTGTAGTGCTCCTCTGTGTCTTGACGTTACAGGAGCCGATGGACGTGGTGGAGCTGTTTGGTTTGAAGGGCATCCAGCACACGCCTATCAGCATTAAGAACGCCCGCGTGGCCCAGGTAACGCCCTGCATGACATTGGCTGTCTGCACATCACAGTCGTGTTCACACTCTCAGGTTTCTCCCGGGGTCTCACCAATCAGTGCTAGTAATCCACTTTTTTTTTTTTTTTCTGTGAAAATTCTTGTTGTGTGGTATTAACCCCTTGCTGATGCTCTTTCTGCATGTATGATGATGTCATGTTGGCATGGTCGACGGCTCCTACTGCACAGATTAACCCCTCAGATGCCACGGAAAGTGTAAAACTTTACTTTTGCTTTTATGTCTGGAATTCGGAAGGTGCGGGTGAAAAAGAAAAACTGAAAAGGGCTGTGGCGAGAAGGGGTTAAAGGGATTGCAGTCTGCGGTGCGTTCATGGCTCCATGCTCATTGTTCAGTTAGTGGCTGTGTGAACATGGCCTTGTGGAGTGCCGCGTTTATGTCATTGAGTCATGTGACTGCGCCATTGATTGTCTGGAATTTTTTTCTGCTTTTTCTTAGCATTACAAGGCGAGTCTGACGGCGACCTTCAACCTGCACCCGGTGAGTGATCGCCCGCATATAATCAATTACTCCCCGATAGCACATGACCTACCAGTGTGCAGAGATGGCCGCCTTTGACTAGGGGACAACTCCAGCATGGCGTAACTTTATTTATATAGCTCCAACATAATCCACAGCACTGTACAAATCAGAGGGGACGTGAGACAGTACAGTGTGACAAACTATTAACATACCAAACAGGAGGCATGAGGGCCCCGCTCACAAGAGCTTACAATCTATGAGGAGATAGGAGGAGGACACAAGAGGAGTGAGGGCCCCGCTCACAAGAGCTTACAGTCTATGAGGAGATAGAAGGAGGACACAAGAGGAGTGAGGGCCCCGCTCACAAGAGCTTACAGTCTATGAGGAGATAGAGAGGACACAAGAGAAGTGAGGGCCCCGCTCACAAGAGCACAACGAAGAACACGGCCCCAAAGAGCTACAACATGAGGAGATAGGAGGAGGACACAAAGGAGCCCCCCACAAGAGCCATCTATGAGGAGATGGAGAGGACACAAGAGGAGTGAGGGCCCCGCTCACAAGAGCTTACAATCTATGAGGAGATAGGAGGAGGACACAAGAGGAGTGAGGGCCCCGCTCACAAGAGCTTACAATCTATGAGGAGATGGAGAGGAGGACACAAGAGGAGTGAGGGCCCCGCTCACAAGAGCTTACATTCTATGAGGAGATGGAGAAAGGACACAAGAGGAGTGAGGGCCCCCGCTCACAGGAGCTTACATTCTATGAGGAGATAGAGAAGAGGACACAAGAGGAGTGAGGGCCCCGCCCGCTTCTGGGGTGGGCCCCGCTCACAGGAGCTTACAATCTATGAGGAGATAGAGAAGAGGACACAAGAGGAGTGAGGGCCCCGCTCACAAGAGCTTACAATCTATGAGGAGATAGGGGGACACAAGAGGACTGAGGGCCCTGCTCACAAGAGCTTACATTCTATGAGGAGATAGGAGGACACAAGAGGAATGAGGGCCCCGCTCACAGGAGCTTACATTCTATGAGGAGATAGGAGGAGGACACAAGAGGAGTGAGGGCCCCGCTCACAAGAGCTTACAATCTATGAGGAGATAGGAGGACACAAGAGGAGTGAGGACCCCGCTCACAAGAGCTTACAATCTATGAGGAGATAGGAGGACACAAGAGGAGTGAGGGCCCCGCTCACAAGAGCTTACAATCTATGAGGAGATAGAAGGAGGACACAAGAGGAGTGAGGACCCCGCTCACAAGAGCTTACAATCTATGAGGAGGTAGGAGGACACAAGAGGAGTGAGGGCCCCGCTCACAAGAGCTTACAATCTATGAGGAGATAGAGAGGACACAAGAGGAGTGAGGGCCCCGCTCACAAGAGCTTACAATCTATGAGGAGATAGGGGGACACAAGAGGACTGAGGGCCCTGCTCACAAGAGCACACAAAGAAAAGAGGAAAAAAATGACCCCCCACAAGAGCTTACAATCTATGAGGAGATAGGAGGACACAAGAGGAGTAGCCCCAAAAAACAAGGGGAGAAGGAGAAGAAAAAGAGGGGAGGACCCCGCTCACAAGAGCTTACAATCTATGAGGAGATAGGAGGAGGACACAAGAGGAGTGAGGGCCCCGCTCACAAGAGCTTACAACCTATGAGGAGATAGGAGGAGGACACAAGAGGAGTGAAGACCCCGCTCACAAGAGCTTACAATCTATGAGGAGATAGGAGGAGGACACAAGAGGAGTGAGGACCCCGCTCACAAGAGCTTACAATCTATGAGGAGATAGGAGGAGGACACAAAAGGGGGCCCCCCCCCCAAACCCACCCGAGGGTGGGGCGAGGAGGGCCCCGCTCACAAGAGCTTACAATCTATGAGGAGATAGAGAGGACACAAGAGGAGTGAGGACCCCGCTCACAAGAGCTTACAGTCTATGAGGAGATAGAGGAGGACACAAGAGGAGTGAGGACCCCGCTCACAAGAGCTTACAATCTATGAGGAGATAGGAGGACACAAGAGGAGTGAGGGCCCCGCTCACAAGAGCTTACAATCTATGAGGAGAGGAAAGAGAGGAGGACACAAGAGGAGTGAGGGCCCCGCTCACAAGAGCTTACAATCTATGGGAGGAGAGAGAAGGAGGACACAAGAGGAGTGAGGACCCCGCTCACAAGAGCTTACAATCTATGAGGAGATAGAGATGACACAAGGGGGGGGGGGGGAGGAGTGGGGCCGAGGAGGGGGGGCCCCGCTCACAAGAGCTTACAATCTATGAGGAGATAGAGAGGAGGACACAAGAGGAGTGGGAGGGCCCCGCTCACAAGAGCTTACAATCTATGAGGAGATAGAGAGGACACAAGAGGAGTGAGGGCCCCGCTCACAAGAGCTTACAATCTATGAGGAGATAGAGAGAAACCCCTAGAGGACACAAGAGGAGTGAGGACCCCGCTCACAAGAGCTTACAATCTATGAGGAGATAGAGAGTAGGACACAAGAGGAGTGAGGGCCCCGCTCACAAGAGCTTACAATCTATGAGGAGATAGAGAGGAGGACACAAGAGGAGTGAGGGCCCCGCTCACAAGAGCTTACAATCTATGAGGAGATAGAGAGGACACAAGAGGAGTGAGGACCCCGCTCACAAGAGCTTACTATCTATGAGGAGATAGAGAGGAGGACACAAGAGGTCAGAGGGTTCTTGTTTGGTACAATGGTCCCGCCATCTATTAATATATAAGGTCATATAACTGTCTGAGCTGCTACCTGTGAATATCCAGATACTAAGTGCAGGGTAACTTCTAGATGGAGGATCTGAGGAATAGAGGAGGAAGGATAGAATAGGATAAGACATGTTCGTGTAGTGTGCGGAGGTGTAGAACAATGTGATCAGCCTGACTATACAGATGTGACTTCAGGACATGTAGTTGGGTATTGACCTGATTGTCCAGGGTAGAACATTCCAGATCACTGGGGCAGCTCCAGAGAAGTCTTTGAAACAAGAGTGATATGTTCAGATAACAGAGGAAACAAGTCTAAGGGGCAGAGCGGAGAGGACGGTGAGGAGGGGAGATGTAGTAAGGTCAGCGTTATGGGGGAGTGTGATGTTATTTTGTATTGTGTGGTGGACGGGCAAACAGTGCAGCGACTGACACAAGGTAGATGTATCTGTGAACTGGAGAATTGTAATAGTGAAGATGAGAGTGAATCAGAGCAACAATGAGGAGATGTTTCTGAGGTGCAGGTGACAAGAACGGGCGAGGCTATGAATATGTGGGGTGAAGGGAAGATGTGAGTCCTATACAACCCCCAAAGAGCTGTAATCATATATACTGTCTCAGGGTAATAGACTGCAGACAGACATGGAGATATCAGGGTGATGGAGGGGACACAAGAAGGTCAGTTCATGAAAGATTCCGATAAAGAGAAGACATGATGTGAGAGACAGCAGAGAGACAATCACCGCTCACCATCACTTACTCCTCTCTCTCTTGATGTTAGGACGCCAAATTTGTTGTTGTTCTTGAAGAAGACTTGGACATCTCTGTAGATTTCTTCAGGTAAAGGATAATTTAATAAACCATAATGAGAGATGGTCACGCGCGGTCGGCGATGTCCCGTCTCTGTGGTCACGCGCGGTCGGCGATGTCCCGTCTCGGGCACGCGCGGGGGGGGATGTCCCGTCTCTGTGGTCACGCGCGGTCGGCGATGTCCCGTCTCTGTGGTCGGGGCACGGACGGCGATGTCCCGTCTCTGTGGTCGGGCGCGGTCGGCGATGTCCCGTCTCTGTGGTCGGGTGCGGTCGCCGATGTCCCGTCTCTGTGGTCGGGCGCGGTCGCCGATGTCCCGTCTCTGCGGTCGGGCGCGGTCGCCGATGTCCCGTCTCTGTGGTTGCTGATGTCCCGTCTCTGTGGTCGGGCGCGGTCGCCGATGTCCCGTCTTTGTGGTCGGCGATGTCCCGTCTCTGTGGGCGGTCGCCGATGTCCCGTCTTTGTGGTCGGCGATGTCCCATCTCTGTGGTCGGGCGCGGTTGCCGATGTCCCGTCTCTGTGGTCGCCGATGTCCCGTCTCTGCGGTCGGGCGCGGTCGCCGATGTCCCGTCTCTGTGGTCGCCGATGTCCCGTCTTTGTGGTCGGCGATGTCCCGTCTCTGTGGTCGGTCGCCAATGTCCCGTCTTTGTGGTCGGCGATGTCCCGTCTCTGTGGTCGGTCGCCAATGTCCCGTCTTTGTGGTCGGCGATGTCCCGTCTCTGCGGTCGGGCGCGGTCGCTGATGTCCCGTCTCTGTGGTGTGTCTTGACGTTTTATTTTGTGATCTCTGCAGTTTCCTGAGTCAGACCATCCATCTACTGGAGGAAGACGAGAGCCTGTACTGTATATCTGCCTGGAATGATCAGGTATGCCACTGCCTCCGCAGTTGCCACCACTACCCCTGTTGCCACCACCTCCGCTTCTGTCACCACCACTGCCCCCCCAGAACTGTGTATAGACTGTACATCTAGGACACCTTATTCAGAGCGTGAGCGCTGCTGCTTCTTTGATTTTTCAGGGCTATGAACATACAGCGGAGGACCCGTCTCTCCTTTATAGGGTGGAAACTATGCCAGGCCTGGGCTGGGTGCTCAGGAAGAGTCTTTACAAGGATGAACTAGAGCCAAAATGGCCGACTCCAGAGAAGGTGAGTGACTGTACCAGACAGCAGTGCTCAGCTTGGTATATGGCCGGATTGTGAACATTGTGTTTGCTTTGCCCCTGGCGCTGCTAGTTGTGGGACTGGGATATGTGGATGCGGATGCCGGAGCAGAGGAAAGGGCGAGAATGTCTGATCCCCGATGTCTCCAGATCCTATCACTTTGGTATTGTAGGCCTCAACATGAATGGATATTTCCATGTGAGTATCTTCACAGATATTGGTGTATTCTGTAGGATTTATACTGCCCCCTGCTGCAAGGTTTATACCCTCAGCCTGGGATTCCTGATCTGCCTCCCCCCGCAGACACCTCTGTGTTCCCTGAGGTTTGGGGGGGCATTCAGAGGGGTCTGTCTCAGCTGCATTCTCCCCTCTCTGTGTTTAGGACTCATGTCTATAAGGGTGTCTTGTGAGATAACTGTCCTATGTGTATGGCCAGCATAGTCCTTGGAATGTGACTTCCATCCATCCTCTTGGGTCGCTTGGGATGATGGGTGACGCACTGGTCACTGTTCTCTGGTTATTTGATCATTTCTGATATTTCTTTCACAGGAAGCTTATTTTAAAAAACACAAATTCAACACTGTCCCAAATGTGCAGCTCTTCAACGTGGAAAGGTGAGATGTGACGTCTACTGATCCATATTCTGTCAGCTGCAAGGAGTGTGTTGTCTGACGAGGCGGTGACTGCCTGTTCTTCTGTAGTCCGTGTATGATGAGGCGGTGACTGTCCCTGTCCTGTAGTGTGTGTATGATGAGGCGGTGACTGTTCCTGTCCTTTTGTAGTCCGTGTATGACGAGGCGGTGACTGTGCCTGTCCTTCTGTAGTCCGTGTATGATGAGGCGGTGACTGTGCCTGTCCTGTAGTGTGTGTATGATGAGGCGGTGACTGTGCCTGTCCTTCTGTAGTCTGTGTATGATGAGGCGGTGACATGCCTGTCCTGTAGTGTGTGTATGATGAGGCGGTGACTGTGCCTGTCCTTCTTTAGTCCGTGTATGATGAGGCGGTGACTGTGCTTGTCCTTCTGTAGTCCGTGTATGATGAGGCGGTGACTGTGCTTGTCCTTCTGTAGTCCGTGTATGATGAGGCGGTGACTGTGCCTGTCCTTCTGTAGTCCGTGTATGACGAGGCGGTGACTGTGCCTGTCCTTCTGTAGTCCGTGTATGACGAGGCGGTGACTGTGCTTGTCCTTCTGTAGTGTGTGTATGATGAGGCGGTGACTGTGCCTGTCCTTCTGTAGTGTGTGTATGACGAGGCGGTGACTGTGCCTGTCCTTCTGTAGTGTGTGTATGATGAGGCGGTGACTGTGCCTGTCCTTCTGTAGTCTGTGTATGATGAGGCGGTGACTGTGCCTGTCCTTCTGTAGTGTGTGTATGATGAGGCGGTGACTGTGCCTGTCCTTCTGTAGTCCGTGTATGATGAGGCGGTGACTGTGCCTGTCCTTCTTTAGTCCGTGTATGATGAGGCGGTGACTGTGCTTGTCCTTCTGTAGTCCGTGTATGATGAGGCGGTGACTGTGCCTGTCCTTCTGTAGTCCGTGTATGATGAGGCGGTGACTGTGCCTATCCTTCTGTAGTCCGTGTATGATGAGGCGGTGACTGTGCCTGTCCTTCTGTAGGCCGAGTATGATGAGGCGGTGACTGTGCCTGTCCTTCTGTAGTCTGTGTATGATGAGGGGGTGATGGCGGAGTGTGTGTATGATGAGGCGGTGACTGTGCCTGTCCTTCTGTAGTGTGTGTATGATGAGGCGGTGACTGTCCCTGTCCTTCTGTAGTCCGTGTATGATGAGGCGGTGACTGTGCCTGTCCTGTAGTGTGTGTATGATGAGGCGGTGACTGTCCCTGTCCTTCTGTAGTCCGTGTATGATGAGGCGGTGACTGTGCCTGTCCTTCTGTAGTCCGTGTATGATGAGGCGGTGACTGTGCCTATCCTTCTGTAGTCCGTGTATGATGAGGCGGTGACTGTGCCTGTCCTTCTGTAGGCCGAGTATGATGAGGCGGTGACTGTGCCTGTCCTTCTGTAGTCCTTGTATGATGAGGCGGTGACTGTGCCTGTCCTTCTGTAGTCTGTGTATGATGAGGCGGTGACTGTGCCTGTCCTGTAGTGTGTGTATGATGAGGCGGTGACTGTGCCTGTCCTTCTGTAGTCCGTGTATGATGAGGCGGTGACTGTGCCTGTCCTTCTGTAGTCCGTGTATGATGAGGCGGTGACTGTGCCTGTCCTTCTGTAGTGTGTGTATGATGAAGCGGTGACTGTGCTTGTCCTTCTGTAGTGTGTGTATGATGAGGCGGTGACTGTGCATGTCCTTCTTTAGTCCGTGTATGATGAGGCGGTGACTGTGCTTGTCCTTCTGTAGTCCGTGTATGATGAGGCGGTGACTGTGCTTGTCCTTCTGTAGTCCGTGTATGATGAGGCGGTGACTGTGCCTGTCCTTCTTTAGTCCGTGTATGATGAGGCGGTGACTGTGCTTGTCCTTCTGTAGTCCGTGTATGATGAGGCGGTGACTGTGCCTGTCCTGTAGTGTGTGTATGATGAGGCGGTGACTGTGCCTGTCCTTCTGTAGTCCGTGTATGATGAGGCGGTGACTGTTCCTGTCCTTCTGTAGTCCGTGTATGACGAGGCGGTGACTGTGCCTGTCCTTCTGTGGTCCGTGTATGATGAGGCGGTGACTGTGCCTGTCCTTCTGTAGTGTGTGTATGATGAGGCGGTGACTGTGCCTGTCCTTCTGTAGTCCTTGTATGATGAGGCGGTGACTGTGCCTGTCCTTCTGTAGTCTGTGTATGATGAGGCGGTGACTGTGCCTGTCCTGTAGTGTGTGTATGATGAGGCGGTGACTGTGCCTGTCCTTCTGTAGTCCGTGTATGATGAGGCGGTGACTGTGCCTGTCCTTCTGTAGTCTGTGTATGATGAGGCGGTGACTGTGCCTGTCCTGTGGTGTGTGTATGATGAGGCGGTGACTGTGCTTGTCCTCTGTGTGTGTGTATGATGAGGCGGTGACTGTGCCTGTCCTTCTGTAGTCCTTGTATGATGAGGCGGTGACTGTGCCTGTCCTTCTGTAGTCTGTGTATCATGAGGCGGTGACTGTGCCTGTCCTGTAGTGTGTGTATGATGAGGCGGTGACTGTCCCTGTCCTTCTGTAGTCCGTGTATGATGAGGCGGTGACTGTCCCTGTCCTTCTGTAGTCCGTGTATGATGAGGCGGTGACTGTGCCTGTCCTTCTGTAGTCTGTGTATGATGAAGCGGTGACTGTGCCTGTCCTGTAGTGTGTGTATGATGAGGCGGTGACTGTGCCTGTCCTTCTGTAGTCTGTGTATGATGAGGCGGTGACTGTTTCTGTCCTTCTGTAGTGTGTGTATGATGAGGCGGTGACTGTGCCTGTCCTGTAGTGTGTGTATGATGAGGCGGTGACTGTGCTTGTCCTTCTGTAGTGTGTGTATGATGAGGCGGTGACTGTGCCTGTCCTTCTGTAGTCTGTGTATGATGAGGCGGGGACTGTGCCTGTCCTGTAGTGTGTGTATGATGAGGCGGTGACTGTGCCTGTCCTTCTGTAGTCCGTGTATGATGAGGCGGTGACTGTGCTTGTCCTTCTGTAGTCCGTGTATGATGAGGCGGTGACTGTGCTTGTCCTTCTGTAGTCCGTGTATGATGAGGCGGTGACTGTGCCTGTCCTTCTTTAGTCCGTGTATGATGAGGCGGTGACTGTGCTTGTCCTTCTGTAGTCCGTGTATGATGAGGCGGTGACTGTGCCTGTCCTGTAGTGTGTGTATGATGAGGCGGTGACTGTGCCTGTCCTTCTGTAGTCTGTGTATGATGAGGCGGTGACTGTTTCTGTCCTTCTGTAGTGTGTGTATGATGAGGCGGTGACTGTGCCTGTCCTGTAGTGTGTGTATGATGAGGCGGTGACTGTGCATGTCCTTCTGTAGTGTGTGTATGATGAGGCGGGGACTGTGCCTGTCCTTCTGTAGTCCGTGTATGATGAGGCGGTGACTGTGCCTGTCCTTCTGTAGTCCGTGTATGATGAGGCGGTGACTGTGCCTGTCCTTCTGTAGTCTGTGTATGATGAGGCGGGGACTGTGCCTGTCCTTCTGTAGTCCGTGTATGATGAGGCGGTGACTGTGCCTGTCCTTCTGTAGTCCGTGTATGATGAGGCGGTGACTGTGCCTGTCCTTCTGTAGTGTGTGTATGATGAGGCGGTGACTGTGCCTGTCCTTCTGTAGTCCGTGTATGATGAGGCGGTGACTGTGCCTGTCCTTCTGTAGTGTGTGTATGATGAGGCGGTGACTGTGCTTGTCCTTCTGTAGTCCGTGTATGATGAGGCGGTGACTGTGCTTGTCCTTCTGTAGTCCGTGTATGATGAGGCGGTGACTGTGCTTGTCCTTCTGTAGTCCGTGTATGATGAGGCGGTGACTGTGCCTGTCCTTCTGTAGTCCGTGTATGATGAGGCGGTGACTGTGCCTATCCTTCTGTAGTCCGTGTATGATGAGGCGGTGACTGTTCCTGTCCTTCTGTAGTCCGTGTATGACGAGGCGGTGACTGTGCCTGTCCTTCTGTGGTCCGTGTATGATGAGGCGGTGACTGTGCCTGTCCTTCTGTAGTGTGTGTATGATGAGGCGGTGACTGTGCCTGTCCTTCTGTAGTCCTTGTATGATGAGGCGGTGACTGTGCCTGTCCTTCTGTAGTCTGTGTATGATGAGGCGGTGACTGTGCCTGTCCTGTAGTGTGTGTATGATGAGGCGGTGACTGTGCCTGTCCTTCTGTAGTCCGTGTATGATGAGGCGGTGACTGTGCCTGTCCTTCTGTAGTCTGTGTATGATGAGGCGGTGACTGTGCCTGTCCTGTGGTGTGTGTATGATGAGGCGGTGACTGTGCTTGTCCTTCTGTAGTGTGTGTATGATGAGGCGGTGACTGTGCCTGTCCTTCTTTAGTCCGTGTATGATGAGGCGGTGACTGTGCCTGTCCTTCTGTAGGCCGAGTATGATGAGGCGGTGACTGTGCCTGTCCTTCTGTAGTCTGTGTATGATGAGGCGGTGACTGTGCCTGTCCTGTAGTGTGTGTATGATGAGGCGGTGACTGTCCCTGTCCTTCTGTAGTCCGTGTATGATGAGGCGGTGACTGTGCCTGTCCTTCTGTAGTCCTTGTATGATGAGGCGGTGACTGTGCCTGTCCTTCTGTAGTCTGTGTATGATGAAGCGGTGACTGTGCCTGTCCTGTAGTGTGTGTATGATGAGGCGGTGACTGTGCCTGTCCTTCTGTAGTCTGTGTATGATGAGGCGGTGACTGTTTCTGTCCTTCTGTAGTGTGTGTATGATGAGGCGGTGACTGTGCCTGTCCTGTAGTGTGTGTATGATGAGACGGTGACTGTGCTTGTCCTTCTGTAGTGTGTGTATGATGAGGCGGTGACTGTGCCTGTCCTTCTGTAGTCTGTGTATGATGAGGCGGGGACTGTGCCTGTCCTGTAGTGTGTGTATGATGAGGCGGTGACTGTGCCTGTCCTTCTGTAGTCCGTGTATGATGAGGCGGTGACTGTGCCTGTCCTTCTGTAGTGTGTGTATGATGAGGCGGTGACTGTGCTTGTCCTTCTGTAGTGTGTGTATGATGAGGCGGTGACTGTCCCTGTCCTGTAGTGTGTGTATGATGAGGCGGTGACTGTGCCTGTCCTTCTTTAGTCCGTGTATGATGAGGCGGTGACTGTGCTTGTCCTTCTGTAGTCCGTGTATGATGAGGCGGTGACTGTTCCTGTCCTTCTGTAGTCCGTGTATGATGAGGCGGTGACTGTGCTTGTCCTTCTGTAGTCCGTGTATGATGAGGCGGTGACTGTGCCTGTCCTTCTGTAGTGTGTGTATGATGAGGCTGTGACTGTGCCTGTCCTGTAGTGTGTGTATGATGAGGCGGTGACTGTGCTTGTCCTTCTGTAGTGTGTGTATGATGAGGCGGTGACTGTGCCTGTCCTTCTGTAGTCTGTGTATGATGAGGCGGTGACTGTGCCTGTCCTGTGGTGTGTGTATGATGAGGCGGTGACTGTGCTTGTCCTTCTGTAGTGTGTGTATGATGAGGCGGTGACTGTGCCTGTCCTTCTTTAGTCCGTGTATGATGAGGCGGTGACTGTGCTTGTCCTTCTGTAGTCCGTGTATGATGAGGCGGTGACTGTGCTTGTCCTTCTGTAGTCCGTGTATGATGAGGCGGTGACTGTGCCTGTCCTTCTTTAGTCCGTGTATTATGAGGCGGTGACTGTGCTTGTCCTTCTGTAGTCCGTGTATGATGAGGCGGTGACTGTGCTTGTCCTTCTGTAGTCCGTGTATGATGAGGCGGTGACTGTGCCTGTCCTTCTGTAGTGTGTGTATGATGAGGCGGTGACTGTGCTTGTCCTTCTGTAGTGTGTGTATGATGAGGCGGTGACTGTGCTTGTCCTTCTGTAGTCCGTGTATGATGAGGCGGTGACTGTGCTTGTCCTTCTGTAGTCCGTGTATGATGAGGCGGTGACTGTGCCTGTCCTTCTGTAGTCCATGTATGATGAGGCGGTGACTGTGCCTATCCTTCTGTAGTCCGTGTATGATGAGGCGGTGACTGTGCCTGTCCTTCTGTAGTCTATGTATGATGAGGCGGTGACTGTGCCTGTCCTGTAGTGTGTGTATGATGAGGCGGTGACTGTTCCTGTCCTTCTGTAGTCCGTGTATGATGAGGCGGTGACTGTGCCTGTCCTTCTGTAGTCCTTGTATGATGAGGCGGTGACTGTGCCTGTCCTTCTGTAGTCTGTGTATGATGAGGCGGTGACTGTGCCTGTCCTGTAGTGTGGGTATGATGAGGCGGTGACTGTGCCTGTCCTTCTGTAGTGTGTGTATGATGAGGGGGTGACTGTGCCTGTCCTTCTGTAGTCCGTGTATGATGAGGCGGTGACTGTGCCTGTCCTTCTGTAGTCCATGTATGATGAGGTGGTGACTGTTCCTGTCCTTCTGTAGTCTGTGTATGATGAGGCGGTGACTGTTTCTGTCCTTCTGTAGTGTGTGTATGATGAGGCGGTGACTGTGCCTGTCCTGTAGTGTGTGTATGATGAGGCGGTGACTGTGCTTGTCCTTCTGTAGTGTGTGTATGATGAGGGGGTGACTGTGCCTGTCCTTCTGTAGTCCGTGTATGATGAGGCGGTGACTGTGCCTGTCCTTCTGTAGTCCATGTATGATGAGGTGGTGACTGTTCCTGTCCTTCTGTAGTCTGTGTATGATGAGCCGGTGACTGTTTCTGTCCTTCTGTAGTGTGTGTATGATGAGGCGGTGACTGTGCCTGTCCTGTAGTGTGTGTATGATGAGGCGGTGACTGTGCTTGTCCTTCTGTAGTGTGTGTATGATGAGGCGGTGACTGTGCCTGTCCTTCTGTAGTCTGTGTATGATGAGGCGGTGACTGTGCCTGTCCTGTAGTGTGTGTATGATGAGGCGGTGACTGTGCTTGTCCTTCTGTAGTGTGTGTATGATGAGGCGGTGACTGTGCCTGTCCTTCTGTAGTCCGTGTATGATGAGGCGGTGACTGTGCCTGTCCTTCTGTAGTCTGTGTATGATGAGGCGGTGACTGTGCCTGTCTTCTGTGGTGTGTGTATGATGAGGCGGTGACTGTGCTTGTCCTTCTGTAGTGTGTGTATGATGAGGCGGTGACTGTGCCTGTCCTTCTTTAGTCCGTGTATGATGAGGCGGTGACTGTGCCTGTCCTTCTGTAGGCCGTGTATGATGAGGCGGTGACTGTGCCTGTCCTTCTGTAGTCTGTGTATGATGAGGCGGTGACTGTGCCTGTCCTGTAGTGTGTGTATGATGAGGCGGTGACTGTCCCTGTCCTTCTGTAGTCCGTGTATGATGAGGCGGTGACTGTGCCTGTCCTTCTGTAGTCCTTGTATGATGAGGCGGTGACTGTGCCTGTCCTTCTGTAGTCTGTGTATGATGAGGCGGTGACTGTGCCTGTCTTCTGTAGTGTGTGTATGATGAGGCGGTGACTGTGCCTGTCCTTCTGTAGTCTGTGTATGATGAGGCGGTGACTGTTTCTGTCCTTCTGTAGGGTGTGTATGATGAGGCGGTGACTGTGCCTGTCCCTGTAGTGTGTGTGTGATGAGACGGTGACTGTGCTTGTCCTTCTGTAGTCCGTGTATGATGAGGCGGTGACTGTGCCTGTCCTTCTGTAGTCTGTGTATGATGAGGCGGGGACTGTGCCTGTCCTTCTGTAGTGTGTGTATGATGAGGCGGTGACTGTGCCTGTCCTTCTGTAGTCCGTGTATGATGAGGCGGTGACTGTGCCTGTCCTTCTGTAGTGTGTGTATGATGAGGCGGTGACTGTGCTTGTCCTTCTGTAGTGTGTGTATGATGAGGCGGTGACTGTCCCTGTCCTGTAGTGTGTGTATGATGAGGCGGTGACTGTGCCTGTCCTTCTTTAGTCCGTGTATGATGAGGCGGTGACTGTGCTTGTCCTTCTGTAGTCTGTGTATGATGAGGCGGTGACTGTTCCTGTCCTTCTGTAGTCCGTGTATGATGAGGCGGTGACTGTGCTTGTCCTTCTGTAGTCCGTGTATGATGAGGCGGTGACTGTGCCTGTCCTTCTGTAGTGTGTGTATGATGAGGCGGTGACTGTGCCTGTCCTTCTGTAGTGTGTGTATGATGAGGCGGTGACTGTGCTTGTCCTTCTGTAGTGTGTGTATGATGAGGCGGTGACTGTGCCTGTCCTTCTGTAGTCTGTGTATGATGAGGCGGTGACTGTGCCTGTCCCTGTGGTGTGTGTATGATGAGGCGGTGACTGTGCTTGTCCTTCTGTAGTGTGTGTATGATGAGGCGGTGACTGTGCCTGTCCTTCTTTAGTCCGTGTATGATGAGGCGGTGACTGTGCTTGTCCTTCTGTAGTGCGTGTATGATGAGGCGGTGACTGTGCTTGTCCTTCTGTAGTCCGTGTATGATGAGGCGGTGACTGTGCCTGTCCTTCTTTAGTCCGTGTAGTATGAGGCGGTGACTGTGCTTGTCCTTCTGTAGTCCGTGTATGATGAGGCGGTGACTGTGCCTGTCCTTCTGTAGTCCGTGTATGATGAGGCGGTGACTGTGCCTGTCCTTCTGTAGTGTGTGTATGATGAGGCGGTGACTGTGCTTGTCCTTCTGTAGTCTGTGTATGATGAGGCGGTGACTGTGCCTGTCCTTCTGTAGTCCGTGTATGATGAGGCGGTGACTGTGCTTGTCCTTCTGTAGTGTGTGTATGATGAGGCGGTGACTGTGCCTGTCCTTCTGTAGTCCTTGTATGATGAGGCGGTGACTGTGCCTATCCTTCTGTAGTCCGTGTATGATGAGGCGGTGACTGTGCCTGTCCTTCTGTAGTGTGTGTATGATGAGGCGGTGACTGTGCCTGTTCTTCTGTAGTGTGTGTATGATGAGGCGGTGACTGTGCCTGTCCTTCTGTAGTCTGTGTATGATGAGGCGGTGACTGTGCCTGTCCTTCTGTAGTCTGTGTATGATGAGGCGGTGACTGTGCCTGTCCTTCTGGAGTCTGTGTATGATGAGGCGGTGACTGTGCCTGTCCTTCTGTAGTGTGTGTATGATGAGGCGGTGACTGTGCCTGTCCTTCTGTAGTGTGTGTATGATGAGGGGGTGACTGTGTCTGTCCTTCTGTAGTCTGTGTATGATGAGGCGGTGACTGTGCCTGTCCTTCTGTAGGGTGTGTATGATGAGGCGGTGACTGTGCCTGTCCTTCTGTAGTCTGTGTATGATGAGGCGGTGACTGTGTCTGTCTTCTGTAGTGTGTGTATGATGAGGCGGTGACTGTGCCTGTCCTTCTGTAGTGTGTGTATGATGAGGCGGTGACTGTGCCTGTCCTTCTGTAGTCTTTGTATGATGAGGCGGTGACTGTGCCTGTCCTTCTGTAGTCTGTGTATGATGAGGCGGGGACTGTGCCTGTCCTGTAGTGTGGGTATGATGAGGCGGTGACTGTGCCTGTCCTTCTGTAGTGTGTGTATGATGAGGGGGTGACTGTGCCTGTCCTTCTGTAGTCCGTGTATGATGAGGCGGTGACTGTGCCTGTCCTTCTGTAGTCCGTGTATGATGAGGTGGTGACTGTTCCTGTCCTTCTTTAGTCTGTGTATGATGAGCCGGTGACTGTTTTTGTCCTTCTGTAGTGTGTGTATGATGAGGCGGTGACTGTGCCTGTCCTGTAGTGTGTGTATGATGAGGCGGTGACTGTGCTTGTCCTTCTGTAGTGTGTGTATGATGAGGGGGTGACTGTGCCTGTCCTTCTGTAGTCCGTGTATGATGAGGCGGTGACTGTGCCTGTCCTTCTGTAGTCCATGTATGATGAGGTGGTGACTGTTCCTGTCCTTCTGTAGTCTGTGTATGATGAGCCGGTGACTGTTTCTGTCTTCTGTAGTGTGTGTATGATGAGGCGGTGACTGTGCCTGTCCTTCTGTAGTGTGTGTATGATGAGGCGGTGACTGTGCTTGTCCTTCTGTAGTGTGTGTATGATGAGGCGGTGACTGTGCCTGTCCTTCTGTAGTCTGTGTATGATGAGGCGGTGACTGTGCCTGTCCCTGTAGTGTGTGTATGATGAGGCGGTGACTGTGCTTGTCCTTCTGTAGTGTGTGTATGATGAGGCGGTGACTGTGCCTGTCCTTCTGTAGTCCGTGTATGATGAGGCGGTGACTGTGCCTGTCCTTCTGTAGTCCGTGTATGATGAGGCGGTGACTGTGCCTGTCCTTCTGTAGTCCGTGTATGATGAGGCGGTGACTGTGCCTGTCCTTCTGTAGTCCGTGTATGATGAGGCGGTGACTGTGCCTGTCCTTCTGTAGGCCGAGTATGATGAGGCGGTGACTGTTCCTGTCCTTCTGTAGTCCGTGTGTGATGAGGCGGTGACTGTTCCTGTCCTTCTGTAGTCCGTGTATGATGAGGCGGTGACTGTGCCTGTCCTTCTGTAGGGTGTGTATGATGAGGCGGTGACTGTGCCTGTCCTTCTTTAGTCCGTGTATGATGAGGCGGTGACTGTGCTTGTCCTTCTGTAGTCCGTGTATGATGAGGCGGTGACTGTGCTTGTCCTTCTGTAGTCCGTGTATGATGAGGCGGTGACTGTGCCTGTCCTTCTGTAGTCTGTGTATGATGAGGCGGTGACTGTGCCTATCCTTCTGTAGTCCGTGTATGATGAGGCGGTGACTGTGCCTGTCCTTCTGTAGGCCGAGAATGATGAGGCGGTGACTGTGCCTGTCCTTCTGTAGTCTGTGTATGATGAGGCGGTGACTGTGCCTGTCCTGTAGTGTGTGTATGATGAGGCGGTGACTGTTCCTGTCCTTCTGTAGTCCGTGTATGATGAGGCGGTGACTGTGCCTGTCCTTCTGTAGTCCTTGTATGATGAGGCGGTGACTGTGCCTGTCCTTCTGTAGTCTGTGTATGATGAGGCGGTGACTGTGCCTGTCCTGCAGTGTCGTGTATGATGAGGCGGTGACTGTGCCTGTCCTTCTGTAGTCTGTGTATGATGAGGCGGTGACTGTTCCTGTCCTTCTGTAGTGTGTGTATGATGAGGCGGTGATTGTTCCTGTCCTTCTGTAGTGTGTGTATGATGAGGCGGTGACTGTTCCTGTCCTTCTGTAGTCCGTGTATGATGAGGCGGTGATTGTTCCTGTCCTTCTGTAGTGTGTGTATGATGAGGCGGTGACTGTTCCTGTCCTTCTGTAGTCCGTGTATGATGAGGCGGTGACTGTGCCTGTCCTGTAGTGTGTGTATGATGAGGCGGTGACTGTGCCTGTCCTTCTGTAGTCTGTGTATGATGAGGCGGTGACTGTGCCTGTCCCTGTGGTGTGTGTATGATGAGGCGGTGACTGTGCTTGTCCTTCTGTAGTGTGTGTATGATGAGGCGGTGACATGCCTGTCCTTCTGTAGTCCGTATATGATGAGGCGGTGACTGTGCCTGTCCTTCTTTAGTCCGTGTATGATGAGGCGGTGACTGTGCCTGTCCTTCTGTAGTCCGTGTATGACGAGGCGGTGACTGTGCCTGTCCTTCTGTAGTCCGTGTATGATGAGGCGGTGACTGTGCTTGTCCTTCTGTAGTGTGTGTATGATGAGGCGGTGACTGTGCCTGTCCTTCTGTAGTCCTTGTATGATGAGGCGGTGACTGTGCCTGTCCTTCTGTAGTGCGTGTATGAGGAGGCGGTGACTGTGCCTGTCCTGTAGTGTGTGTATGATGAGGAGGTGACTGTGCCTGTTCTTCTGTAGTGTGTGTATGATGAGGCGGTGACTGTACCTGTCCTGTAGTCTGTGTATGATGAGGCGGTGACTGTGCTTGTCCTTCTGTAGTGTGTGTATGATGAGGCGGTGACTGTGCCTGTCCCTGTAGTGTGTGTATGATGAGGCGGTGACTGTGCTTGTCCTTCTGTAGTGTGTGTATGATGAGGCGGTGACTGTGCTTGTCCTTCTGTAGTGTGTGTATGATGAGGCGGTGACTGTGCCTGTCCTGTAGTGTGTGTATGATGAGGCGGTGACTGTTTCTGTCCTTCTGTAGTGTGTGTATGATGAGGCGGTGACTGTGCCTGTCCTGTAGTGTGTGTATGATGAGGCGGTGACTGTGCTTGTCCTTCTGTAGTGTGTGTATGATGAGGCGGTGACTGTGCCTGTCCTTCTGTAGTCTGTGTATGATGAGGCGGGGACTGTGCCTGTCCTGTAGTGTGTGTATGATGAGGCGGTGACTGTGCCTGTCCTTCTGTAGTCCGTGTATGATGAGGCGGTGACTGTGCCTGTCCTTCTGTAGTGTGTGTGTGGTGGGGCGGTGACTGTGCTTGTCCTTCTGTAGTGTGTGTATGATGAGGCGGTGACTGTGCATGTCCTTCTTTAGTCCGTGTATGATGAGGCGGTGACTGTGCTTGTCCTTCTGTAGTCCGTGTATGATGAGGCGGTGACTGTGCCTGTCCTGTAGTGTGTGTATGATGAGGCGGTGACTGTGCCTGTCCTTCTGTAGTCCGTGTATGATGAGGCGGTGACTGTGCCTATCCTTCTGTAGTCCGTGTATGATGAGGCGGTGACTGTTCCTGTCCTTCTGTAGTCCGTGTATGACGAGGCGGTGACTGTGCCTGTCCTTCTGTAGTCTGTGTATGATGAGGCGGTGACTGTGCCTGTCCTGTAGTGTGTGTATGATGAGGCGGTGACTGTGCCTGTCCTTCTGTAGTCCGTGTATGATGAGGCGGTGACTGTGCCTGTCCTGTGGTGTGTGTATGATGAGGCGGTGACTGTGCTTGTCCTTCTGTAGTGTGTGTATGATGAGGCGGTGACTGTGCCTGTCCTTCTTTAGTCCGTGTATGATGAGGCGGTGACTGTGCTTGTCCTTCTGTAGTCCGTGTATGATGAGACGGTGACTGTGCTTGTCCTTCTGTAGTCCGTGTATGATGAGGCGGTGACTGTGCCTGTCCTTCTTTAGTCCGTGTATGATGAGGCGGTGACTGTGCTTGTCCTTCTGTAGTCCGTGTATGATGAGGCGGTGACTGTGCCTGTCCTGTAGTGTGTGTATGATGAGGCGGTGACTGTGCCTGTCCTTCTGTAGTCCGTGTATGATGAGGCGGTGACTGTGCCTGTCCTTCTGTAGTCCGTGTATGATGAGGCGGTGACTGTGCCTATCCTTCTGTAGTCCGTGTATGATGAGGCGGTGACTGTGCTTGTCCTTCTGTAGGCCGAGTATGATGAGGCGGTGACTGTTCCTGTCCTTCTGTAGTCCGTGTATGATGAGGCGGTGACTGTGCCTGTCCTTCTGTAGTGTGTGTATGATGAGGCGGTGACTGTGCCTGTCCTTCTGTAGTCCGTGTATGATGAGGCGGTGACTGTGCCTGTCCTTCTGTAGGCCGAGTATGATGAGGCGGTGACTGTTCCTGTCCTTCTGTAGTCCGTGTATGATGAGGCAGTGACTGTGCCTGTCCTTCTGTAGTGTGTGTATGATGAGGCGGTGACTGTGCCTGTCCTTCTGTAGTCCGTGTATGATGAGGCGGTGACTGTTCCTGTCCTTCTGTAGTCCGTGTATGATGAGGTGGTGACTGTGCTTGTCCTTATGTTACTGCAGCCTGAGGAAGGACGCCTATGAGCTAGAAGTGCATCGGATCCTCAGGTAGGTTCTGTCCACACTCTCTCTGCAATTCACTTAGTATATCGGGCTCTGCGCTCTTACAGCTCTGCTTCTTCCAGTGAGGCGGAAGTGTTGGATCACTCAAAGAATCCTTGTGAGGACTCCTTCATCCCAGATACGGAGGGGAAGACGTACGTCATGTACATCCGCATGGAGCAGGAGGCAGATTTTACCACCTGGTCTCAGCTGGCGAAGGTGTGGGACGCTCTCCATTACAGTTAGGGCCACTGTTAGTAGATTCTATATACATGGAGAGACAGCCTGTGCTAGTCACAGGGGCCATACTGTGCACAGTGGCCACAGTCTGATGGTAATTGACCATTACATCCTTATTGTGGCCCACAGCAAGCCTGACAAAGTGAGCTGTTATGACCCGTGTGACTGCTTAGCATATGTTAGACATGAATGTCTCCTGAATGCCCCTGACCTCTCCTGGCATCCCATATTGGGGACCACATGCTCCCTGGCCCGGATAGTAAAGTGATTTCTTTTCCTCCTTAGTGCCTCCACATTTGGGACCTTGATGTTCGGGGGGAACCATAAGGGACTTTGGCGCCTTTTCCGAAAGAAGAACCATTTCCTGGTAGTTGGGTTTCCTTCTTCTCCTTACTCGTGAGTATCAGTATCCCACCCCACCCTACATTACTCACTGCAGGGTGTCTGTAGTCGGAGGGCCCAGCAGCTTCGCTCTTCACTTTATTCTTTCCATTATTTTCTGGAAATATTAGACTGGAGTGCAGAGCAATGGAAGTGGCGGCTCCGGATATCGCCTTGGGGTTAGTACTGCAGCCCCAGCAGGTAGTGCTCCATATTGTCTTACCCCTGATTAGAGGGCAACTTTATTAGCTGATTTCTTAACCCCTTCCCGACATTCACCGTACTATTACAGAGGATGCTGGGTCTTTAAAGATAGCGGCTGCTCTTGTCATGGTCATTGGGTCTTTGCTGTATTGCATTAAGTGAGCGCCCCTGATGCTGGACAACTCCTGCAGAGTGAAATCACGTGAGCCGTCCTGTTTCTATGAAGGCTCCCAGGCCTGACATTACTATACAGCTATGGGGTCCGCTCTATGTCCGGCCTCAGTTGCTGAGGAGTGAAAGTCCCATAGACTGCAGTACAGGTGTACAATTGTATTGCAGGTTCACGCCCACTAGGGGGGGGGGGCTAATAAAGTAGTTTAAAATACAATACATTTTTAAAAATATAGAAAAAAAAAAAATTCAAATCCTCAAAAAAAACCAAACAAATTCTGCACCCCCGTGTCCAAAGATGCCCGCACTAGGGGAAGAAAAACACACGAGATCTGAACCGCTATTTTGCCTCCCATAAAAATTTTAATAAAAAGCGCTGAAAACATCAGACATTCCCCAAGATGGTAAAGCATACCCCTGGGCTTGCAAATAAAGACGCGCTATGCATCCCCATACACGGAAATATAAAAATGTTATGGGTGTCAGAATATGGCGAGTATATAAATTTGGTATCCCTGGAATCGTGTCAAAACTTAGACCACAGGTGACGTGTGATGTCATTGTGGCTGCACAGTGAACGCTGTAAGTCCATAATGTCACAGCTTCCCAGTACGTTATACAGATTAATAAATGGTGCCATCAGGAAGAACAATTTGTCCTGCAAACAATAAGCCCTCATATGGCTCTGAGAATGGAAAAATAAAAAAAGTTCTGGGGTTTGGAAGGCGGAGTCAAAAACGAAAATCTGCAGTGGGAGAGGGTTAAATCAGTCTTGCACCCCAGGTGCCCCTAATGATGACATGAATATGGGCAGTAGTAAACCACATCAGCCGGCAGCCTCCAAGTATAGACAAACAATGAAGTACATGTTGAGCAGCGGCGCCCCCATCAGGAAGAGCCTTGTGTGCTCAGGTTGTGTTGGGAAGAATTTACTAACCTCGAATTCCTTTTGTGTCTGTCCTAGGAGTAAGAAGCCTCCGTCTGTGACCCCCATTTACCTGGAGCCCCCACCCAAAGATGATGCCGCTGCTGCCGCCGGTGTTGACCAGTCCTGACCTTCGCCCATCCTCTTTAGACAAGCCGTCTTGTTGCAAATGGTGCCAGCCTTGAGGACCATGCTGCCAGAGCATTATGTACATGGATTCATTTGTATTCTTTAAGGGTGCTGCACCCACTGGCAGCCTCGGGGCCTACAGCACATGAGTGCACTGCGCCTGTCCTTCGCTGTGCTCATATGGCTGGTGATTGGGGATTCGGACTGACCTGGAGGAAGTTTCTACCCTCATCAGACTAAGGATTTTATGTTTTGCTCTTTTGGATATTAATGTGTGATGTTATTTATTGACAGCCAGCCTGAGTGTTGGTGTGTGATGACGATGGAGGAGGGCCGCGTCCCATCCAGACCCCACTGCCCATGATGGTTGATGATGTCCTTCAGTGCCTTATTGTCCTGGGTCCCGCTCTGTCTCCCCATCTTGTTCACACACTGCTGGGCCAGAGCACAATGAGAGATTTCTTTGAGAGCCTGTAGCTGTCAGCAGTCGGTGATGGTCGGTGGGTTGCCCTGCAGGCGAGTGGACAGTTCTTTACTGGAGGGGTCTGAGGACTGACACCATCTCTTGGTACATTGGTGTAATGGTTGTGGTGGCGGCAGCAGCAGCATTGAGCTGTCCCCGGCAGCGACCTGTAGTGTATGTATGACTGTCATAGTGAAGGACATGGATCTGCTTTGTGTCAATCTCACACCTCATGAAGGCTCCAGTTTGCCCCGATCTATAGATGACTGGAGGAAAGTGCGATTGTGCGGCTGCTATAAACTATTCAGCATGTATATGAAGGGTACATTCACACACTGCAGATTTTCTGCTGAACGTGAATAGATGTAAGATGATGGAGGATTAATGGGAAGTGACTTCAGAAGCTTGACCTCCCTGCAGACATGAATAAAGTCCACTAATGACACCCCGTGATCAGCTCATCTACATCTACTATAGAAGTGCCTTATGGATATTGTGTGTGTGTGTGCGCATTTACAAGCCTATATTAATTACTAGTGTCCTGTGTATTGTCTACACCTGCCCACTAGGTGGTGCATGTTGTTTGAGGAGTACGGAGCCACCCTGTCACGGTGTTACTGGGTGTTACTGCTGAACACGGCGGCTGTCATTGTAGCGGTGACCCAGCCCGCCCTTCATGTTCTCTGCTGTGGAATTCCCGCAGGTTGAGGTATCGGCGGGCGCCCAGTCCTATTTCCTTGTTTATTTGGCTGTAATCCGTTTCCTTGTCGTAAGAAAAAGAGAAAGAATAGACCCGAGCGCACTACAGGCGCTGCTGCTACAGGCGCAGAGATGTATCTAGACTGGAGTAAGCTGTGTTGCAGGTTCCCCACTGGATCCACAGCAGACTGGAGGGGTCACTTTGTGTTTTAAGCCTCTGCAAGGGCAAGAGAAGGAATTAGAACCAACCCCTTTAAGGATAGAGTCAGCTGCTTAAAGCAGTGTCGTAGCTAGTGGGGGGCAGAGGGGGCGGCTGCCCTGGGTCCACTGACTCTGTGGGCCCACCCCGGGGCCGCCATTAATACTTGCTTTACTAATTACTTG
This sequence comes from Leptodactylus fallax, assembly GCA_947044405.1. Lineage (NCBI taxonomy): Eukaryota > Metazoa > Chordata > Amphibia > Anura > Leptodactylidae > Leptodactylus > Leptodactylus fallax. Next base: position 191,085 of record CAMRHE010000880.1, read on the forward strand.
ATGGGTTTGTAGTTACAATGCATCCTGCAGTCTTGTAGGCCTGCGATGTACAAGACGCTGAGAGCACAGACAGCGGACGTCTGCTTGTCAGCACAGGCGGGCGCGAAGACGTCACAACATGGCGCCTCCCACGCTGAGATACAGACGTCCTATGCATGGACAGGGAGGAGGCGGCAGCTCCGCTCATCAGGGGATCGCAGGCAGGTGAGGAGAACTTTTAGTGCAGTTGTGGGTAATTTAATAGTATAAGGGGTTTGTTAGGAGGGGGGATAATAACTATTAGGGAGAATTAGGACGATGGGGGGGTCGTTTATATAAGGGCTATTAGGGGGCATTATGAATACAAGGGGGGAGGTTATTTATATAAGGGGTCATTAGGGGGTATTATATAAATGACCACCCCCTTATGTTCATTAGGGGTGCAGTATTTATGTTAGGGGCATAATATAAGGGGGCAATTCATATAATTAAGGTGACACTTGGGCTTTATTAAGGCTAAGGCCCCACGCAGCATCCCACAGCAAAAAACCACTGCAGTAATTTTAATGTATTGCAGTTTTTCCTGCAGGGCTTTTCAGAGGACTTTCTGCTTCCATTATACCTATAAGGAAACCGCCAGCATTTCCAGAGGTATAATTGACATGCTGCAATTTCCAAAACCGCAACGGTTTTGGAGATCGCATCATATCTGCTGGACGTATTTTTCCACAATGTGTGGATGGGATTCGCTAGAATCACTGCGTTTTGTTCTGCGTCATTTCCGCCACGTGGAGCCTTGAGTCTTCCAGCTCATTTTTATTGATAATCTATCCTCAGGACAGATCGTCAATAAGAGATCAGTGCCCCCCCCACTGATCAGCTGTATGAAGGGGCTCCGGCGCCTGTTTATATCACACGCTGTCTGTATATAGCAACGTGTGATGTCATTCCAGCCTTGTCACATAGACGTGTATAGGACGAGGCTGTAGTTACATTACATGGCCGCTATGAGATGACACTATGTAAACAGAGAAGCGGTCACAGTGCTTACACAGGTTCCACGAACCATTCAAACAGCTGATCAGTGGCGGTCCCAGGTATTGGAACCAACTAATTTTTTTTTTTTACCTTTTAATTAGGAAACACCTGGGGCATTATTAATAAGGGGCACTATTTATACGGGGTACACACGGACATTATTAATAAAGGGCAATATTTATACGGGGTGCACACGGACATTATTAAGGGGCACTATTTATACAGGGTACACACGGACATTATTAATAAGGGGCACTATTTATACAGGGTACACACGGACATTATTAATAAGGGGCACTATTTATACAGGGTACACACGGACATTATTAATAAGGGGCACTATTTATACAGGGTACACACGGACATTATTAATAAGGGGCACTATTTATACAGGGCACACACGGACATTATTAATAAGGGGCACTATTTATACAGGGTACACATGGACATTATTAATAAGGGGCACTATTTATACAGGGATGCACACGGACGTTATTAATAAGGGGCACTATTTATACAGGGTACACACGGACATTATTAATAAGGGGCACTATTTATACAGGGTACACACGGACATTATTAATAAGGGCACTATTTATACAGGATGTACACACGGACATTATTAATAAGGGGCACTATTTATACAAGGTACACACGGACATTATTAATAAGGGCACTATTTATACAGGGTACACACGGACATTATTAATAAGGGGCACTATTTATACAGGGTACACGGACATTATTAATAAGGGGCACTATTTATACAGGGTACACGGACATTATTAATAAGGGGCACTATTTATACAGGGTACACACGGACATTATTAATAAGGGGCACTATTTATACAGGGTACACATGGACATTATTAATAAGGGGCACTATTTATACAGGGTACACATGGACATTATTAATAAGGGGCACTATTTATACAGGGTACACACGGACATTATTAATAAGGGGCACTATTTATACAGGATGCACACGGACATTATTAAGGGGCACTATTTATACAGGGTACACACGGACATTATTAATAAGGGCACTATTTATACAGGGTACACACGGACATTATTAATAAGGGGCACTATTTATACAGGGTACACACGGACATTATTAATAAGGGGCACTATTTATACAGGGTACACATGGACATTATTAATAAGGGGCACTATTTATACAGGGTACACACGGACATTATTAATAAGGGGCACTATTTATACAGGGTACACACGGACATTATTAATAAGGGCACTATTTATACAGGGTACACACGGACATTATTAATAAGGGGCACTATTTATACAGGGTACACACGGACATTATTAATAAGGGGCACTATTTATACAGGGTACACACGGACATTATTAATAAGGGGCACTATTTATACAGGGTACACACGGACATTATTAATAAGGGGCACTATTTATACAGGGTACACACGGACATTATTAATAAGGGGCACTTATTTATACAGGGTACACCTGGGACATTATTAATAAGGGGCACTATTTATACAGGGTACACATGGACATTATTAATAAGGGGCACTATTTATACAGGGTACACACGGACATTATTAATAAGGGGCACTATTTATACAGGGTACACACGGACATTATTAATAAGGGGCACTATTTATACAGGGTACACCTGGGACATTATTAATAAGGGGCACTATTTATACAGGGTACACACGGACATTATTAATAAGGGGCACTATTTATACAGGGTACACACGGACATTATTAATAAGGGGCACTATTTATACAGGAGTAATTATAAGGCACTATTATACAGGGTACACACGGACATTATTAATAATGGGCACTATTTATACAGGGTACACGCGGACATTATTAATAAGGGGCACTATTTATACAGGGCACACACGGACATTATTAATAAGGGGCACTATTTATACAGGGTACACATGGACATTATTAATAAGGGGCACTATTTATACAGGGTACACATGGACATTATTAATAAGGGGCACTATTTATACAGGGTACACACGGACATTATTAATAAGGGGCACTATTTATACAGGGTACACACGGACATTATTAATAAGGGGCACTATTTATACAGGGTACACACGGACATTATTAATAAGGGGCACTATTTATACAGGGTACACACGGACATTATTAATAAGGGGCACTATTTATACAGGGTACACACGGAAATTATTAATAAGGGGCACTATTTATACAGGGTACACACGGACATTATTAATAAGGGGCACTATTTATACAGGGTACACACGGACATTATTAATAAGGAGCACTATTTATACAGGGTACACACGGACATTATTAATAAGGGGCACTATTTATACAGGATGCACACGGACATTATTAATAAGGGGCACTATTTATACAGGGTACACACGGACATTATTAATAAGGGCACTATTTATACAGGGTACACATGGACATTACTAATAAGGGACATTATTTATACAGGGTACACACGGACATTATTAATAAGGGGCACTATTTATACAGGGTACACACGGACATTATTAATAAGGGGCACTATTTATACAGGGTACATGGACATTATTAATAAGGGGCACTATTTATACAGGGTACACACGGACATTATTAATAAGGGGCACTATTTATACAGGGTACACCCGGACATTATTAATAAGGGGCACTATTTATACAGGGTACACACGGACATTATTAATAAGGGGCACTATTTATACAGGGTACACACGGACATTATTAATAAGGGGCACTATTTATACAGGGTACACACGGACATTATTAATAAGGGGCACTATTTATACAGGGTACACACGGACATTATTAATAAGGGGCACTATTTATACAGGGTACACACGGACATTATTAATAAGGGGCACTATTTATACAGGGTACACACGGACATTATTAATAAGGGGCACTATTTATACAGGGTACACACGGACATTATTAATAAGGGGCACTATTTATACAGGGTACACACGGACATTATTAATAAGGGCACTATTTATACGGGGTACACACGGGCATTAATAAAGGGCAGTATTTATAGGGGGTACACAAGGGCATTATTAAGGGACAGTATTTATGGGGGTACACAGGGGCATTATTAAGAGACACTATGGGGTACACAGGGCACTATGGGGTACACGGGGCATTATTAAGAAGCACTATTTATCGGAGTACAGGGGGCATATAAGGGGCACTGGGGGTACACGGGGCATTATTAAGGGGCACTATGGGGGTACACAGGGTCATTATTTAAGGGGCACTATTGGGGTACACGGGGCACTATACAGGGTACACGGACATTATTAATAAGGGGCGCTATTTATACAGGGTACACACGGACATTATTAATAAGGGGCGCTATTTATACAGGGTACACACGGACATTATTAATAAGGGGCGCTATTTATACAGGGTACACCCGGACATTATTAATAAGGAGCACTATTTATACAGGGTACACACGGACATTATTAATAAGGGGCACTATTTATACAGGGTACACCCGGACATTATTAATAAGGGGCACTATTTATACAGGGCGCACACGGACATTATTAATAAGGGGCACTATTTATACAGGGTACACGGACATTATTAATAAGGGGCACTATTTATACAGGGTACACACGGACATTATTAATAAGGGACACTATTTATACAGGGTACACACGGACATTATTAATAAGGGGGCGGGCTATTTATACAGGGGTACACACAGACATTATTAATAAGGGGCACTATTTATACAGGGTACACACGGACATTATTAATAAGGGGCACTATTTATACAGGGTACACAGGGACATTATTAATAAGGGGCGCTATTTATACAGGGTGCACACGGACATTATTAATAAGGGGCACTATTTATACAGGGTACACACGGACATTATTAATAAGGGGCACTATTTATACAGTGTACACACAGACATTATTAATAAGGCGCACTATTTATACAGGGTACACATGGACATTATTAATAAGGAGCACTATTTATACAGGGTACGCACGGACATTATTAATAAGGGGCACTATTTATACAGGGTACACACGGACATTATTAATAAGGGGCACTATTTATACAGGGTACACACGGACATTATTAATAAGGGGCACTATTTATACAGGGTACACATGGACATTATTAATAAGGAGCACTATTTATACAGGGTACGCACGGACATTATTAATAAGGGGCACTATTTATACAGGGTACACACGGACATTATTAATAAGGGGCACTATTTATACAGGGTACACACGGACATTATTAATAAGGGGCACTATTTATACAGGGTACACACGGACATTATTAATAAGGGGCACTATTTATACAGGGTACACACGGACATTATTAATAAGGGGCACTATTTATACAGGGTACACACGGACATTATTAATAAGGGGCACTATTTATACAGGGTACACACGGACATTATTAATAAGGGGCACTATTTATACAGGGTACACACGGACATGAATAAGGGGCACTATTTATACTGGGTACACACGGACATTATTAATAAGGGGCACTATACTGGGTATACAGGGACATTATTAATAAGGGGCACTATTTATACAGGGGGTACACACGGACATTATTAATAAGGGGCATTATTTATACAGAGCACACACGGACATTATTAATAAGGGGCACTATTTATACAGGGTACACACGGACATTATTAAGGGGCACTATTTATACAGGGTACACACGGACATTATTAATAAGGGGCACTATTTATACTGGGTATACAGGGACATTATTAATAAGGGGCACTATTTATACAGGGTACACGGACATTATTAATAAGGGGCACTATTTATACAGAGCACACACGGACATTAATAAGGGGCACTATTTATACAGGGTACACACGGACATTATTAATAAGGGGCACTATTTATACAGGGCGCACACGGACATTATTAATAAGGGGCACTATTTATACAGGGTACACACTGGGACATTATTAATAAGGGGCACTATTTATACAGGGTACACGGACATTATTAATAAGGGGCACTATTTATACAGGGTACACGGATATTATTAATAAGGGGCGCTATTTATACAGGGTACACACGGACATTATTAATAAGGGGCGCTATTTATACAGGGTACACACGGACATTATTAATAAGGGGCACTATTTATACAGGGTACATGGACATTATTAATAAGGGGCACTATTTATACAGGGTACACACGGACATTATTAATAAGGGGCACTATTTATACAGGGTACACACGGACATTATTAATAAGGGGCGCTATTTATACAGGGTACACACGGACATTATTAATAAGGGGCACTATTTATACAGGGTACACACGGACATTATTAATAAGGGGCACTATTTATACAGGGTACATGGACATTATTAATAAGGGGCACTATTTATACAGGGTACACACGGACATTATTAATAAGGGGCACTATTTATACAGGGTACACACGGACATTATTAATAAGGGGCACTATTTATACAGGGTACACACGGACATTATTAATAAGGGGCACTATTTATACAGGGTACACACGGACATTATTAATAAGGGGCACTATTTATACAGGGTACACACGGACATTATTAATAAGGGGCACTATTTATACAGGGTACACACGGACATTATTAATAAGGGGCACTATTTATACAGGGTACACACGGACATTATTAATAAGGGGCACTATTTATACAGGGTACACACGGACATTATTAATAAGGGGCACTATTTATACAGGGTACACACGGACATTATTAATAAGGGGCACTATTTATACAGGGTACACACGGACATTATTAATAAGGGGCACTATTTATACAGGGTACACAGGGACATTATTAATAAGGGGCGCTATTTATACAGGGTACACACGGACATTATTAATAAGGGGCACTATTTATACAGGGTACACACGGACATTATTAATAAGGGGCACTATTTATACAGGGTACACAGGGACATTATTAATAAGGGGCACTATTTATACAGGGTGCACACGGACATTATTAATAAGGGGCACTATTTATACAGGGTACACACGGACATTATTAATAAGGAGCGCTATTTATACAGGGTACACACGGACAATATTAATAAGGGGCACTATTTATACAGGGTACACACGGACATTATTAATAAGGGGCACTATTTATACAGGGTACACACGGACATTATTAATAAGGGGCACTATTTATGGGGGTACACGGGGCACTATTAATAGGGCAGTATTTATGGGGGTACACAAGGGTATTATTAAGGGACAGTATGGGGGTACATGGGGCATTAAGGGGCACTATGGGGGTACACGGGGCATTATTAAGGGACACTATGGGGGTACACGGGGCATTATTAAGGGGCAGTATGGGGGTAAATGAGGGCATTATTAATAAGGGACACCGGGGGTACATGGGGGCATTAATAAGGGGCACTATGGGGGTACACGGGGCATTATTAATAAAGGGCACTATTTATGGGGGTACACGGGGCATTATTGATAAGGGGCACTATTTATGGGGGTACATGGGGGCATTATTAAGGGGCACTATGGGGGTACATGGGGCATTATTAATAAAGGGCACTATGGGGGTGCACAGGGCATTATTAATAAGGGGCACTATTTATACAGGGTACACAGACATTATTAATATAAAGATGCACTTGGGGGTATTATTCGTTATAGGGGTTATATCATATATTATATAATTGGGGGTAGCAACAGGATGGGGGCTTGATGTAGGTGAGGACAATGTGTGACAGGTGCCCTGAAAAGGGAGGAGCCAAAGATGTCTGTGCTGCAAACTTTACAGAGACTGGAAGAAGTGGTCATGGCCGTCCAGATGGAAGAGACGGGAATATGACCGATTAGTCAGAGACGTCACCGGTAAGTCACTAAATGTACCTTCAGTGTATTCACCTATATGGTCTGCAGAGCCAATATATACCAGTATACGGTGATCCTATAGTGATGATATTGGTATAACTGCATTGGGGGCTCACTTGGACATGTTCGCCCCCATGCTGAACCACCAGCTACGCCTCTGATTTGAAGACTTTGCAGGGCACATAGCGCCACCCACAGGATGACCCTCCACTGCTCTCCCATTAGACTACATACTGCTGTCACAAAGACTGACTCTGGGTGTTATGACATTACGCACCCATTGCTTAATGAGGTCAATCACCTGAGGGAATGTAAAAGTGAGGATTTACATACTGACCGCTATACTAATGAGGATGGACCTACAGTCCAGGGATGAGACCCTTCAGTATCACCGGCCGGGATACTGACCGCTATACTAATGAGGATGGAACCTACTGTATGACTGGCCGGGATACTGACCGCTATGCTAATGAGGATGGAACCTACTGTATGACTGGCCGGGATACTGACCGCTATACTAATGAGGATGGAACCTACTGTATGACTGGCCGGGATACTGACCGCTATGCTAATGAGGATGGAACCTACTGTATGACTGGCCGGGATACTGACCGCTATGCTAATGAGGATGGAACCTACTGTATGACTGGCCGGGATACTGACCGCTATACTAATGCGGATGGATCCTACTGTTTGACTGGCCGGGATACTGACCGCTATACTAATGAGGATGGATCCTACTGTATGACTGGCCGGGATACTGACCGCTATGCTAATGAGGATGGAACCTACTGTATGACTGGCCGGGATACTGACCGCTATACTAATGCGGATGGATCCTACTGTATGACTGGCCGGGATACTGACCGTTATACTAATGAGGGGACCCACAGTCCGGGGATGAGACCCTACTGTATGACTGGCCGGGATACTGACCGCTATACTAATGAGGATGGATCCTACTGTATGACTGGCCGGGATACCTGACCGCTATGCTAATGAGGATGGAACCTACTGTATGACTGGCCGGGATACTGACCGCTATACTAATGAGGATGGAACCTACTGTATGACTGGCCGGGATACTGACCGCTATACTAATGAGGATGGACCTACAGTCCGGGGATGAGACCCTTCAGTATCACCGGCCGGGATACTGACCGCTATACTAATGAGGATGGAACCTACTGTATGACTGGCCGGGATACTGACCGCTATGCTAATGAGGATGGAACCTACTGTATGACTGGCCGGGATACTGACCGCTATGCTAATGAGGATGGAACCTACTGTATGACTGGCCGGGATACTGACCGCTATACTAATGCGGATGGATCCTACTGTTTGACTGGCCGGGATACTGACCGCTATACTAATGAGGATGGATCCTACTGTATGACTGGCCGGGATACTGACCGCTATGCTAATGAGGATGGAACCTACTGTATGACTGGCCGGGATACTGACCGCTATACTAATGAGGATGGAACCTACTGTATGACTGGCCGGGATACTGACCGCTATACTAATGAGGATGGACCTACAGTCCGGGGATGAGACCCTTCAGTATCACCGGCCGGGATACTGACCGCTATACTAATGAGGATGGAACCTACTGTATGACTGGCCGGGATACTGACCGCTATGCTAATGAGGATGGAACCTACTGTATGACTGGCCGGGATACTGACCGCTATGCTAATGAGGATGGAACCTACTGTATGACTGGCCGGGATACTGACCGCTATACTAATGCGGATGGATCCTACTGTTTGACTGGCCGGGATACTGACCGCTATACTAATGAGGATGGATCCTACTGTATGACTGGCCGGGATACTGACCGCTATGCTAATGAGGATGGAACCTACTGTATGACTGGCCGGGATACTGACCGCTATACTAATGAGGATGGAACCTACTGTATGACTGGCCGGGATACTGACCGCTATACTAATGCGGATGGATCCTACTGTATGACTGGCCGGGATACTGACCGCTATACTAATGAGGGACCCACAGTCCGGGGATGAGACCCTACTGTATGACTGGCCGGGATACTGACCGCTATGCTAATGAGGATGGAACCTACTATATGACTGCCTGGGATACTGACCTCTATAGCAATGAGGATAGACCCACAGTCCGGGGATGAGATCCTACTGTATGACTGGCCGGGATACTGACTGCTATACTAATGGTTTCTGACTCTAAGGTTGAGGCCCTATGTTGCGAAAACGATGATACAATGTCTTATATAAACTGTATACATGTAGATGATACTCCTTGTAATGGATGCAATGCATAGTTACTTACAATACTTCTATATTACTTAGAGGGTACCTCCTTTTTATAGACACAGTCTCTGCTTTTACTGTAAAGAATCCTTTTCTATGTCAGTGTAGAAACCTCTTTATTACTTTTCCTGTATTATACCCCAGAGCTGTGCTCACTATTGTGCTGGTGCGGTCACTGTGTACATACATTACATTACTTATCCTGTACTGATCCTGAGTTACATCCTGTATTATACTCCAGAGCTGCACTCACTATTCTGCCGGTACAGTCACTGTGTACATACATTACATTACTTATCCTGTATTATACTCCAGAGCTGCGCTCACTATTCTGCTGGTACAGTCACTGTGTACATACATTACATTACTTATCCTGTACTGATCCTGAGTTACATCCTGTATTATCCTCCAGAGCTGCACTCACTATTCTGCTGGTACAGTCACTGTGTACATACATTACATTACTTATCCTGTATTATACTCCAGAGCTGCACTCACTATTCTGCTGGTACAGTCACTGTGTACACACATTACATTACTTATCCTGTACTGATCCTGAGTTACATCCTGTATTATACTCCAGAGCTGCACTCACTATTCTGCCGGTACAGTCACTGTGTACATACTTTACATTACTTATCCTGTACTGATCCTGAGTTACATCCTCTATTATACTCCAGAGTTGCGCTCACTATTCTGCTGGTGCAGTCACTGTGTACATACATTACTCTACCCAACTGCTCGGTGCTCTTCTTCTTTAACCTGTTTCTTCACTGTCGCTGATGAAAAGCTCTTCACCCTAACCTCTACATCCCACTTCACCTCCTGCGCGCTTGACCCGATCCGGTCACATCTCATCCCCAAACTTTCTGAAGTCATTACTCCTGCCCTATGCCATCTCTTCAACCTATCCCTAACCAAAGGATCCTTCCCTTCCGCCTTCAAACATGCTACCATCACAACTATACTTAAGAAACCCTCCCTCAACCTGTCCTCTCCAGCCAACTATCGCCCCATCTCACTGCTCCTGTACGCTTCTAAACTGCTGGAGCAACACGTCCACTCCGAACTGTCCTCCTATCTCTCGTACAATGTGCTCTTTGAGAGACTACAGTCTGGATTCAGACCCCATCACTCCACTGAAACTGCCCTAACCAAGGTCACTAATGACCTTCTATCTGCCAAAGCCAAGTGTCACTCCTCTGTACTTCTCCTCCTCGACCTCTCCTCTGCCTTTGACACAGTCGACCATTCCCTCCTGTTAGAGCATTCTCATCCCTTGGCATCTCAGACCTGGCCCTTTCCTGGATCTCCTCATACCTCACCAACCGCACATTCAGCGTCTCCCACTCGCACACCACCTACCCGCCATGCCCTCTTTCTGTAGGTGTCCCCCAAGGCTCCGTCCTAGGACCCCTCCTGTTCTCCATCTACACCCTCAGCCTTGACCAACTCATAGAATCCCATGGTTTCCATTACCATTGCTATGCTGACGACACCCAAATATATCTCTCTGGACCAGACATTACCTCCCTGTTGTCCAGAGCCCCAGAATGTCTCGCAGCCGTAGCCTCCTTTCTCTCCTCCCGCTTTCTCAAACTCAACATGGAGAAAACGGAGTTCATAATCTTCATCTCTCCTCACACGGTCCCCCTACCTGACTCATCTATCATAGTTAATGGTGCTGAACTTACCCCAATCCCACGGGTTCGCTGCCTTGGGATAACCTTAGACTCTGATCTATCCTTCAAGCTGCATATTCAAACCCTCAACACCTCCTGCCGCCTCCAACTCAAGAACATCCACCGAATCCGCTCCTTCCTCACCCCTGAAACTACAAAGATGTTAGTCCACGCCCTCATAATCTCCCGCCTAGACTACTGTAACACCCTTCTCCATGTCCTCCCAGCTAACACTCTCGCCCCCTCCAGTCCACCTTATACTGTGCTGCTCGCCTAATACACCTCTCCCCCGTTCTTCATCGGCCGTTCCCTCTGACAATCTCTTCACTGACTACCCATCACCCAGTGAATAGAGTTCAAATTACTAACGCTGACATACAAAGCCATCCACAGCCTGTCCCCTCTATATATCTCCGACCTAATCTCCCGCTACCTGCCCGCACGTAACCTCCGATCCTCCAAAGACCTCCTACTCCGCTCTTATCCGCTCCTCACACAATCATCTCCAAGACTTCTCCCGTGCATCCCCCATACTCTGGAACTCATTACCAAGACACATAAGACTGACCCCTATAGTCACAAACTTCAAGAGGCCCTGAAGACTCACCTATTCAGGAAGGCCTATAACCTCCAATAACACTACTGTCACCACACCGCCATCTGTACAGCCCCCAATAACACTACTGTCACCGCACCGCCATCTGTACAACCTCCAATAACACTACTGTCACCGCACCGCCATCTGTACAACCTCCAATAACACTACTGTCACCACACCGCCATCTGTACAACCTCCAATAACACTACTGTCACCACACCGCCATCTGTACAACCTCCAATAACACTACTGTCACCACACCGCCATCTGTACAACCCCCAATAACACTACTGTCACCACACCGCCATCTGTACAACCCCCAATAACACTACTGTCACCACACCACCATCTGTACAACCTCCAATAACACTACTGTCACCACACCGCCATCTGTACAACCTCTACCCCCACCTTTTGTCTCTATCCCTCTTCCCTCATAGATTGTAAGCCCTTGTGGGCAGGGCCCTCTATCCCACTGTGCCAGTGATCACTGCTAGTATTATCTGTTTTGTATATCTGGTGTACTGTATGTAAATCCTCAAATGTAAAGCACCATGGAATTACTATAATAATGTACAGAGCACCATGGAATATATACAGTATAATAATGTACAGAGCACCATGGGATTAATATAATAATGTACAGAGCACCATGGAATATATACAGTATAATAATGTACAGAGCACCATGGGATTAATATAATAATGTACAGAGCACCATGGAATTAATATAATAATGTACAGAGCACCATGGGATTAATATAATAATGTACAGAGCACCATGGAATTAATATAATAATGTACAGAGCACCATGGGATTAATATAATAATGTACAGAGGACCATGGAAGTAATGGTGCTATATAAATAAACAATAATAATAATAATAATTACATTTCTTATCTGGTACTGATCCTGAGTTACGTCCTGTATTATACTCCAGAGCTGCGCTCACTATTCTGCTGGTACAGTCACTGTGTACATACATTACATTACTTATCCTGTACTGATCCTGAGTTACATCCTGTATTATACTCCAGAGCTGCACTCACTATTCTGCTGGTACAGTCACTGTGTACATACATTACATTACTTATCCTGTATTATACTCCAGAGCTGCGCTCACTATTCTGCTGGTACAGTCACTGTGTACATACATTACATTACTTATCCTGTACTGATCCTGAGTTACATCCTGTATTATACTCCAGAGCTGCACTCACTATTCTGCTGGTACAGTCACTGTGTACATACATTACATTACTTATCCTGTATTATACTCCAGAGCTGCGCTCACTATTCTGCTGGTACAGTCACTGTGTACATACATTACTTATCCTGTAGTGATCCTGAGTTACATCCTGTATTATACTGCAGAGCTGCACTCACTATTCTGCTGGTGCAGGCATTGTATTTATACCATGCCCAGGCAGGGATGTTGTTTTAGATTTGCACCACTTTCTGACATTCCTCTCTGTGATGAACTGACTCCCAGTTGTACATCTTTCTTAGAAATGTATTTTTACTTGCTCATATTAGTCCTCTTCCTACTTGTAGGAATTTTGGGCTTAAGTTGGGTTTACACTGCTGGACGATACGCTTCAGTGGTTTTATGTGTGTATCATGGGAGATGGCTTGCTGTAGCCGGCCAGTTTTATTATCCCTGGCCAGATGTCCATGGGGGAGAGAAGGCCAGTGACCTTAAGTTCACCTACAGACACACATCTCTCCCAGCACCTAGGGAGGAACCCATCTCTCTGAGGGTTCTGCAAAGGAGAGAGAAGGGGGCGGCCTGGGGAGGAGGTGTGGGTGGGGCACTAGCCATATGCTTGGGGAGACCTGGATTCTTGGTCATTCAGCAAAGAAGCAGCAAGAAGTTCTTATCTTGGAGAAGTTGTGAGGACATTTCATGCTGAGGAATGCAGCATGGGCCTAGCATTGAGGCCTGAAGCCTTGTTCTTTGTTCTGTACAGCATGTAGAAGACATGCTTTTGCAACTCGCTTAAGGAAGTGCGCTTGGCCCAAGAACCTGCTGTGGCCTAGAGAAATGGACTATAAGCCTGTGTTGGTATTTTTTCTATCTTTTATCTCCCTTTTTATTTTGGTGTGCTGTATTTTACTTTCATCTGTGTTTTGCTTAGTAATTGATATATATTCCTGTATATGTTAATACTTAGTACTGACCCACTTGGGTTAATAAATATATAAAATTTAAAAAGCTCGTTTCAGATTATCCTATGACTCTGTCTGCTCACAGGGTGTGAGTGGAGGGTAAAGAAGGTGGTCGCAGGTGTGCCAAGTGGCTTGGCAAGGCGAGATCCTTCACACTCTCCTTTATGGCACTTGCTATCAGCGGGCACAGATTAGGGTGACTCAGGTGTTGCTCTGTTAATCATTAGTCGCTCTCCGTTGGGTCGGGGGAGGTGTCACAGTAAATATTGACTCTTTATTATCAGAGAGCAGCGAATTGCAGTGATAAAGGGCCATAAAAATGTGAGAACATGGAGATTGCGGTTGGCGCCTTCTGTGGTCACTCTTGGAGTCTTGTGATAAATATTCACTCGTTGCCAAGACCTTCCAGGCCCAGAATCTGTCGTCCTGGTGAAGCTTCTCCAAGTCACTATAGTTATAATCTATGGAGGGGATGACAATATTACAGCCAAAGGAGGACGGTAGTGGGTAGAGGTGCCTTCAGGGTCCTCTAGGACCCTGAAGGCACCTCTAGCCTAGATACAAGATGAGATACGGCAGGACATGGAGGTATACAGGTTCTGTATGGTATCCTGCAGTACATTTACCACAGATGTTACAGCCGGGCCTGTAAGCCTGGATACAAGATGAGATACGGCAGGACATGGAGGTATACAGGATCTGTATGGTATCCTGCAGTCCATTTACCACAGATGTTACAGCTGGGCCTGTAGTCTGGGTTACAAGATGAGATACGGCAGGACATGGAGGTATACAGGCTCTGTATGGTATCCTGCAGTACATTTACCACAGATGTTACAGCTGGGCCTGTGGTCTGGATACAAGATGAGATACGGCAGCACATGGAGGTATACAGGTTCTGTATGGTATCCTGCAGTCCATTTACCACAGATGTTACAGCTGGGCCTGTAGTCTGGGTTACAAGATGAGATACGGCAGGACATGGAGGTATACAGGCTCTGTATGGTATCCTGCAGACATTTACCACAGATGTTACAGCTGGGCCTGTGGTCTGGATACAAGATGAGATACGGCAGCACATGGAGGTATACAGGTTCTGTATGGTATCCTGCAGTACATTTACCACAGATGTTACAGCTGGGCCTGTAGCCTGGATACAAGATGAGATACGGCAGGACATGGAGGTATACAGGCTCTGTATGGTATCCTGCAGTACATTTACCACAGATGTTACAGCTGGGCCTGTAGCCTGGATACAAGATGAGATACGGCAGGACATGGAGGTATACAGGCTCTGTATGGTATCCTGCAGTACATTTACCACAGATGTTACAGCCGGGCCTGTAGCCTGGATACAAGATGAGATACGACAGGACATGGAGGTATACAGGTTCTGTATGGTATCCTGCAGTACATTTACCACAGATGTTACAGATGGGCCTGTAGTCTGGATACAAGATGAGATACGGCAGGACATGGAGGTATACAGGTTCTGTATGGTATCCTGCAGTACATTTACCACAGATGTTACAGCTGGGCCTGTAGTCTGGATACAAGATGAGATACGGCAGGACATGGAGGTATACAGGTTCTGTATGGTATCCTGCAGTACATTTACCACAGATGTTAAAGCTGGACCTGTAGCCTGGATACAAGATGAGATACGGCAGGACATGGAGGTATACAGGCTCTGTATGGTATCCTGCAGTACATTTACCACAGATGTTACAGCCGGACCTGTAGTCTGGATACAAGATGAGATACGGCAGGACATGGAGGTATACAGGTTCTGTATGGTATCCTGCAGTACATTTACCACAGATGTTACAGCTGGGCCTGTAGTCTGGATACAAGATGAGATACGGCAGGACATGGAGGTATACAGGTTCTGTATGGTATCCTGCAGTACATTTACCACATATGTTAAAGCTGGACCTGTAGCCTGGATACAAGATGAGATACGGCAGGACATGGAGGTATACAGGCTCTGTATGGTGTCCTGCAGTACATTTACCACAGATGTTACAGCTGGGCCTGTAGCCTGGATACAAGATGAGATACGGCAGGACATGGAGGTATACAGGTTCTGTATGGTATCCTGCAGTACATTTACCACAGATGTTACAGCTGGGCCTGTAGCCTGGATACAAGATGAGATACGGCAGGACATGAAGGTATACAGGCTCTGTATGGTATCCTGCAGTACATTTACCACAGATGTTACAGCCGGGCCTGTAGCCTGGATACAAGATGAGATACGGCAGGACATGGAGGTATACAGGTTCTGTATGGTATCCTGCAGTACATTTACCACACATGTTACAGCTGGGCCTGTAGTCTGGATACAAGATGAGATACGGCAGGACATGGAGGTATACAGGTTCTGTATGGTATCCTGCAGTACATTTACCACAGATGTTACAGTCGGACCTGGATACAAGATGAGATACGGCAGGACATGGAGGTATACAGGCTCTGTATGGTATCCTGCAGTACATTTACCACAGATATTACAGCTGGGCCTGTAGTCTGGATACAAGATGAGATACGGCAGGACATGGAGGTATACAGGCTCTGTATGGTATCCTGCAGTACATTTACCACAGATGTTACAGCCGGGCCTGTAGTCTGGATACAAGATGAGATACGGCAGGACATGGAGGTATACAGGTTCTGTATGGTATCCTGCAGTACATTTACCACAGATGTTACAGCCGGGCCTGTAGTCTGGATACAAGATGAGATACGGCAGGACATGGAGGTATACAGGTTCTGTATGGTATCCTGCAGTACATTTACCACAGATGTTACAGCTGGGCCTGTAGCCTGGATACAAGATGAGATACGGCAGGACATGGAGGTATACAGGTTCTGTATGGTATCCTGCAGTACATTTACCACAGATGTTACAGCTGGACCTGTAGCCTGGATACAAGATGAGATACGGCAGGACATGGAGGTATACAGGTTCTGTATGGTATCCTGCAGTACATTTACCACAGATGTTACAGCTGGGCCTGTAGCCTGGATACAAGATGAGATACGGCAGGACATGGAGGTATACAGGTTCTGTATGGTATCCTGCAGTACATTTACCACAGATGTTACAGTCGGACCTGGATACAAGATGAGATACGGCAGGACATGGAGGTATACAGGTTCTGTATGGTATCCTGCAGTACATTTACCACAGATGTTACAGCCGGGCCTGTAGTCTGGATACAAGATGAGATACGGCAGGACATGGAGGTATACAGGTTCTGTATGGTATCTTGCAGTACATTTACCACAGATGTTACAGCTGGGCCTGTAGCCTGGATACAAGATGAGATACGGCAGGACATGGAGGTATACAGGGTCTGTATGGTATCCTGCAGTACATTTACCACAGATGTTACAGCTGGGCCTGTAGTCTGGATACAAGATGAGATACGGCAGGACATGGAGGTATACAGGCCCTGTATGGTATCCTGCAGTACATTTACCACAGATGTTACAGTCGGACCTGGATACAAGATGAGATACGGCAGGACATGGAGGTATACAGGATCTGTATGGTATCCTGCAGTACATTTACCACAGATGTTACAGCTGGGCCTGTAGCCTGGATACAAGATGAGATACGGCAGGACATGAAGGTATACAGGCTCTGTATGGTATCCTGCAGTACATTTACCACAGATGTTACAGCTGGGCCTGTAGTCTGGATACAAGATGAGATACGGCAGGACATGGAGGTATACAGGCTCTGTATGGTATCCTGCAGTACATTTACCACAGATGTTACAGCCGGACCTGTAGCCTGGATACAAGATGAGATACGGCAGGACATGGAGGTATACAGGTTCTGTATGGTATCCTACAGTACATTTACCACAGATATTACAGCTGGGCCTGTAGTCTGGATACAAGATGAGATACGGCAGGATATGGAGGTATACAGGTTCTGTATGGTATCCTGCAGTACATTTACCACAGATGTTACAGCTGGGCCTGTAGTCTGGATACAAGATGAGATACGGCAGGACATGGAGGTATACAGGCTCTGTATGGTATCCTGCAGTACATTTACCACAGATGTTGCAGCTGGACTTGTAGTCTGGATACAAGATGAGATACGGCAGGACATGGAGGTATACAGGCTCTGTATGGTATCCTGCAGTATATTTACCACAGATGTTACAGCTGGGCCTGTAGTCTGGATACAAGATGAGATACGGCAGGACATGGAGGTATACAGGTTCTGTATGGTATCCTGCAGTACATTTACCACAGATGTTACAGCCGGGCCTGTAGCCTGGATACAAGATGAGATACGGCAGGACATGGAGGTATACAGGTTCTGTATGGTATCCTGCAGTACATTTACCACAGATGTTACAGCTGGGCCTGTAGTCTGGATACAAGATGAGATACGGCAGGACATGGAGGTATACAGGTTCTGTATGGTATCCTGCAGTACATTTACCACAGATGTTACAGCTGGGCCTGTAGCCTGGATACAAGATGAGATACGGCAGGACATGGAGGTATACAGGCTCTGTATGGTATCCTGCAGTACATTTACCACACATGTTACAGCTGTGCCTGTAGCCTGGATACAAGATGAGATACGGCAGGACATGGAGGTATACAGGTTCTGTATGGTATCCTGCAGTACATTTACATGTAGATCCTGTATACTTGTAGGTTTGTGAGGTCCCAGCTGATCCCATAAATGGTGGGTTGGTGATAAATCTGATGACCGGGTACGATTAAGGGAGTGATAGTTGGGGGGTGATATTGGGGGGGGGGAGGCAGGCAAGGGTCATAACTATTGAGGTAGCAGCTGCCACAGGGCCCGGGACATTAGGGGGCCCGGAGCCCTGTGGCAGCCACTACCGCGAACCCCACAAACCAGTGGCGTAGTGATCACGGTAGCAGGGGATGCGCCCACGACTAGACCCGGCAGGGTACGGGGCCCGTGGTTAGCTGGAAATGGCTGGGCCCCAGACCACTATGATAGAGGTCGGGGAAAGCCTGGTTCCCCAACCACTATACATACGGTTATTGGAGAGGGGCCCTGGCACATTGCAGGCCCCTTTCCAATAGATGGCAGCTCAGGGGAGATGACTGAAAATAATAAATACATACTCACCTCTCTTGGGTGCAGTGTTCTCTCCGGCGCTCCTCCGTCATGACTAAGGCTTGTGATTAGGCCCCCGGTCACATGGGGGCGCGGCCGCCTAATGACGTCAGTGCGCCCCTTGTGCCGCTGAGGCCCAGTGGCAGTGGGCCTGAAAACTCTGAAGACAGCAGGATGGAGCGAGGATGCCAAGGAAAGGTAAGGCAAGGTGAGAATGAATGTTTGTTATTTTTAATCACCTTCCCTGGGCCTGAGGAGACCCCAGAGTATAATAATAGCACCGAAGTGGAGGGGGGCTGTTGGGAGCTTATACTACTGGGTGGCGGCCACTGTGGAGCATATGCTACTGGGTGGGGGCCACTGTGGAGCATATGCTACTGGGTGGGGGCCACTGTGGAGCTTATACTACTGGGTGGGGGCCACTGTGGAGCTTATACTACTGGGTGGGGGCCACTGTGGAGCTTATACTACTGGGTGGGGGCCACTGTGGAGCTTATACTACTGGGTGGGGGCCACTGTGGAGCTTATACTACTGGGTGGGGGCCACTGTGGAGCTTATGCTACTGGGTGGGGGCCACTGTGGAGCATATGCACTGGGTGGGGGCCACTGTGGAGCAATGCACTGGGTGGGGGCCACTGTGGAGCTATGCTACTGGGTGGCGGCCACTGTGGAGCATATGCTACTGGGTGGGGGCCACTGTGGAGCTTATACTACTGGGTGGCAGCCACTGTGGAGCAATGCTACTAGGTGGGGGCCACTGTGGAGCTTATGCTACTGGGTGGCGGCCACTGTGGAGCATATAATACTGGATGGGGGGCCACTGTGGAGCTTATAATACTGGGTGGGGGCCACTGTGGAGCTTATAATACTGGGTGGGGGCCACTGTGGAGCTTATAATACTGGGTGGGGGGACACTGTGGAGCTTATAATACTGGGTGGAGGCCACTGTGGGCATATAATACTGGGTGGGGGACACTGTGGAGCTTATACTACTGGGTGGGGGCCACTGTGGAGCTTATACTACTGGGTGGGGGCCACTGTGGAGCTTATACTACTGGGTGGGGGCCACTGTGGAGCTTATACTACTGGGTGGGGGCCACTGTGGAACTTATACTACTGGGTGGGGGCCACTGTGGAGCTTATACTACTGGGTGGGGGCCACTGTGGAGCTTATAATACTGGATGGGGGGGGGTAGTGATTGGGTCACGCCGCCTCCTTCTCCACAGACAGAGAAGTCGTCAATGCTAGCAGTCTCCCCTATACTTTACACTACGGGTCTGTCGACCTTACAGCAAGCCAAGTATTACAAGCTGAGGTTCGGAGCTTCCAATCACACAGGACATGCCCGACCCTCAGGGGGCGCTGTGGTGGCCGGCGGATTGTCTTTGCCGCTTTTATGTTCTGTTTTCACTGGAGGTTTTTGTTCTTGGATACAACCTGAAATTTCATAAAGCGGCGGAGACGAGATCTGTCTGCGGGATCCTGGGACATTGTCAGCTGACGTGGGGCAGGACAGATGCCATTGTCCCCAGGATAAAGGGAAATATTCTATTCTTGTTGTGAAAGCCCTGTCCAGACTAATATTCTTCCCAAAAAACCGCGGGCACTATTCTGCTGCCCCCCCCCCCGGGGGGGGGGGGGGGGGGGACAACAACTTTCCCCCGCGTTTTTTTTGGGCCCCCCCCCCCCGCCCCGGGGGGGGGGGGGGGGGCCCCCCCCCACACACACAACCCCCCCCCCCCCCCCCCAACATTTTTTGGCCTCTCTCCCCAAAAAAAAAAAAAAAGTCCAGACACACAGGACAGGAGCATGGCACTGTGCGCTGTCCATACACCCAGGACAGGATGAAGTGGTAACTGTGCACTGTCCATTATACAGCAGTAAGAGAAGTGGTACTGTGCACTGTCCTCGATGCAGGCTAAGGAAGTGGTACTGTGCACTGTCCATATATACAGAGGAGAGAAGTGGTACTGTGCACTGTCCATATATACAGAATAAGAGAGTGGTACTGTGTACTGTCCATACATACAGGATAAGAGAAGTGGTACTGTGCACTGTCCATATATACAGGACAGGAGAAGTGGTACTGTGCACCGTGTCCATATATACCAGGACAGGAGAAGTGGTACTGTGCACTGTCCATATATACAGGACAGGAGAAGTGGTACTGTGCACTGTCCATATATACAGGAGAAGAGAAGTGGTACTGTGCACTGTCCATATATACAGGACAGGAGAAGTGGTACTGTGCACTGTCCATATAACAGGACAGGAGAAGTGCGAGTACTGTGCACTGTCCATATATACAGGAGGGGAGAAGTGGTACTGTGCACTGTCCATATATACAGGGGGGAGAAGTGGTACTGTGCACTGTCCATATATACAGGACTAGAGAAGTGGTACTGTGCACTGTCCATATATACAGGCAGGAGAAGTGGTACTGTACACTGTCCATATATACAGGATAAGAGAAGTGGTACTGTGCACTGTCCATATATACAGGAGAAGAGAAGTGGTACTGTGCACTGTCCATATATACAGGACAGGAGAAGTGGTACTGTGCAGTGTCCATATATACAGGACAGGAGAAGTGGTACTGTGCACTGTCCATATATACAGGAGAAGAGAAGTGGTACTGTGCACTGTCCATATATACAGGACAGGAGAAGTGGTACTGTGCACTGTCCATATATACAGGATAAGAGAAGTGGTACTGTGCACTGTCCGTATATACAGGATAAGAGAAGTGGTACTGTGCACTGTCCATATATACAGGACAGGAGAAGTGGTACTGTGCACTGTCCATATATACAGGACAGGAGAAGTGGTACTGTGCACTGTCCATATATACAGGATAAGAGAAGTGGTACTGTGCACTGTCCATATATACAGGATAAGAGAAGTGGTACTGTGCACTGTCCGTATATACAGGAAAGAGAAGTGGTACTGTGCACTGTCCGTATATACAGGCAGGAGAAGTGGTACTGTGCACTGTCTCTATACAGGATAAGAGAAGTGGTACTGTGCACTGTCCATATATACAGGACAGGAGAAGTGGTACTGTGCACTGTCCATATATACAGGATAAGAGAAGTGGTACTGTGCACTGTCCGTATATACAGGATAAGAGAAGTGGTACTGTGCACTGTCCATATATCCAGGAGGAGAGAAGTGGTACTGTGCACTGTCCGTATATACAGGATAAGAGAAGTGGACGGCACTGTCCATATATACAGGAAAGAGAAGTGGACTGTGCACGCCAATACACAGGAGGGAGAAGTGGTACTGTGCACTGTCCATATATACAGGTAAGAGAAGTGGTACTGTGCACTGTCCGTATATACAGGAGGAGAGAAGTGGTAATGTGCACTGTCCAATACAGGACAGGAGAAGGGACGTGCACTGCCATATAACGGTAAGAGAAGTGGTACTGTGCACTGTCCGTATATACAGGATGAGAGAAGTGGTACTGTGCACTGTCCATATATACAGGATAAGAGAAGTGGTAATGTGCACTGTCCATATATACAGGACAAGAGAAGTAGTACTGTGCACTGTCCATATATACAGGACAGGAGAAGTATTGTGCACTGTCCATATATACAGAATAAGAGAAGTGGTACTGTGCACTGTCCATATATACAGGACAGGAGAAGTGGCACTGTGCGCTGTCCATATATACAGGAGGAGAGAAGTGGTACTGTGCACTGTCCATATATACAGAATAAGAGAAGTGGTACTGTGCACTGTCCATATATACTTGACAGGAGAAGTGGTACTGTGCACTGTCCATATATACAGGACTAGAGAAGTGGTACTGTGCACTGTCCATATATACAGGATAAGAGAAGTGGTACGTGCACTGTCCATATATACAGAGTAAGAGAAGTGGTACTGTGCACTGTCCATATATACAGAGTAAGAGAAGTGGTACTGTGCACTGTCCATATTTACAGGATAAGAGAAGTGGTACTGTGCACTGTCCATATATACAGAATAAGAGAAGTGGTACTGTGCACTGTCCATATATACAGGACAGGAGAAGTGGTACTGTGCACTGTCCATATATACAGAATAAGTGAAGTGGTACTGTGCACTGTCCATATATACAGGATAAGAGAAGTGGTACTGTGCACTGTCCATATATACAGGATAATTGAAGTGGTACTGTGCACTGTCCATATATACAGGATAAGAGAAGTGGTACTGTGCACTGTCCATATATACAGGCAGGAGAAGTGGTACTGTGCGCTGCCCCATATACAAAGGAGAAGTGGTACTGTGCACTGTCCATATATACAGGACAGGAGAAGTGGTACTGTGCACTGTCCATATATACAGTGTAAGAGAAGTGGTACTGTGCACTGTCCATATATACAGGATAAGAGAAGTGGTACTGTGCACTGTCCATATGTACAGGATAAGAGAAGTGGTACTGTGCACTGTCCATATATACAGAATAAGAGAAGTGGTACTGTGCACTGTCCATATATACAGGACAGGAGAAGTGGTACTGTGCACTGTCCATATATACAAGATAGGAGAAGTGGTACTGTGCACTGTCCATATATACAGGAGGAGAGAAGTGGTACTGTGCACTGTCCATATATACAGGAAGGAGAAGTGGTACTGTGCACTGTCCATATATACAGGACAAGAGAAGTGGTACTGTGCACTGTCCATATATACAGAATAAGAGAAGTGGTACTGTGCACTGTCCATATATACAGAATAAGAGAAGTGGTACTGTGCACTGTCCATATATACAGGAGGAGAGAAGTGGTACTGTGCACTGTCCATATATACAGAATAAGAGAAGTGGTACTGTGCACTGTCCATATATACAGAATAAGAGAAGTGGTACTGTGCACTGTCCATATATACAGGACAAGAGAAGTGGTACTGTGCACTGTCCATATATACAGAATAAGAGAAGTGGTACTGTGCACTGTCCATATATACAGGACAGGAGAAGTGGTACTGTGCACTGTCCATATATACAGTGTAAGAGAAGTGGTACTGTGCACTGTCCATATATACAGGATAAGAGAAGTGGTACTGTGCACTGTCCATATATACAGTGTAAGAGAAGTGGTACTGTGCACTGTCCATATATAGAGGATAAGAGAAGTGGTACTGTGCACTGTCCATATATACAGGACTAGAGAAGTGGTACTGTGCACTGTCCATATATACAGAAGGAGAGAAGTGGTACTGTGCACTGTCCATATATACAGGACAGGAGAAGTGGTACTGTGCACTGTCCATATATACAGAAGGAGAGAAGTGGTACTGTGCACTGTCCATATATACAGGATAGGAGAAGTGGTACTGTGCACTGTCCATATATACAGGACAGGAGAAGTGGTACTGTGCACTGTCCATATATACAGGAGGAGAGAAGTGGTACTGTGCACTGTCCAATATACAGAATAAGACAAGTGGTACTGTGCACTGTCCATATATACAGTGTAAGAGAAGTGGTACTGTGCACTGTCCATATATACAGTGTAAGAGAAGTGGTACTGTGCACTGTCCAATATACAGGATAAGAGAAGTGGTACTGTGCACTGTCCATATATACAGAATAAGAGAAGTGGTACTGTGCACTGTCCATATATACAGAATAAGAGAAGTGGTACTGTGCACTGTCCATATATACAGGACAGGAGAAGTGGTACTGTGCACTGTCCATATATACAGGAGGAGAGAAGTGGTACTGTGCACTGTGTATATATACAGAATAAGAGAAGTGGTACTGTACACTGTCCATATATACAGGAGGAGAGAAGTGGTACTGTGCACTGTCCATATATACAAGACAGGAGAAGTGGTACTGTGCACTGTCCATATATACAGGATAAGAGAAGTGGTACTGTGCACTGTCCATATATACAGGACTAGAGAAGTGGTACTGTGCACTGTCCATATATACAGGACTAGAGAAGTGGTACTGTGCACTGTCCATATATACAGGACAGGAGAAGTGGTACTGTGCGCTGTCCCCATATACAAAGGAGAAGTGGTACTGTGCACTGTCCATATATACAGGACAGGAGAAGTGGTACTGTGCACTGTCCATATATACAGTGTAAGAGAAGTGGTACTGTGCACTGTCCATATATACAGGATAAGAGAAGTGGTACTGTGCACTGTCCATATGTACAGGATAAGAGAAGTGGTACGTCACGCCAAATACAAAAAGAGAAGTGGTACTGTGCACTGTCCATATATACAGGACAAGAGAAGTGGTACTGTGCACTGTCCATATATACAAGATAGGAGAAGTGGTACTGTGCACTGTCCATATATACAGGATAAGAGAAGTGGTACTGTGCACTGTCCATATATACAGGAGAAGAGAAGTGGTACTGTGCACTGTCCATATATACAGGACAGGAGAAGTGGTACTGTGCACTGTCCATATATACAGGACAGGAGAAGTGGTACTGTGCACTGTCCATATATACAGGATAGGAGAAGTGGTACTGTGCACTGTCCATATATACAGGATAAGAGAAGTGGTACTGTGCACTGTCCATATATACAGGAGGAGAGAAGTGGTACTGTGCACTGTCCATATATACAGGACAGGAGAAGTGGTACTGTGCACTGTCCATATATACAGGATAGGAGAAGTGGTACTGTGCACTGTCCATATATACAGGATAAGAGAAGTGGTACTGTGCACTGTCCATATATACAGAATAAGAGAAGTGGTACTGTGCACTGTCCATATATACAGAATAAGAGAAGTGGTACTGTGCACTGTCCATATATACAGGAGGAGAGAAGTGGTACTGTGCACTGTCCATATATCACAGGATAGGAGAAGTGGTACTGTGCGCTGTCCATATATACAGGACAGGAGAAGTGGTACTGTGCACTGTCCATATATACAGGACAGGAGAATGGTACTGTGCACTGTCCATATATACAGGACAGGAGAATGTACTGTGCACTGTCCATATATACAGAATAAGAGAAGTGGTACTGTGCACTGTCCATATATACAGGACAAGAGAAGTGGTACTGTGCGCTGTCCATATATACAGGAGGGGAGAAGTGGTACTGTGCACTGTCCATATATACAGGACAGGAGAAGTGGTACTGTGCACTGTCCATATATACAGGACTAGAGAAGTGGTACTGTGCACTGTCCATATATACAGGACAGGAGAAGTGGTACTGTGCACTGTCCATATATACAGGGTAAGAGAAGTGGTACTGTGCACTGTCCATATATACAGGATAAGAGAAGTGGTACTGTGCACTGTCCATATATACAGGATAAGAGAAGTGGTACTGTGCACTGTCCATATATACAGGACAGGAGAAGTGGTACTGTGCACTGTCCATATATACAGGATAAGAGAAGTGGTACTGTGCACTGTCCATATATACAGAATAAGAGAAGTGGTACTGTGCACTGTCCATATATACAGGACAGGAGAAGTGGTACTGTGCACTGTCCATATATACAGTGTAAGAGAAGTGGTACTGTGCACTGTCCATATATACAGGATAAGAGAAGTGGTACTGTGCACTGTCCATATGTACAGGATAAGAGAAGTGGTACTGTGCACTGTCCATATATACAGAATAAGAGAAGTGGTACTGTGCGCTGTCCATATATACAGGACAGGAGAAGTGGTACTGTGCACTGTCCATATATACAAGATAGGAGAAGTGGTACTGTGCGCTGTCCATATATACAGGATAAGAGAAGTGGTACTGTGCACTGTCCATATATACAGAATAAGAGAAGTGGTACTGTGCACTGTCCATATATACAGAATAAGAGAAGTGGTACTGTGCACTGTCCATATATACAGGATAAGAGAAGTGGTACTGTGCACTGTCCATATATACAGGAGAAGAGAAGTGGTACTGTGCACTGTCCATATATACAGGACAGGAGAAGTGGTACTGTGCACTGTCCATATATACAAGACAGGAGAAGTGGTACTGTGCACTGTCCATATATACAGGATAAGAGAAGTGGTACTGTGCACTGTCCATATATACAGGACTAGAGAAGTGGTACTGTGCACTGTCCATATATACAGGACTAGAGAAGTGGTACTGTGCACTGTCCATATATACAGGACAGGAGAAGTGGTACTGTGCGCTGTCCCCATATACAGGAGGAGAAGTGGTACTGTGCACTGTCCATATATACAGGCAGGAGAAGTGGTACTGTGCACTGTCCATATGTACAGGGTAAGAGAAGTGGTACTGTGCACTGTCCATATATACAGGATAAGAGAAGTGGTACTGTGCACTGTCCATATGTACAGGATAGGAGAAGTGGTACTGTGCACTGTCCATATATACAGGATAAGAGAAGTGGTACTGTGCACTGTCCATATATACAGGACAGGAGAAGTGGTACTGTGCACTGTCCATATATACAGGATAGGAGAAGTGGTACTGTGCACTGTCCATATATACAGGAGGGGAGAAGTGGTACTGTGCACTGTCCATATATACAGGACAGGAGAAGTGGTACTGTGCACTGTCCATATATACAGGACAGGAGAAGTGGTACTGTGCACTGTCCATATATACAGGACAGGAGAAGTGGTACTGTGCACTGTCCGTATATACAGGACAGGAGAAGTGGTACTGTGCACTGTCCATATATACAGGATAAGAGAAGTGGTACTGTGCACTGTCCGTATATACAGGACAGGAGAAGTGGTACTGTGCACTGTCCATATATACAGGACAGGAGAAGTGGTACTGTGCACTGTCCGTATATACAGGATAAGAAGTGGTACTGTGCACTGTCCATATATACAGGATAAGAGAAACTGTCCCCATAAGAGAAGTGGTACTGTGCACTGTCCATATATACAGGGTAAGAGAAGTGGTACTGTGCACTGTCCGTATATACAGGAGGAGAGAAGTGGTACTGTGCACTGTCCATATATACACAGGATAAGAGAAGTGGTACTGTGCGCTGTCCATATATACAGGACAAGAGAAGTAGTACTGTGCACTGTCCATATATACAGGACAGGAGAAGTATTGTGCACTGTCCATATATACAGGACAGGAGAATGGTACTGTGCACTGTCCATATATACAGAATAAGAGAAGTGGTACTGTGCACTGTCCATATATACAGGACAGGAGAAGTGGCACTGTGCGCTGTCCATATATACAGGAGGAGAGAAGTGGTACTGTGCACTGTCCATATATACAGAATAAGAGAAGTGGTACTGTGCACTGTCCATATATACTTGACAGGAGAAGTGGTACTGTGCACTGTCCATATATACAGGACTAGAGAAGTGGTACTGTGCACTGTCCATATATACAGGACAGGAGAAGTGGTACTGTGCACTGTCCATATATACAGAGTAAGAGAAGTGGTACTGTGCACTGTCCATATATACAGAGTAAGAGAAGTGGTACTGTGCACTGTCCATATATACAGGATAAGAGAAGTGGTACTGTGCACTGTCCATATATACAGGATAAGAGAAGTGGTACTGTGCACTGTCCATATATACAGAATAAGAGAAGTGGTACTGTGCACTGTCCATATATACAGGAGTACAGCGAGAAGTGGTACTGTGCACTGTCCATATATACAGGACAGGAGAAGTGGTACTGTGCACTGTCCATATATACAGGGTAAGAGAAGTGGTACTGTGCACTGTCCATATATACAGGGTAAGAGAAGTGGTACTGTGCACTGTCCATATATACAGGGAAGACCCTCAAAAGAAGAGAAGTGGTACTGTGCACTGTCCATATATACAGGATAAGAGAAGTGGTACTGTGCACTGTCCATATATACAGGATAAGAGAAGTGGTACTGTGCACTGTCCATATATACAGAATAAGAGAAGTGGTACTGTGCACTGTCCATATATACAGAGTAAGAGAAGTGGTACTGTGCACTGTCCATATATACAGGATAAGAGAAGTGGTACTGTGCACTGTCCATATATACAGGATAAGAGAAGTGGTACTGTGCACTGTCCATATATACAGAAAGAGAAGTGGTACTGTGCACTGTCCATATATACAGGATAATTGAAGTGGTACTGTGCACTGTCCATATATACATGACAGTGGAGATGCCGCCAACAACGGGTGGTACTGTGCACTGTCCATATATACAGGAGGAGAGAAGTGGTACTGTGCACTGTACATATATACAGGATAAGAGAAGTGGTACTGTGTACTGTCCATATATACAGGACAGGAGAAGTGGTACTGTGCACTGTCCATATATACAGAGTAAGAGAAGTGGTACTGTGCACTGTCCATATATACAGAGTAAGAGAAGTGGTACTGTGCACTGTCCATATATACAGGATAAGAGAAGTGGTACTGTGCACTGTCCATATATACATGACAGGAGATGTGGTACTGTGCACTGTCCATATATACAGCACAAGAGAAGTGGTACTGTGCACTGTCCATATATACAGGAGGAGAGAAGTGGTACTGTGCACTGTCCATATATACAGGACATGTTTTCAGGGCGTTCTTTTGCACATCTTCCTGTGGGCACTACTGGTGAAGTCTCTCAGGCCCCCTTTCACACCCCAGGGTGACTCTCACTATAGGAGGCAGCAGTGACTGCAGCAGACAGGAAACATAGGGTGTGTAAAGTCCAGCTTTATTCTATCCATCCATCATTAAATATCACAATTAAAATAAAACCAGAATCACATTCAGAAATATTCAGGATTTTGGCACCAAAATGGAGACGAGGGGAAAAAAAAAGCCCCAAAACAATGCAATCACACAGCGGCTGGAGCCAGGACATGGTGGGGGAGGGGTCCATGACCTCCAGGGCACATTGATGGGTCCTGCTGCTGTATTCCTGTCACATCACGTCCTCATGGCCTTGAAATGTCATTTACACAATGTACACAAGTCAGTCGGCAATCTCCGGCCATCAGTGGATGGAGCCTTCCTTGTCAATCCTACAGTACAAGTACATGGACACGACCAGGGCCGCCAGCTGCAGAGAGAGCAGAGGAGAAGGTGAGACCCCCCAGCAGGATGCCCGGACCCTAATGTCATGTGGGGGTGCCGGACATGTGGACTAGCTAGGATTGATGGCCCCGAGTACCCCTTACCTCCAGCACACAGATCCCTGCGGCCACTCCACCCACTATGGCGGCGTTTGACTTGAGCAGGTCGAGGATTTGCTGGAAGCAGCCCTGTGTGGAGAGATCGGTCAGACATGGCTCTCAGCGCTCTCTACATGGCGTCAGATATTCCTACAGGGAACGTACCGGTATGGCGCTGCTGGAGGCGCCTCTCGCATCACAGGTGGTGTTTGCTTTGCAGCACTGGCTCGGATACATCCCGCTATTCTCCCGCACAAAAGCCGAGTTGTTGAAGTCAGTGAAATTGTTCAGGCCACAGCATTTCAGCTACAAGGGAAGGGTGACATGATGAGTGGGCACAGACCTGCGCGTGGACCACCTACCAGCCGGTGCCGCTCCTCACCTCAGTCATCGTGTTGTTCCAGGTCTTCGTCACATCCGTGTTTTTCCCGTACTGGTCCTGCAGAACCGGAATCAGAACCGAACTCAAGAAGCTCTCCGCCTGAGAAGAGGAAGAAAGATTGCAGCTCAACGCACCCCAAAAGAGTGGTGGCAGGCGACACACAATGTACAGCAATGGAGCAGTGTGGAAGACCACCACAGTAGACATGAGGGGGCTAACAGCCACAAAAGCTGCCCCGTACGTGTAACGCCTGACCAGATTATCCTTACCACAGATGAGTAGACGAGAGCGACCACTGCACCAGCGATCTCCGCAATAAAGATGATCAGGACAATGGAGAAGAACTGGAGAAAGAATGAGAAGATGAGTGTACTGTCAGACCATGTATCTAATCCCATACTGTGGGATACTGCCTGCTGAGCTGGTGTAGCTAATCCTATCATGTGTGATACCACCCATGTGCATCGCCCTCCTCACCGTGATCAGCAGACATTTGCTCTCCTTCTGAGCCCCGCAGCAGCCCAGGAATCCGAGGATCACCAGCAGCGCCCCGATAGCGATCAGGAAGTATCCAACATTGACAAACTGAGCAGCAACGTTATCCGGAAAGACCCCAAATATCTTGAGGAAGGAGCCGCTGTCCACACTAACCCAGATACCGACTCCAAGCAGTGTGCCCCCAGCCAACTGGAGGCAGAAAGAGAAGGATTAAAACATGAACACCATAGGGCAAGCCATCTAGTGAAGCAGCCTGGGGCCCCCATAGCTGTACATTAAGAGCAGAGCATCCTGCTGATGATACAGATGTTCCTGAGGGGCCCCAACAGTGCCATCACTGCCAGCTGCAGGGCCCAGTCTACCAGGCTGTGCCTACAGTGCCTTGCGAAAGTATCCGCCCCCTTGAACTTTTCAACCTTTTGCCACATTTCAGGCTTCAAACATAAAGATATAAAATTTTAATTTTTTGGTGAAGAATCAACAACAAGTGGGACACAATCGTGAAGTGGAACGAAATTTATTGGCTATTTTAAAACTTTTGTAAAAAATAAAGAACTGAAAAGTGGGGCGTGCCAAATTATATTCGGCCCCTTTACTTTCAGTGCAGCAAACTCACACCAGAAGTTCAGTGAGGATCTCTGAATGATCCAATGTTGTCCTAAATGACTGATGATGATAAATATAATCCACCTGTGTGTACAAGTCTCCGTATAAATGCACCTGCTCTGTGATAGGCTCAGGGTTCTGTTTAAAGCGCAGAGAGCATCATGAAGACCAAGGAACACACCAGGCAGGTCCCTGATACTGTTGTGGAGAAGTTTAAAGCCGGATTTGAATACAAAAAGATTTCCCAAACTTTAAACATCCCAAGGAGCTCTGTGCAAGCGATCATATTGAAATGGAAGGAGTATCAGACCACTGCAAATCTACCAAGACCCGGCCGTCCCTCTAAACTTTCATCTCAAACAAGGAGAAGACTGATCAGAGATGCAGCCAAGAGGCCCATGATCACTCTGGATGAACTGCAGAGATCTACAGCTGAGGTGGGAGAGTCTGTCCATAGGACAACAATCAGTCGTACACTGCACAAATCTGGCCTTTATGGAAGAGTGGCAAGAAGAAAGCCATTTCTCAAAGATATCCATAAAAAGCCACCTGGGAGACACCAAACATGTGGAAGAAGGTGCTCTGCTCAGAGGAAACCAAAAAGGATATGTTTGGCGTAAAAGCAACACAGCTCATCCCCCTGAACACACCATCCCCACTGTCACACATGGTGGGGGCAGCATCATGGTTTGGACCTGCTTTTCTTCAGCAGGGACAGGGAAGATGGTTAAAATTGATGGGAAGATGGATGGAGCCAAATACAGGACCATTCTGGAAGAAAACCTGTTGGAGTCTGCAAAAGACCTGAGACTGGGACGGAGATTTATCTTCCAACAAGACAATGATCCCAAACATAAAGCCAAATCTACAATGGAATGGTTCCCAAATAAACGTATCCAGGTGTTAGAATGGCCAAGTCAAAGTCCAGACCTGAATCCAATCGAGAATCTGTGGAAAGAGCTGAAAACTGCTGTTCACAAACGCTCTCCATCCAACCTCACTGAGCTCCTGCTGTTTTCCAAGGAAGAATGGGCAAGAATTTCAGTCTCTCCATGTGCAAAACTGATAGAGACAACCCCAAGCGACTTGTAGCTGTAATCGCAGCAAAAGGTGGCGCTACAAAGTATTAACTTAAGGGGGCCGAATAATATGGCACGCCCCACTTTTCAGTTTTTATTTTTTACAAAAGTTTAAAATATCCAATAAATTTCGTTCCACTTCACGATTGTGTCCCACTTATTGTTGATTCTTCACCAAAAAATTAAAATTTTATATCCTTATGTTTGAAGCCTGAAATGTGGCAAAAGGTTGAAAAGTTCAAGGGGGCCGAATACTTTCGCAAGGCACTGTATATGCTGGAAATACACCATAGATGTCTAAGGTGGGAGGACGCCCTTTAGCTTCACCGACAAGTATATGGGAAGGAATGAGGCGGGAAAGGAGAATATGGGGCATTGATAGCTGCAGCTCCAACCAGAAGCTGCCACCTGACAGGCACAACAGGCACAAGACCATGAGAAGAGAGAAGGCGAGCGAAAGAAGGGAAGGTGGCAGAGAAAAGAGAAAGCAGAGGAGGCAGCAGAGGAAGAAGAGAAGAATAGGAGGCCACAAGAATGAGGGTGAAGGCCTGTAGGAGACGTCATAGCCAATAAGATGACATTGATTCCCTCCTTTGTGCCCTGTGATCCGGCCCCACCCAATGCTATAAACAATCAGCAGTGGGGCCTGGGGACACTACACGACACTACACCTGTAATATCCGGCGGCCGCCGTCACATTCAGCACTTCATAAGTAATCACTCATACACCCCTCTGTATCCAGGAAGCGCACACAAATGTGAACCGTCCCGTTTGGCAAGAACAGTCATACAAGGAATGAGGAAGTGGTCCAGTCCCGAGCGCCACCATCTTATCAATAAGTGGTCCAGTCCCGAGCGCCACCATCTTATCAATAAGTGGTCCAGTCCCGAGCGCCACCATCTTATCAATAAGTGGTCCAGTCCCGAGCGCCACCATCTTATCAATAAGTGGTCCAGTCCAGAGCGCCACCATCTTATCAATAAGTGGTCCAGTCCCGAGCGCCACCATCTTATCAATAAGTGGTCCAGTCCCGAGCGCCACCATCTTATCAATAAGTGGTCCTTTCCCAAGCGCCACCATCTTACAATTACCCGCACAGGTTGCACAAACCAACCAGATCTCAAGTTTCATCATACATTATGTGTATGGTCATCGAGGCCCCCCACTATATACAGAGTGATGACATCACAACACAGAGCTAATTTATTATTGTTCGAATACAAAACGAAAGCTGCGCAATGATTGGTTGCTATAGGTGAGACCCCCTGAGAGGAGAGCGCCCTCTCGTGTGTGACTGCAGGAGATCCCAGTGATTAAGAATATCTGCAGAGTCTGAGGCCTCACTGGGCCGAGCATGCATGTACTGCCCATGGGGAGAAGATGCCACCAGTCTGACAGCAGGGGGCGCTCAGGGGCTTCTGTACTTACAAAGATGGCCAGGTTGAAGAGAATCATGAGGACTTTGATGCAGGTGAAGCAGCTCATGTTGTGTCTGCAAGACAGGAAGATTTAAAGACAATGTGGGGGGGGCCCCGAATATGTGCGACCCCCGTACCCTGCAACATAGAGGGCTCCCAGGAGGAACAACCTGACTGTCCCATAATCCCCCGGAGTCAGCTCATGTCCTCATTGGGGGGTGTTCACACACAGCAGATTACAGGACGTTAAGCATGTGATGGAACAGAAGACGCCCAAACCCAGGCGTGAGGTGACATCAGCCAGCACTGCAGGGGTTAATCACAGCGCAAAGATTGTGTAATCTGACAACAATAACCCTAACCCTCATCATCCCAGGCGGCACAGCTGGGCACCGATCCCTGAAGGTCACCCAGAATTATAGTGCCCTGCCCTAGGAAAGCCCTAAAAAAAGGCAAGTGCCCCCAGTGGACGCCAACAACCCCCAACATAGCCCATAGACTGGACACCAAACTAGAAACTGATGGGAGTAGTTATAATATATATATATATATACCCCCCGTATATATAGGTAACACAGCTATATATTATATATACCCCCCCTATATACAGCTAACACAGCTATATATTATATATACCCCCCTATATACAGGTAACACAGCTATATATTATATATACCCCCCGTATATATAGGTAACACAGCTATATATTATATATACCCCCCCTATATACAGGTAACACAGCTATATATTATATATACCCCCCCTATATACAGGTAACACAGCTATATATTATATATACCCCCCTATATACAGCTAACACAGCTATATATTATATATACCCCCCTATATACAGGTAACACAGCTATATATTATATATACCCCCCGTATATATAGGTAACACAGCTATATATTATATATACCCCCCCTATATACAGGTAACACAGCTATATATTATATATACCCCCCCTATATACAGGTAACACAGCTATATATTATATATACCCCCACCCTATATACAGGTAACACAGCTATATATATATATATATATATATATATATATATATATATACATACATACACACATACACACACACACGCTAAATATATATATATATATATATATATATATATATATATATATATATATATATATACACACACACATACACCCCCCTATATACAGGTAACACAGCTATATATTATATATACCCCCCTATATACAGGTAACACAGCTATATATTATATATACCCCCCCTATATACAGGTAACACAGCTATATATATATATATATATATATATATATATATATATATATATATATATATATATATATATATATATATATACATATATACACACACACACCGGTGTGTATATATATACCGGTAACACATATCTATATATATATATATATATATATATATATATATATATATATATATATATATATATACATATACCCCCCCCTATATACAGGTAACACAGCTATATATTATATATACCCCCCCTATATACAGGTAACACAGCTATATATTATATATACCCCCCTATATACAGTAACACAGCTATATATTATATTACCCCCTATATACAGGTAACCCTATATATTATATATATACCCCCCTATATACAGGTAACACAGCTATATATTATATATACCCCCCCTATATACAGGTAACACAGCTATATATTATATATACCCCCCTATACACAGGTAACACAGCTATATATTATATATACCCCCCCTATATACAGGTAACACAGCTATATATTATATATACCCCCCTATATACAGGTAACACAGCTATATATTATATATACCCCCCCTATATACAGGTAACACAGCTATATATTATATATACCCCCCCCCTATATACAGGTAACACAGCTATATATTATATATACCCCCCCTATATACAGGTAACACAGCTTATATATTATATATACCCCCCCCTATATACAGGTAACACAGCTATATATTATATATACCCCCCCCCTATATACAGGTAACACAGCTATATATTATATACCCCCCCCCCTATATACAGGTAACACAGCTATATATTATATATACCCCCCCTATAAACAGGTAACACAGCTATATATTATATATACCCCCCCCCCCCCTATATACAGGTAACACAGCTATATATTATATATACCCTCCCTATATACAGGTAACGCAGCTATCTCCCCCCTATATACAGGTAGGTAACACAGCTAATATATATATGTCTATACAGAGGAATACTTCACCTGCGCTGAGGTCTCGCTCACTAGCACACGTCACTGTTCACACACAGGTGTTTTGTGCGCTCACACCTGCCCAGCCTTATAACAGTGCCTGCAGGCAGGGGCGGGGCCAGCGAGCTGTCAGCCAATCCCCTGTGCCTACAGGTGAATCCCCCCTCCCCCTCCCCTGTCCCAGGACTGAGCAGTTTCTGTGTGATCCGGGTTGTCAGACTTTCTGCTGCGTCTACAGGGGGTGATGGTGGCCGCTGTGCCCCACCCACGCTAACGCTTCAGACCACGAGGATCTCTGTATGGTGTGAACTGCATCTGACATTAAGCTTGTATTCACACATGACATGTTGTTAACCCTTTCTGACCCCTTATTGTGGGGGTGGGGTGCGCGGTGTCAGACCCATAATGGCCTCTGTGTGTGCTCTGTACACAATGACTGCCATCTGATGAGACTAGAGCTGCACACACTGTAT
This sequence comes from Leptodactylus fallax, assembly GCA_947044405.1. Classification (NCBI taxonomy): domain Eukaryota; kingdom Metazoa; phylum Chordata; class Amphibia; order Anura; family Leptodactylidae; genus Leptodactylus; species Leptodactylus fallax. Next base: position 228,682 of record CAMRHE010000880.1, read on the forward strand.
ATAGAGGCGCCAAATGTGGACAGCGCCTTAGAGAAGCAGATGGCTCTGACACCATTACAGATTAGATAAGGGACTACAGGTGTCAGAGTCAGGCCTTATCTCCTCCTCACCTGCTGATACGGTGGCTCCTGTGCCGATCTGATTGTCACTACCTCATCTCACACATTCACATTGTCTCGCTTCTTTCTACAACTACATATTATAAATTGTGTAAATTGTGATGATGAAATAGATTGTGATGACATCATCAGAGCATCAGTCTACAGGCGGAGCTCCTGCTGGATCAGGCTCACAGACATTTCCTTTCCTTGGAGGTGTTTCAGGAGGAGTTACCCTGTGATCTATGGCGGGACAACGTGTTACATGGTCATTGTGTAGCCTTAATGTGAGGCACCAGGTACATAAAGACAGACACTGGGGAGGTTCCCGACTATTCCAGTAGGTACCAGTATCCCAATGAATGGGGCTGCAGTACCAGACACAACCACAGGCAGGGGAGGCGCTGTCACTATTCAGGACCTTTCCTATGGAGACAGTAGTCTATAGAACCTTTCACATCTGGATCCATGAGACCATGTGCACTGGATTCCCGACCCAACCATGTGATGTGGCATGAGGTCAGCTTCCTGATATGACGTGTCCCATAGAATAGACGACCATTTTCTTCCTGCTTACAGAAACAGATCATTATCCACAGACAATGAAACCAAAAAAATTATTTCCTGTGACCTACAAACTGCTGCAGTGACCGAAGAAGTCCACATGTGTCACTGTATAAGATAACAGTGTATCAGGGAGGTGTAAGTACAGGTAACAGTGTATAAAGGAGATATATGTACAAGTAACAGTGTATAAAGGAGGTGTATGTACAGGTAACAGTGTATATAGGAGGTGTATGTACAGGTAACAGTGTATAAAGGAGATATATGTACAAGTAACAGTGTATAAAGGAGGTGTATGTACAGGTAACAGTGTATATCGGAGGTGTATGCACAGGTAACAGTGTATAAAGGAGGTATATGTACAAGTAACAGTGTATAAAGGAGGTGTATGTACAGGTATCAGTGTACCAGGGAGGTATATGTACAGGTAACAGTGTATATAGGAGGTGTATGTACAGGTAACAGTGTATAAAGGAGGTGTATGTACAGGTAACAGTGTATATAGGAGGTGTATGTACAGGTAACAGTGTATAAAGGAGGTATATGTACAGGTATCAGTGTACCAGGGAGGTATATGTACAGGTAACAGTGTATATAGGAGGTGCATGTACAGGTAACAGTGTATAAAGGAGGTATATGTACAGGTAACAGTGTATATAGGAGGTGTATGTACAGGTAACAGTGTATAAAGGAGGTGTATGTACAGGTAACGTTGTATAAAGGAGGTGTATGTACAGGTATCAGCGGGTGTATGTACAGGTATCAGTGTACCAGGGAGGTATATGTACAGGTAACAGTGTATATAGGAGGTGTATGTACAGGTAACAGTGTATAAAGGAGGTGTATGTACAGGTAACAGTGTATATAGGAGGTGTATGTACAGGTAACAGTATATAAAGGAGGTATATGTACAGGTATCAGTGTATCAGGGAGGTGTATGTACAGGTAACAGTGTATCAAGGAGGTGTATGTACAGGTATCAGTGTATCAGGGAGGTGTATGTACAGGTAACAGTGTATAAAGGAGGTGTATGTACAGGTATCAGTGTATCAGGGAGGTGTATGTACAGGTATCAGTGTACCAGGGAGGTATATGTACAGGTAACAGTGTATATAGGAGGGATATCTACAGGTAACAGTGTATATAGGAGGTGTATGTACAGGTAATAGTGTATATAGGAGGTGTATGTACAGGTATCAGTGTATATAGGAGGTATATGTACAGGTATCAGTATATATAGGAGGTGTATGTACAGGTAACAGCATATAATGGTGGTGTACATACAGGTAACAGTGTCTCAATGAGATGTATATATTGGTAATAATGAATGAGGGAGGTATATGTACAGGTATCAGTGTATCAGGGAGGTGTATGTACAGGTAACAGTGTATCAAGGAGGTGTATGTACAGGTAACAGTGTATATCGGAGGTGTATGTACAGGTATCAGTGTACCAGGGAGGTATATGTACAGGTAACAGTGTATATAGGAGGTGTATATACAGGTAACAGTGTATAAAGGAGGTGTATGTACAGGTATCAGTGTACCAGGGAGGTATATGTACAGGTAACAGTGTATAAAGGAGGTGTATGTACAGGTAACAGTGTATAAAGGAGGTGTATGTACAGGTATCAGCAGGTGTATGTACAGGAATCAGTGTATCAGGGAGGTATATGTACAAGTAACAGTGTATTAGGGAGGTATATGTACAGGTATCAGTGTATATAGGAGGTATATGTACAGGTATCAGTGTATATAGGAGATGTATGTACAGGTAACAGCATATAATGGTGGTGTACATACAGGTAACAGTGTCTCAATGAGATATATATATTGGTAATAATGAGTGAGGGAGGTATATGTACAGGTATCAGTGTATAAGGGAGGTGTATGTACAGGTATCAGTGTATCAGGGAGGTGTATGTACAGGTAACAGTGTATATAGGAGGTGTATGTACAGGTATCAGTGTACCAGGGAGGTATATGTACAGGTAACAGTGTATATAGGAGGTGGATGTACAGGTAACAGTGTATAAAGGAGGTGTATGTACAGGTATCAGTGTATCAGGGAGGTGTATGTACAGGTAACAGTGTATATAGGAGGTGTATGTACAGGTAACAGTGTATATAGGAGGTGTATGTACAGGTATCAGTGTACCAGGGAGGTATATGTACAAGTAACAGTGTATATAGGAGGTGTATGTACAGGTAACAGTGTATATAGGAGGTGTATGTACAGGTAATAGTGTATATAGGAGGTGTATGTACAGGTATCAGTGTATATAGGAGGTATATGTACAGGTATCAGTGTATATAGGAGGTGTATGTACAGGTAACAGCATATAATGGTGGTGTACATACAGGTAACAGTGTCTCAATGAGATGTATATATTGGTAGTAATGAATGAGGGAGGTATATGTACAGGTATCAGTGTATCAGGAAGGTGTATGTACAGGTAACAGTGTATCAAGGAGATGTATGTACAGGTAACAGTGTATATCGGAGGTGTAAGCACAGGTAACAGTGTATAAAGGAGGTATATGTACAGGTAACAGTGTATATCGGAGGTGTATGCACAGGTAATAGTGTATAAAGGAGGTATATGTACAGGTAACAGTGTATGAAGGAGGTGTATGTACAGGTAATAGTGTATATAGGAGGTGTATGTACAGGTATCAGTGTATATAGGAGGTATATGTACAGGTAACAGTGTATATAGGAGGTGTATGTACAGGTATCAGTATATATAGGAGGTGTATGTACAGGTAACAGCATATATAGGAGGTGTATGTACAGGTAACAGCATATAATGGTGGTGTACATACAGGTAACAGTGTCTCAATGAGATGTATATATTGGTAGTAATGAATGAGGGAGGTATATGTACAGGTATCAGTGTATCAGGGAGGTGTATGTACAGGTAACAGTGTATAAAGGAGGTATATGTACAGGTAACAGTGTATATAGGAGGTGTATGTACAGGTAATAGTGTATATAGGAGGTGTATGTACTGGTATCAGTGTATATAGGAGGTATATGTACAGGTAACAGTGTATAAAGGAAGTGTATGTACAGGTGTCAGTGTATCAGGGAGGTGCATGTACAGGAAACTGTGTATAAAGGAGGTGTATGTACAGGTAACAATGTATATAGGAGGTGTATGTACAGGTATCAGTATACCAGGGAGCTGTATGTACAAGTAACAGTATTTAAAGGAGGTGTATGTACAGGTAACTGTGTATATCGGAGGTGTATGCACAGGTAACAGTGTATATAGGAGGTGTATGTACAGGTAACAGTGTATATAGGAGGTGTATGTACAGGTATCAGTATATATAGGAGGTGTATGTACAGGTAACAGCATATATAGGAGGTGTATGTACAGGTAACAGCATATAATGGTGGTGTACATACAGGTAACAGTGTCTCAATGAGATGTATATATTGGTAGTAATGAATGAGGGAGGTATATGTACAGGTATCAGTGTATCAGGGAGGTGTATGTACAGGTAACAGTGTATCAAGGAGGTGTATGTACAGGTAACAGTGTATATCGGAGGTGTATGCACAGGTAACGGTATAAAGGAGGTATATGTACAGGTAACAGTGTATATCGGAGGCGTATGCACAGGTAACAGTGTATAAAGGAGGTATATGTACAGGTAACAGTGTATATAGGAGGTGTATGTACAGGTAATAGTGTATATAGGAGGTGTATGTACTGGTATCAGTGTATATAGGAGGTATATGTACAGGTAACAGTGTATAAAGGAAGTGTATGTACAGGTGTCAGTGTATCAGGGAGGTGCATGTACAGGAAACTGTGTATAAAGGAGGTGTATGTACAGGTAACAATGTATATAGGAGGTGTATGTACAGGTATCAGTATATCAGGGAGCTGTATGTACAAGTAACAGTATTTAAAGGAGGTGTATGTACAGGTAACTGTGTATATAGGAGGTGTATGTACAGGTAACAGTGTATCAGGGAGGTGTATGTACAGGTATCAGCGTATCAGGGGGTATATGTACAGGTATCAGTGTACCAGGGAGCTGTATGTACAAGTAACAGTATTTAAAGGAGATGTATGTACAGGTAACAGTGTATCAGGGAGGCATATGTACAGGTATCAGTGTACCAGGGAGCTGTATGTACAACTAACAGTGTATAAAGGAGGTATATATACAGGTAACAGTGTATAAAGGAGGTGTATGTACAGGTATCAGTGTACCAGGGAGCTGTATGTACAAGTAACAGTGTACCAGGGAGCTGTATGTACAAGTAACAGTGTATAAAGGAGGTGTATGTACAGGTATCAGCGGGTGTATGTACAGGTATCAGTGTACCATGGAGGTATATGTACAGGTAACAGTGTATAAAGGAGGTGTATGTACAGATAACAGTGTATATAGGAGGTGTATGTACAGGTAACAGTGTATATAGGAGGTGTATGTACAGGTAACAGTGTATAAAGGAGGTGTATGTACAGGTAACAGTGTATATAGGAGGTGTATGTACAGGTAACAGTGTATAAAGGAGGTGTATGTACAAGTAACAGTGTATATAGGAGGTGTATGTACAGGTAACAGTGTATAAAGGACGTGTATGTACAGGTAACAGTGTATATAGGAGGTGTATGTACAGGTAACATTGTATAAAGGAGGTATATGTACAGGTATCAGTGTACCAGGGAGGTATATGTACAGGTAATAGTGTATATAGGAGGTGTATATACAGGTAACAGTGTATAAAGGAGGTGTATGTACAGGTATCAGTGTACCAGGGAGGTATATGTACAGGTAACAGTGTATAAAGGAGGTGTATGTACAGGTAACAGTGTATAAAGGAGGTGTATGTACAGGTATCAGCAGGTGTATGTACAGGAATCAGTGTATCAGGGAGGTATATGTACAAGTAACAGTGTATTAGGGAGGTATATGTACAGGTATCAGTGTATATAGGAGGTATATGTACAGGTATCAGTGTATATAGGAGATGTATGTACAGGTAACAGCATATAATGGTGGTGTACATACAGGTAACAGTGTCTCAATGAGATATATATATTGGTAATAATGAGTGAGGGAGGTATATGTACAGGTATCAGTGTATAAGGGAGGTGTATGTACAGGTATCAGTGTATCAGGGAGGTGTATGTACAGGTAACAGTGTATATAGGAGGTGTATGTACAGGTATCAGTGTACCAGGGAGGTATATGTACAGGTAACAGTGTATATAGGAGGTGGATGTACAGGTAACAGTGTATAAAGGAGGTGTATGTACAGGTATCAGTGTATCAGGGAGGTGTATGTACAGGTAACAGTGTATATAGGAGGTGTATGTACAGGTAACAGTGTATATAGGAGGTGTATGTACAGGTATCAGTGTACCAGGGAGGTATATGTACAGGTAACAGTGTATATAGGAGGTGTATGTACAGGTAACAGTGTATATAGGAGGTGTATGTACAGGTAATAGTGTATATAGGAGGTGTATGTACAGGTATCAGTGTATATAGGAGGTATATGTACAGGTATCAGTGTATATAGGAGGTGTATGTACAGGTAACAGCATATAATGGTGGTGTACATACAGGTAACAGTGTCTCAATGAGATGTATATATTGGTAGTAATGAATGAGGGAGGTATATGTACAGGTATCAGTGTATCAGGGAGGTGTATGTACAGGTATCAGTGTATCAAGGAGGTGTATGTACAGGTAACAGTGTATATCGGAGGTGTAAGCACAGGTAACAGGTATAAAGGAGGTATATGTACAGGTAACAGTGTATGAAGGAGGTGTATGTACAGGTAATAGTGTATATAGGAGGTGTATGTACAGGTATCAGTGTATATAGGAGGTATATGTACAGGTAACAGTGTATAAAGGAAGTGTATGTACAGGTATCAGTGTATCAGGGAGGTGCATGTACAGGTAACTGTGTATAAAGGAGGTATATGTACAGGTAACAATGTATATAGGAGGTGTATGTACAGGTATCAGTATACCAGGGAGCTGTATGTACAAGTAACAGTGTATAAATGAGGTGTATGTACAGGTAACAGTGTATATAGGAGGTGTATGTACAGGTAACAGTGTATATAGGAGGTGTATGTACAGGTAACTGTGTATATAGGAGGTGTATGTACAGGTAACAGTGTATCAGGGAGGTGTATGTACAGGTATCAGTGTATCAGGAGGTATATGTACAGGTATCAGTGTACCAGGGAGCTGTATGTACAACTAACAGTGTATAAAGGAGGTATATGTACAGGTAACAGTGTATAAAGGAGGTGTATGTACAGGTATCAGTGTACCAGGGAGGTATATGTACAGGTAACAGTGTATAAAGGAGGTGTATGTACAGGTAACAGTGTATAAAGGAGGTGTATGTACAGGTATCAGCAGGTGTATGTACAGGAATCAGTGTATCAGGGAGGTATATGTACAAGTAACAGTGTATTAGGGAGGTATATGTACAGGTATCAGTGTATATAGGAGGTATATGTACAGGTATCAGTGTATATAGGAGATGTATGTACAGGTAACAGCATATAATGGTGGTGTACATACAGGTAACAGTGTCTCAATGAGATATATATATTGGTAATAATGAGTGAGGGAGGTATATGTACAGGTATCAGTGTATAAGGGAGGTGTATGTACAGGTATCAGTGTATCAGGGAGGTGTATGTACAGGTAACAGTGTATATAGGAGGTGTATGTACAGGTATCAGTGTACCAGGGAGGTATATGTACAGGTAACAGTGTATATAGGAGGTGGATGTACAGGTAACAGTGTATAAAGGAGGTGTATGTACAGGTATCAGTGTATCAGGGAGGTGTATGACAAACGTAGACAGGAACAGTGTATAAAGGAGGTGTATGTACAGGTAACAGTGTATATAGGAGGTGTATGTACAGGTAACAGTGTATATAGGAGGTGTATGTACAGGTATCAGTGTACCAGGGAGGTATATGTACAGGTAACAGTGTATATAGGAGGTGTATGTACAGGTAACAGTGTATATAGGAGGTGTATGTACAGGTAATAGTGTATATAGGAGGTGTATGTACAGGTCTCAGTGTATATAGGAGGTATATGTACAGGTATCAGTGTATATAGGAGGTAGGTATGTACAGGTAACAGCATATAATGGTGGTGTACATACAGGTAACAGTGTCTCAATGAGATGTATATATTGGTAGTAATGAATGAGGGAGGTATATGTACAGGTATCAGTGTATCAGGAAGGTGTATGTACAGGTAACAGTGTATATCGGAGGTGTATGCACAGGTAACAGTGTATAAAGGAGGTATATGTACAGGTAACAGTGTATGAAGGAGGTGTATGTACAGGTAATAGTGTATATAGGAGGTGTATGTACAGGTATCAGTGTATATAGGAGGTATATGTACAGGTAACAGTGTATAAAGGAAGTGTATGTACAGGTATCAGTGTATCAGGGAGGTGCATGTACAGGTAACTGTGTATAAAGGAGGTATATGTACAGGTAACAATGTATATAGGAGGTGTATGTACAGGTATCAGTATACCAGGGAGCTGTATGTACAAGTAACAGTATTTAAAGGAGGTGTATGTACAGGTAACAGTGTATATAGGAGGTGTATGTACAGGTATCAGTATACCAGGGAGCTGTATGTACAAGTAACAGTGTATAAAGGAGGTGTATGTACAGGTAACTAGTGTATATAGGAGGTGTATGTACAGGTAACAGTGTATCAGGGAGGTGTATGTACAGGTATCAGCGTATCAGGAGGTATATGTACAGGTATCAGTGTACCAGGGAGCTGTATGTACAACGTAACAGTGTATAAAGGAGGTATATGTACAGGTAACAGTGTATAAAGGAGGTGTATGTACAGGTATCAGTGTACCAGGGAGCTGTATGTACAAGTAACAGTGTACCAAGGAGCTGTATGTACAAGTAACAGTTTATAAAGGAGGTGTATGTACAGGTAACAGTGTATATAGGAGGTGTATGTACAGGTAACAGTGTATATAGGAGGTGTATGTACAGGTAACAGTGTAAAAAGGAGGTGTATGTACAGGTAACAGTGTATATAGGAGGTGTATGTACAGGTAACAGTGTATAAAGGAGGTGTATGTACAGGTATCAGTGTACCAGGGAGGTATATGTACAGGTAACAGTGTATAAAGGAGGTGTATGTACAGGTATCAGTGTATAAAGGAGATATATGTACAAGTAACAGTGTATAAAGGAGGTGTATGTACAGGTAACAGTGTATATCGGAGGTGTATGCACAGGTAACAGTGTATAAAGGAGGTATATGTACAAGTAACAGTGTATAAAGGAGGTGTATGTAAAGGTATCAGTGTACCAGGGAGGTATATGTACAGGTAACAGTGTATATAGGAGGTGTATGTACAGGTAACAGTGTATAAAGGAGGTGTATGTACAGGTAACAGTGTATATAGGAGGTGTATGTACAGGTAACAGTGTATATAGGAGGTGTATGTACAGGTAACAGTGTATAAAGGAGGTATATGTACAGGTATCAGTGTACCAGGGAGGTATATGTACAGGTAACAGTGTATATAGGAGGTGTATGTACAGGTAACAGTGTATAAAGGAGGTGTATGTACAGGTAACAGTGTATAAAGGAGGTGTATGTACAGGTAACAGTGTATAAAGGAGGTGTTTGTACAGGTATCAGCGGGTGTATCTACAGGTATCAGTGTATCAGGGAGGTATATGTACAAGTAACAGTGTATTAGTGAGGTGTATGTACAGATAACAGTGTATATAGGATGTGTATGTACAGGTAATAGTGTATATAGGAGGTGTATGTACAGGTATCAGTGTATATAGGAGGTGTATGTACAGGTATCAGTGTATATAGGAGGTATATGTACAGGTATCAGTGTATATAGGAGGTGTATGTACAGGTAACAGCATATAATGGTGGTGTACATACAGGTAACAGTGTCTTAATGAGATATATATATTGGTAATAATGAATGAGGGAGGTATATGTACAGGTATCCGTGTATCAGGGAGGTGTATGTACAGGTAACAGTGTATCAAGGAGGTGTATGTACAGGTAGCAGTGTATATCGGAGGTGTATGCACAGGTAACAGTGTATAAAGGAGGTATATGTACAAGTAACAGTGTATAAAGGAGGTGTATGTACAGGTAACAGCATATAATGGTGGTGTACATACAGTAACAGTGTCTTAATGAGATGTATATATTGGTAATAATGAATGAGGGAGGTATATGTACAGATAACAGTGTATATAGGAGGTGTATGTACAGGTAACAGTGTATAAAGGAGGTGTATGTACAGGTAACAGTGTATATAGGAGGTGTATGTACAGGTAACATTGTATAAAGGAGGTGTATGTACAGGTATCAGCGGGTGTATGTACAGGAATCAGTGTACCAGGGAGGTATATGTACAGGTAACAGTGTATAAAGGAGGTGTATGTATAGATAACAGTGTATATAAGGAGGTGTATGTACAGGTAACAGTGTATATAGGAGGTGTATGTACAGGTAACAGTGTATAAAGGAGGTGTATGTACAGGTAACAGTGTATAAAGGAGGTGTATGTACAGGTAACAGTGTATATAGGAGGTGTATGTACAGGTAACAGTGTATATAGGAGGTGTATGTACAGGCAACAGTGTATATAGGAGGTGTATGTACAGGCAACAGTGTATATAGGAGGTGTATGTACAGGTAACAGTGTATATAGGAGGTGTATGTACAGGTAACAGTGTATAAAGGAGGTATATGTACAGGTATCAGTGTACCAGGGAGGTATATGTACAGGTAACAGTGTATATAGGAGGTGTTTGTACAGGTAACAGTGTATAAAGGAGGTGTATGTACAGGTAACAGTGTATATAGGAGGTGTATGTACAGGTAACAGTGTATAAAGGAGGTGTATGTACAGGTAACAGTGTATATAGGAGGTGTATGTACAGGCAACAGTGTATATAGGAGGTGTATGTACAGGTAACAGTGTATATAGGAGGTGTATGTACAGGTAACAGTGTATAAAGGAGGTATATGTACAGGTATCTGTGTACCAGGGAGGTATATGTACAGGTAACAGTGTATATAGGAGGTGTTTGTACAGGTAACAGTGTATAAAGGAGGTGTATGTACAGGTAACAGTGTATATAGGAGGTGTATGTACAGGTAACAGTGTATAAAGGAGGTGTATGTACAGGTAACAGTGTATATAGGAGGTGTATGTACAGGTAACAGTGTATAAAGGAGGTATATGTACAGGTATCAGTGTATCAGGGAGGTGTATATACAGGTATCAGTGTATCAGGGAGGTGTATGTACAGGTATCAGTGTATCAGGGAGGTGTATGTACAGGTATCAGTGTATCAAGGAGGTGTATGTACAGGTATCAGTGTATCAGGGAGGTGTATGTACAGGTAACAGTGTATAAAGGAGGTGTATGTACAGGTATCAGTGTACTAGGGAGGTATATGTACAGGTATCAGTGTACCAGGGAGGTATATGTACAGGTAACAGTGTATATAGGAGGTGTATGTACAGGTAACAGTGTATATAGGAGGTGTATGTACAGGTAATAGTGTATATAGGAGGTGTATGTACAGGTATCAGTGTATATAGGAGGTATATGTACAGGTATCAGTGTATATAGGAGGTGTATGTACAGGTAATACTGTATATAGGAGGTGTATGTACAGGTATCAGTGTATATAGGAGGTATATGTACAGGTATCAGTGTATATAGGAGGTATATGTACAGGTATCAGTGTATATAGGAGGTATATGTACAGGTAACAGCATATAATGGTGGTGTACATACAGGTAACAGTGTCTCAATGAGATGTATATATTGGTAATAATGAATGAGGGAGGTATATGTACAGGTATCAGTTTATCAGGGAGGTGTATGTACAGGTAACAGTGTATCAAGGAGGTGTATGTACAGGTATGAGTGTATCAGGGAGGTGTATGTACAGGTATCAGTGTACCAGGGAGGTATATGTACAGGTATCAGTGTATATAGGAGGTATATGTACAGGTATCAGTGTATATAGGAGGTGTATGTACAGGTAACAACATATAATGGTGGTGTCCATACAGGTAACAGTGTCTCAATGAGATGTATATACTGTATTGGTAATAATGAATGAGGTAGGTATATGTACAGGTATCAGTGTATCAGGGAGGTGTATGTACAGGTAACAGTGTATCAGGGAGGTGTATGTACAGGTAACAGTGTATCAGGGAGGTGTATGTACAGGTAACAGTGTATCAGGGAGGTGTATGTACAGGTATCAGTGTACCCAATGCAGGGGGGCATTTCCTAATGCAGTGTCCATCTTAACCGCAGTGCACTTATACATGACACTGAGACATGGCACAAGACAGGAACACCATGGAAGATCACCAGGTAAATGTATACCCAAAACAACAAGCTTTATCACATGGTATGATAGAGCCGCACTGTCACTATGTTAGCAATTGTCTTCCTGCAGAACTCCCCTCCATCTCTACCGCCAGTGTGCACTATACATATCAGTCCTCTCCTCCATCTCTACCACCAGTGTACACTATACATATCAGTCCTCTCCTCCATCTCTACCGCCAGTGTACACTATACATATCAGTCCTCTCTCCTCCATCTCTACCACCAGTGTACGCTATACATATCAGTCCTCTCCTCCATCTCTACCACCAGTGTACACTATACATATCAGTCCTCTCCTCCATCTCTACCGCCAGTGTACACTATACATATCAGTCCTCTCTCCTCCATCTCTACCGCCAGTGTACACTATACATATCAGTCCTCTCTCCTCCATCTCTACCGCCAGTGTACACTATACAGATCAGTCCTCCCCCCATCTCTACCGCCAGTGTACACTATACATATCAGTCCTCTCCTCCATCTCTACCACCAGTGTACACTATACATATCAGTCCTCTCTCCTCCATCTCTACCGCCAGTGTACACTATACAGATCAGTCCTCTCCCCCATCTCTACCGCCAGTGTACACTATACATATCAGTCTCTCTCCTCCATCTCTACCGCCAGTGTACACTATACATATCAGTCCTCTCCTCCATCTCTACCACCAGTGTACACTATACATATCAGTCCTCTCTCCTCCATCTCTACCACCAGTGTACACTATACATATCAGTCCTCTCCTCTATCTCTACCGCCAGTGTACACTATACATATCAGTCCTCTCTCCTCCATCTCTACCGCCAGTGTACACTATACATATCAGTCCTCTCTCCTCCATCTCTACCGCCAGTGTACACTATACATATCAGTCCTCTCCTCCATCTCTACCACCAGTGTACACTATACATATCAGTCCTCTCTCCTCCATCTCTACCCACCAGTGTACACTATACATATCAGTCCTCTCCTCCATCTCTACCGCCAGTGTACACTATACATATCAGTCCTCTCCTCCATCTCTACCGCCAGTGTACACTATACATATCAGTCCTCTCCTCCATCTCTACCGCCAGTGTACACTATACATATCAGTCCTCTCCTCCATCTCTACCGCCAGTGTACACTATACATATCAGTCCTCTCCTCCATCTCTACCGCCAGTGTACACTATACATATCAGTCCTCTCCTCCATCTCTACCGCCAGTGTACACTATACATATCAGTCCTCTCCTCCATCTCTACCGCCAGTGTACACTATACATATCAGTCCTCTCTCCTCCATCTCTACCGCCAGTGTACACTATACATACTACATCAGTCCTCTCTCCTCCATCTCTACCACCAGTGTACACTATACATATCAGTCCTCTCTCCTCCATCTCTACCGCCAGTGTACACTATACATATCAGTCCTCTCTCCTCCATCTCTACCGCCAGTGTACACTATACATATCAGTCCTCTCCTCCATCTCTACCGCCAGTGTACACTATACATATCAGTCCTCTCCTCCATCTCTACCGCCAGTGTACACTATACATATCAGTCCCTCTCCTCCATCTCTACCGCCAGTGTACACTATACATATCAGTCCTCTCCTCCATCTCTACCGCCAGTGTACACTATACATATCAGTCCTCTCCTCCATCTCTACCGCCAGTGTACACTATACATATCAGTCCTCTCCTCCATCTCTACCGCCAGTGTACACTATACATATCAGTCCTCTCCTCCATCTCTACCGCCAGTGTACACTATACATATCAGTCCTCTCTCCTCCATCTCTACCGCCAGTGTACACTATACATATCAGTCCTCTCTCCTCCATCTCTACCGCCAGTGTACACTATACATATCAGTCCTCTCCTCCATCTCTACCGCCAGTGTACACTATACATATCAGTCCCTCTCCTCCATCTCTACCGCCAGTGTACACTATACATATCAGTCCTCTCCTCCATCTCTACCGCCAGTGTACACTATACATATCAGTCCTCTCCTCCATCTCTACCGCCAGTGTACACTATACATATCAGTCCTCTCCTCCATCTCTACCGCCAGTGTACACTATACATATCAGTCCTCTCTCCTCCATCTCTACCGCCAGTGTACACTATACATATCAGTCCTCTCTCCTCCATCTCTACCGCCAGTGTACACTATACATATCAGTCCTCTCTCCTCCATCTCTACCGCCAGTGTACACTATACATATCAGTCCTCTCTCCTCCATCTCTACCGCCAGTGTACACTATACATATCAGTCCTCTCCTCCATCTCTACCGCCAGTGTACACTATACATATCAGCTCCTCTCCTCCATCTCTACCACCAGTGTACACTATACATATCAGTCCTCTCCTCCATCTCTACCACCAGTGTACACTATACATATCAGTCCTCTCCTCCATCTCTACCGCCAGTGTACACTATACATATCAGTCCTCTCTCCTCCATCTCTACCACCAGTGTACACTATACATATCAGTCCTCTCTCCTCCATCTCTACCGCCAGTGTACACTATACATATCAGTCCTCTCCTCCATCTCTACCGCCAGTGTACACTATACATATCAGTCTCTCTCCTCCATCTCTACCGCCAGTGTACACTATACATATCAGTCCTCTCCTCCATCTCTACCGCCAGTGTACACTATACATATCAGTCCTCTCCTCCATCTCTACCGCCAGTGTACACTATACATATCAGTCCTCTCTCCTCCATCTCTACCGCCAGTGTACACTATACATATCAGTCCTCTCTCCTCCATCTCTACCGCCAGTGTACACTATACATATCAGTCCTCTCTCCTCCATCTCTACCGCCAGTGTACACTATACATATCAGTCCTCTCTCCTCCATCTCTACCGCCAGTGTACACTATACATATCAGTCCTCTCCTCCATCTCTACCGCCAGTGTACACTATACATATCAGTCCCCTCTCCTCCATCTCTACCACCAGTGTACACTATACATATCAGTCCTCTCTCCTCCATCTCTACCACCAGTGTACACTATACATATCAGTCCTCTCCTCCATCTCTACCGCCAGTGTACACTATACATATCAGTCCTCTCTCCTCCATCTCTACCACCAGTGTACACTATACATATCAGTCCTCTCTCCTCCATCTCTACCGCCAGTGTACACTATACATATCAGTCCTCTCTCCTCCATCTCTACCGCCAGTGTACACTATACATATCAGTCCTCTCTCCTCCATCTCTACCGCCAGTGTACACTATACATATCAGTCCTCTCCTCCATCTCTACCGCCAGTGTACACTATACATATCAGTCCTCTCCTCCATCTCTACCACCAGTGTACACTATACATATCAGTCCTCTCTCCTCCATCTCTACCGCCAGTGTACACTATACATATCAGTCCTCTCTCCTCCATCTCTACCGCCAGTGTACACTATACATATCAGTCTCTCTCCTCCATCTCTACCGCCAGTGTACACTATACATATCAGTCCTCTCCTCCATCTCTACCGCCAGTGTACACTATACATATCAGTCCTCTCCTCTATCTCTACCGCCAGTGTACACTATACATATCAGTCCTCTCTCCTCCATCTCTACCGCCAGTGTACACTATACATATCAGTCCTCTCTCCTCCATCTCTACCGCCAGTGTACACTATACATATCAGTCCTCTCTCCTCCATCTCTACCGCCAGTGTACGCTATACATATCAGTCCTCTCTCCTCCATCTCTACCGCCAGTGTACACTATACATATCAGTCCTCTCCTCCATCTCTACCGCCAGTGTACACTATACATATCAGTCCTCTCCTCCATCTCTACCGCCAGTGTACACTATACATATCAGTCCTCTCTCCTCCATCTCTACCGCCAGTGTACACTATACATATCAGTCCTCTCTCCTCCATCTCTACCGCCAGTGTACACTATACATATCAGTCCTCTCTCCTCCATCTCTACCGCCAGTGTACGCTATACATATCAGTCCTCTCTCCTCCATCTCTACCGCCAGTGTACACTATACATATCAGTCCTCTCTCCTCCATCTCTACCGCCAGTGTACACTATACATATCAGTCCTCTCTCCTCCATCTCTACCGCCAGTGTACACTATACATATCAGTCCTCTCTCCTCCATCTCTACCACCAGTGTACACTATACATATCAGTCCCTCTCCTCCATCTCTACCGCCAGTGTACACTATACATATCAGTCCTCTCTCCTATATCTCTACCGCCAGTGTACGCTATACATATCAGTCCTCTCCTCCATCTCTACCACCAGTGTACACTATACATATCAGTCCTCTCCTCCGTCTCTACCGCCAGTGTACACTATACATATCAGTCCTCTCCTCTATCTCTACCGCCAGTGTACACTATACATATCAGTCCTCTCTCCTCCATCTCTACCGCCAGTGTACACTATACATATCAGTCCTCTCCTCCATCTCTACCGCCAGTGTACACTATACATATCAGTCTCTCTCCTCCATCTCTACCACCAGTGTACACTATACATATCAGTCCTCTCCTCTATCTCTACCGCCAGTGTACACTATACATATCAGTCCTCTCTCCTCCATCTCTACCACCAGTCTACACTATACATATCAGTCGTCTCCTCCATCTCTACCACCAGTGTACACTATACATATCAGTCCTCTCTCCTCCATCTCTACCGCCAGTGTACACTATACATATCAGTCCTCTCTCCTCCATCTCTACCACCAGTGTACGCTATACATATCAGTCCTCTCCTCCATCTCTACCACAAGTGTACACTATACATATCAGTCCTCTCCTCCATCTCTACCGCCAGTGTACACTATACATATCACTCCTCTCTCCTCCATCTCTACCGCCAGTGTACACTATACATATCAGTCCTCTCTCCTCCATCTCTACCGCCAGTGTACACTATACATATCAGTCCTTCTCCCATGTACAGCTCTCACACACTTTTCACTCTCTGCAACCACCCTAATCCCTATACTGCTTCTAGCAGTGAAACCAAACATAAATATCCACATAAATCACTGAACCACCTTCTGTCTCTGGCCATTTTGCTCCTCCTAGCTGCTGGGGACATTTCTCCTAACCCTGGCCCTCCTTCTCTCCCTAATTCTTCCTCTTCCTGCACACACAGGAATCCTACAACCCTAATCAATATTTACCGTGTTCCCTCTCCTTATCTTTCTCCTGTCTCTTTTAACTGTTCTCTCTGGAACGCCCGCTCAGTGTGTAACAAACTAGAATATATTAATGGCTTATTCCTCAGTAAATCTCTCATCCTGCTCGCCCTTACTGACCCCTGGATCCAGCAGTCTGATACGGCCTTCCCTGCTGCTCTGTCTCATGGTGGCCTACAATTCTCACACACCTCTAGGCCTGACAACAGGAAGGGTGGAGGGGTAGGGTTACTTCTACCGCAGTGCACTTTTCAGGCCATCCCACCGGTACCGTCACTTAAATTCCCCTCATTTGAAGTCCATGCAATCAGACTTTTCCGCCCACTCTCCTTACGTGTAGCTGTGATCTACCATCCTCCCGGCTCACCCTACCAATTTCTAGATCACTTCGCTTCTTGGCTTCCCCTCTTTTTATCTAGTGAAATTCCTCCCCTCATCATGGGTGACTGTAACATCCCCACTGACACCCCTGTCTCCCCAGCTGCCTCACAGTTTCTCTCAATAACCTCGTCTTTTGGTCTTTCACAACTTTCCTCTTCCGCCACACATGTAGATGGCAACACCATTGATCTTGTCTTCCATCGACTCCTCACAGTTTCTAAATTTACTAACTCTTCTCTGCCCCTCTCTGACCATAACCTTCTGTCTCTCACCATCAGTGCTTTCTCTCCTTCACAGGACACACCTACTCATCATACATATAGGAATTTACGTGCTATTCACACCCAGCACCTCTCAGATACTCTACAGTCCTCTTTGACCCCATCTCTTCACTCTCTTGCCCCAATCTGGCCACCAGTCACTATGATGAAACCCTTAAGAGTGCATTGGATGAGGCGGCTCCCCCCCCCCCCCTCCACTCGAAAGGTTAGACGCAGGAGGCAGCAACCCTGGCACACGCCACAGACACGTTTTCTTCAGCGGTGCTCTAGGGGTGCTGAACGTCTGTGGAGAAAATCACATACACCTGCAGACTTCCTCCACGGCAAATTTATGCTTAAAACCTATAATTCTGCCCTTCACCTCTCCAAACAAGCCTATTTCACCACTCTCATCTCTTCTCTCTCCTGTAACCCTAAAAGGCTATTTGAAACTTTTCACTCCTTACCCCTAAGATGCAGATGCCATTCACAGACCTTAGTGCAGATGACCTGGCCACTTATTTCCATGATAAAATTTATAAGATCCATCAGGAAATAACTGCCCAATCCCCAGGTGGCACTGACCCCCTCCCCACCCGCACTTCAAACTGTTCATTCTCATCTTTTGAACCTGTTACAGAGGAGGAAGTATCTCAGCTACTTTCTTCTTCTCGCCCTACAACCTGTATTAGTGACCCTTTCACCTCACACCTTCTCCAGTCTCTGTCTCCTGCTGTCACGACTTACCTTACTAAAATATTTAACCTCTCTCTCTCTTCTGGAATTTTCCCATCCTCTTTCAAACATGCTGTTATAACCCCACTACTGAAGAAATCCTCCTTTGACCCATCCTGTGCTGCTAACTATTGACCTGTCTCTAACCTTCCTTATATCTCCAAAATCTTGGAACGCTTAGTCTATTCTCGTTTAATCCGCTATCTTTCTGCTAACTCTCTTCTTGACCCCTTACAATCTGGCTTCCGCACTCTGCACTCTACTGAAACGGCCCTCACAAAAGTCTCCAATGATCTCCTGATGGCTAAATCCAAAGGTGACTTCTCTCTTCTTATTCTTCTAGATCTCTCAGCAGCATTTGACACTGTTGACCATCAACTCCTCCTCACTATGCTCCGCTCTGTCGGCCTCACAGACACCGCTCTCTCCTGGTTCTCCTCTTATCTCTCTGACCGCACTTTCTGTGTATCATTTGCTGGCTCTGTCTCTTCCCCTCGCCGTTGGGGTTCCTCAGGGCTCGGTCCTAGGCCCCTGCTCTTCTCCCTCTACACAGTCCCCATTGGACAAACCATCACTAGATTTGGCTTCCAGTACCATCTTTATGCTGATGACACCCAATTATATACGTCATCCCGTGACATCACCCCTGCACTAATACAGAACACCAGTGACTGCCTCTCTGCTGTCTCTAATATCATGTCTTTGCTCTATCTGAAACGGAATCTCTCAAAGACTGAACTACTGCTGTTTCCACCTTGTAATAGATCTGTCCCTGATATCTCCATTGCAGTCTCCGGCCTTACCATATCTCCTAGGCAGTATGCCCGCTGCCTCGGGGTTATGTCTGACTCAGACCTTTCCTTCACCCCCCATATCCAATCACTCGCACGCTCATGTCATCTCCACCTCAAAAACATCTCCAGAATCCGCCCTTTCCTTATCACAGATACACTAAAGACACTTATTGTTGCCCTGATTCACTCTCGCCTTGACTACTGTAACTCCTTACTAATCCGTCTCCCCCTTACTAAACTCTCCTCTCTACAATCTATTCTGAATGCGGCGGTGGCCAGGCTCATCTATCAGTCTAGAGGCTACAGCGAGGCCTCCGGTCTGTGCCGGTCACTACAGCGAGGCCTCCGGTCTGTGCCGGTCACTACAGCGAGGCCTCCGGTCTGCGCCGGTCACTACAGCGAGGCCTCCGGTCTGCGCCGGTCACTACAGCGAGGCCTCCGGTCTGTGCCGGACACTACGGCGAGGCCTCCGGTCTGTGCCGGTCACTACGGCGAGGCCTCCTGGTCTGCGCCGGTCACTACAGCGAGGCCTCCTGGTCTGCGCCGGTCACTACAGCGAGGCCTCCGGTCTGTGCCGGTCACTACAGCGAGGCCTCCGGTCTGTGCCGGCCACTACAGCGAGGCCTCCGGTCTGTGCCGTCCCCTCCTCTGTTCACGCTCCCGCATTACCTCACAGGATATGAGGCCGTATCAGACTAACTTTATATGTCCGGGCACCGTCTGCACGTTACAGGACACGACTGGTGACGGCTCATACAGCTTTATATATGTGTAATGGCAGTAACCTCTATTACACAACTGTCTGACCACTGTATAAGCAATGCTACCTCCGATGCCGCCCCTGCTACCTCCTGTGTCACCCCCTCTACCTCATAGATTGTAAGCTCTTGTGTCACCTCTACCTCATAGATTGTAAGCTCTTGTGTCACCTCCTCTACCTCATAGATTGTAAGCTCTTGTGTCACCTCCTCTACCTCATAGATTGTAAGCTCTTGTGTCACCTCTACCTCATAGATTGCAAGCTCTTGCGAGCAGGGCCCTCAGTCCCAGTGTGTGAATTGAATATTTCTTTGTAATGTATCTTTTTTGTCAGTACTTGAACCCTACAAATTGTACAGTGCTGCGGAATATGTTGGCGCTATAGAAATAAAATGTATTATTATTATTATTATATATCACCAGGTAGGTGTATGTACAGGTAGGTTGGTTGTGGGGGAGCACTTACAGCATGATCTCATCCAACAACTCTCAATGACTTCATACACACAGTGCAGATTTAGTCTGCAATTTAAAGCTTTAAGCACAAGCAGGTTAAAGGTGTAAAAGTGTAAAAATTTCTCAAATATGTTCCCCATGATCTCAGGATGCTGCAGTGTATATGAGGCTTTGTCTGTACTGTCGGTCAGTACTCCAGCGATGGGGGGTCTCACCACTATTACTGCTGGTGTTTTCTGTCCACATGTCTCACACATGGCAGCTCCTGACCTCTGATCTGTAAGATATATCCTTATAGCAAAGAATTATTGTGACATCAGAGCAACGGCCGCACCTCGTGATTCCGACCACTCCCTGTGTATGGAACAACACCTGACAACATCTCATTTATATGGAGGCAAGTATCTCTCAGGATGTTATGGGTTAAACACTGAGCTCAAACATAGGCTAAAAATAGGAAGTCAACTAAGACAACAGAGAGCACGTCATAGCGGGGACCGGGGCCACACCTTATACTACAGTACAGCTATTCATCTATTACTACTGACACCCAGCCTGTATATATCATGTCTGAGAGGTTGTCACAGCCCCGCCCCCTGTTACTGACATCACTGATATAATATAATGACATGTGATCAGACATGAGATCCGCACCTTATACTACAGTACAGCTATTCATCTATTACTACTGACAACCAGCTGTATATATCATGTGTGAGAGGTTGTCACAGCCCCGCCCCCTGTTACTGACATCACTGATATAATATAATGACATGTGATCAGACATGAGATCCGCACACCTTATACTACAGTACAGCTATTCATCTATTACTACTGACAACCAGCTGTATATATCATGTGTGAGAGGTTGTCACAGCCCCGCCCCCTGTTACTGACATCACTGATATAATATAATGACATGTGATCAGACATGAGATCCGCACACCTTATACTACAGTACAGCTATTCATCTATTACTACTGACAACCAGCTGTATATATCATGTCTGAGAGGTTGTCACAGCCCCGCCCCCTGTTACTGACATCACTGATATAATATAATGACATGTGATCAGACATGAGATCCGCACACCTTATACTACAGTACAGCTATTCATCTATTACTACTGACAACCAGCTGTATATATCATGTCTGAGAGGTTGTCACAGCCCCACCCCCCTAATTTTCCACTGACAGACTTGGTGACTCTCTCCTTCTACTGGGCTCTTATGCTCTCTCTTTGTTCATGATAAGCTTCATGTGACTTGTGAGTATGTAGAACTGGTTCCTATTACATTTTTGTCACATAACCTATGACCTCTGCAACCTACGACATCAAAGGCTGAACTTTTATTACGGAAACAAAAGCTGAATATAAGATTATGGCACCCCTCCCTCCACGGACAGATCACCTCAATTACAGCTCTTGTAAATCATTTACTAAACACTGAAGGATAATGATATATAAAAGGCTCTCCCCGCCCAACATGGATGATAACAGATAGTAATAGATTGTATTCCCCTGTCCTACAGTCGGCCTCTCCTCTCCTGACGTGGCTGATAACAGATAGTAATAGATTGTATTCCCCTGTCCTACAGTCGGCCTCTCCCCTCCTGACGTGGCTGATAACAGATAGTAATAGATTGTATTCCCCTGTCCTACAGTCGGCCTCTCCTCTCCTGACATGGCTGATAACAGATAGTAATAGATTGTATTCCCCTGTCCTACAGTCGGCCTCTCCTCTCCTGACGTGGCTGATAACAGATAGTAATAGATTGTATTCCCCTGTCCTACAGTCGGCCTCTCCTCTCCTACATGGCTGATAACAGATAGTAATAGATTGTATTCCCCTGTCCTACAGTCGGCCTCTCCTGACATGGCTGATAACAGATAGTAATAGATTGTATTCCCCTGTCCTACAGTCGGCCTCTCCCCTCCTGACATGGCTGATAACAGATAGTAATAGATTGTATTCCCCTGTCCTACACTCGGCCTCTCTCCTCCTGACGTGGCTGATAACAGATAGTAATAGATTGTATTCCCCTGTCCTACAGTCGGCCTCTCCTCTCCTGACATGGCTGATAACAGATAGTAATAGATTGTATTTCCCTGTCCTACAGTCGGCCTCTCCCTCCTGACATGGCTGATAACAGATAGTAATAGATTGTATTCCCCTGTCCTACAGTCGGCCTCTCCCTCTCCTGACATGGCTGATAACAGATAGTAATAGATTGTATTCCCCTGTCCTACAGTCGGCCTCTCCTCTCCTGACATGGCTGATAACAGATAGTAATAGATTGTATTCCCCTGTCCTACAGTCGGCCTCTCCTCTCCTGACGTGGCTGATAACAGATAGTAATAGATTGTATTCCCCTGTCCTACAGTCGGCCTCTCCTCTCCTACATGGCTGATAACAGATAGTAATAGATTGTATTCCCCTGTCCTACAGTCGGCCTCTCCTGACATGGCTGATAACAGATAGTAATAGATTGTATTCCCCTGTCCTACAGTCGGCCTCTCCCCTCCTGACATGGCTGATAACAGATAGTAATAGATTGTATTCCCCTGTCCTACACTCGGCCTCTCTCCTCCTGACGTGGCTGATAACAGATAGTAATAGATTGTATTCCCCTGTCCTACAGTCGGCCTCTCCTCTCCTGACATGGCTGATAACAGATAGTAATAGATTGTATTTCCCTGTCCTACAGTCGGCCTCTCCCCTCCTGACATGGCTGATAACAGATAGTAATAGATTGTATTCCCCTGTCCTACAGTCGGCCTCTCCTCTCCTGACATGGCTGATAACAGATAGTAATAGATTGTATTCCCCTGTCCTACAGTCGGCCTCTCCTCTCCTGACATGGCTGATAACAGATAGTAATAGATTGTATTCCCCTGTCCTACAGTCGGCCTCTCCTCTCCTGACATGGCTGATAACAGATAGTAATAGATTGTATTCCCCCGTCCTACAGTCGGCCTCTCCTCTCCTGACATGGCTGATAACAGATAGTAATAGATTGTATTCCCCTGTCCTACAGTCGGCCTCTCCTCTCCTGACATGGCTGATAACAGATAGTAATAGATTGTATTCCCCTGTCCTACAGTCGGCCTCTCCTGACATGGCTGATAACAGATAGTGATAGATTGTAGTCCCGTGTCCTACAGTCGGCCTCTCCTCTCCTGACATGGCTGATAACAGATAGTAATAGATTGTATTCCCCCGTCCTACAGTCGGCCTCTCCCCTCCTGACATGGCTGATAACAGATAGTAATAGATTGTATTCCCCTGTCCTACAGTCGGCCTCTCCTCTCCTGACGTGGCTGATAACAGATAGTAATAGATTGTATTCCCCTGTCCTACAGTCAGCCTCTCCTCTCCAGACATGGCTGATAACAGATAGTAATAGATTGTATTCCCCTGTCCTACAGTCGGCCTCTCCTGTCTTGCTGGTGTTGGTCGCCATCTGCTGGGGGGTGTTTGGATTTGTTTTTTTCCTGCCCTTGAGACTTGCTAGAACTGATGGTAATTACTTCCCGCCCCCCCATATGCTTTTATAAGTGATGTCTCTACGTCTTACAGCCCTGGGTATTAGTAAATAGTTACCTTATCGCAGTGATGACGTTGGGGTGTGAGCGCCCGATTCTTACACCTTCAGCCATCTCTCCAGGGCTGATATGATATTGTATTTCCAGCCTGTGCAACTGCATAGGGGGCCCGGGAGGTCGGAGGCTCATTGCCCATCAGGATTAACTCGTACTGTGATTACATTGTATATGCTGGACGTGGTGAGACACAACTTACAACTACTGCTAGATTACTTGGGGGCCGGTGACAAGCTCGGGGAGGGCCCCTACACCTGTCCTTGCACTGGGCCCCTCTGCTTTCCACCCTCCAAACCTGCAGAGATATATCTTAAGGAAACTCTTAAGAGCCAAGGCTTGCAGTCTACGCTCCACCTCTGGGATAGAACGCATGCGCCAGTACCAGGGCCGGGGCCCCAAGATACTTGGGGGACCCACCCGAAATCTACAATATGATCTTCCTTCAATACAAATTGCCCTACAGATAGGTTAGTGTAACCAGATCCTGCATATCACCCCAGCCCTGCAGGCACACACGTGGACACAATTGTTGTTCCTCCTCCCTCGCTTAATGAAAGAAAACCCCACAATGGTCACAGAAATAACTGGAATCTGACAAAAGTAATAATATATAAAAATTATATGACAATGAACAAATTAAATTCAGACATTGCTTTCCAACCAGGCTTCACCATGAACCAGGCCTGGACAGAAATGAGGGTTCCCCTGAAAATAATGTGACCAAAGGGACAAGTTACATCCAGGTGTCCCCACTAATTCTCATCCCAGGTGTCTACAATCCTGTAATCAGTCCGTGGCCTGTATATAGGGCTACAGATACTCGCTGTGCTGTTTGGTGACCTGGTGAGTACCAACATGGACTAGCGAAGGAAAGAAAATGATAGACAAGCATTTTAAAGGTAAAGGTTATAAGACCATCTCCAAGCAGCTCCATGTTCCTGTGACTACAGTTACACATATTATTCAGAAATGTAAGATCCGTGGGACTGTAGCCAACCTGGACGTGGCCGCAGGAGGGAAACTGATGACAAATCAAAGAGAAGGATAATACGAATGGTAACAAAAGAGCCCAGAAAAACTTCTAAAGAGATTAAAGGTGAACTTCAAGCTCAAGGAACATCAGTGTCAGATCGCACCATCCGTCATTGTCTGAGCCAAAGTGGACTTCATGGGAGACGACTAAGGAGGACGTCATTGCTGAAAACAAATCATAAAAAAAGCCAGACTGGAATTTGCCAAACTCCATGTTGACAAGCCACAAAGCTTCTGGGAGAATGTCCTATGCACAGATGAGACAAAAATCGAAAATTTTGGCAAGGCACATCAGCTCTATGTTCAGATGGAAAAATGAAGCCTATCTTGAAAAGAACACTGTCCCTACTGTGACACATGGAGGAGGCTCTGTTATGTTCTGGGGCTGCTTCGCTGCATCTGGCACAGGGTGTCTTGAATCTGTGCAGGGTACAATGAAATCTCAAGACTATCAAGGGATTCTAGAGAGAAATGTGCTGCCCAGTGTCAGAAAGCTTGGTCTCAGTCGCAGGTCATGGGTCTTACAACAGGATAATGACCCAAAACACAGCTAAAAACCCCCAAGAATGGCTAAGAGGGAAACATTGGACTATTCTGAAGTGGCCTTCTATGAGCCCTGACCTAAATCCTATGAGCATCTTTGGAAGGAGCTGAAACATGCCGTCTGGAAAAGGCACCTTCACACCCGAGACAACTGGAGCAGTTTGCTCATGAGGAGCGGCCAAAATCCCTGCTGAGAGGTGCAGAAGTCTCATTGCCAGTTACAGGAATCGTCTGATTGCAGGGATTGCCCCAAAAGGTTGTGCAACTAAATATTAAGGGAACCCTCATTTCTGTCCAGGCCTGTTTCATGTTGCAGCCTGGTTGGAAAGCAATGTCTGACTTTCATTTGTTCATTTTCATAGAATTTTTATATATTATTACTTTTGTCCGATTCAGGTTATTTCTGTGACCATTGTGGGGTTTTTCTTTCATTAAACGAGGGAGGGGACCAACAATTTTGTCCACGTGTGTAGATATATATATCAGTAATAACCTGCTGTAATATAATATTCACCTCACTTCAGATTGTTCATTCTCATCTTTTGAACCTGTTACAGAGGAGGAAGTAACTCAGCTACTTTCTTCTTCTCGCCCTACGACCTGTATTAGTGACCCTTTCCCCTCACACCTTCTCCAGTCTCTGTCGCCTGCCGTCACGACTTACCTTACTAAAATATTTAACCTCTCTCCTGGAATTTTCCCATCCTCTTTCAAACATGCTGTCATAACCCCACTACTGAAGAAATCCTCCCTTGACCCGTCCTGTGCTGCTAACTATCGACCTGTCTCTAACCTTCCTTTTATTTCCAAAATCTTGGAACGCTTGGTCTATTCTCATTTAATCCGCTATCTTTCTGCTAACTGTCTTCTTGACTCCTTACAATCTGGCTTCCGCACTCTGCACTCTACTGAAACGGCCCTCACAAAAGTCTCCAATGATCTCCTGATGGCTAAATCCAAAGGTGACTTCTCTCTTCTTATTCTTCTCGATCTCTCAGCAGCATTTGACACTGTTGACCATCAGCTCCTCCTCACTATGCTCCGCTCTGTCGGCCTCACAGACACCGCTCTCTCCTGGTTCTCCTCTTATCTCTCTGACCGCACTTTCTGTGTATCATTTGCGGGCTCTGTCTCTTCCCCTCTTCCTCTTGCCGTTGGGGTTCCTCAGGGCTCGGTCCTAGGTCCCCTTCTCTCTCTACACAGTCCCCATTGGACAAACCATCACTAGATTTGGCTTCCAGTACCATCTTTATGCTGATGACACCCAATTATATACGTCATCCCGTGACATCACCCCTGCACTAATACAGAACACCAGTGACTGCCTCTCTGCTGTCTCTAATATCATGTCTTCTCTCTATCTGACACTGAATCTCTCACAGACTGAACTACTGCTGTTTCCACCATCTAATAGATCTGTCCCTGATATCTCCATTGTAGTCTCCGGCCTTACCATAACTCCTAGGCAGTATGCCCGCTGCCTCGGGGTTATGTCTGACTCAGACCTTTCCTTCACCCCCCCGTATCCAATCACTCGCACGCTCATGTCATCTCCACCTCAAAAAAAATCTCCAGAATCCGCCCTTTCCTTACCACAGATACACTAAAGACACTTATTGTTGCCCTGATTCACTCTCGCCTTGACTACTGTAACTCCTTACTAATCCGTCTTCCCCTTACTAAACTCTCCCCTCTACAATCTATTCTGAATGCGGCGGCGGCCAGGCTCATCTATCAGTCTAGAGGCTACAGCGAGGCCTCCGGTCTGCGCCGGTCACTACAGCGAGGCCTCCGGTCTGCGCCGGTCACTACAGCGAGGCCTCCGGTCTGTGCCGGTCACTACAGCGAGGCCTCCGGTCTGCGCCGGTCACTACAGCGAGGCCTCCGGTCTGCGCCGGTCACTACAGCGA
The DNA here is from genome assembly GCA_947044405.1 of Leptodactylus fallax. Lineage (NCBI taxonomy): Eukaryota > Metazoa > Chordata > Amphibia > Anura > Leptodactylidae > Leptodactylus > Leptodactylus fallax. Next base: position 256,464 of record CAMRHE010000880.1, read on the forward strand.
GGCCTCCGGTCTGCGCCGGTCACTACAGCGAGGCCTCCGGTCTGCGCCGGTCACTACAGCGAGGCCTCCGGTCTGCGCCGGTCACTACAGCGAGGCCTCCGGTCTGCGCCGGTCACTACAGCGAGGCCTCCGGTCTGCGCCGGTCACTACAGCGAGGCCTCCGGTCTGCGCCGGTCACTACAGCGAGGCCTCCGGTCTGCGCCGGTCACTACAGCGAGGCCTCCGGTCTGCGCCGGTCACTACAGCGAGGCCTCCGGTCTGTGCCGGTCACTACAGCGAGGCCTCCGGTCTGCGCCGGTCACTACAGCGAGGCCTCCGGTCTGCGCCGGTCACTACAGCGAGGCCTCCGGTCTGCGCCGGTCACTACAGCGAGGCCTCCGGTCTGCGCCGGTCACTACAGCGAGGCCTCCGGTCTGCGCCGGTCACTACAGCGAGGCCTCTCCTCATTAGGTAACGGCCTATTTACTTACCGATCCCCACGCCTGCTGTGGCTGCCTCCGTTTCTCTTTCCGCTATCGGACGCAGAAGGGGGAATCAGAAGCCGCTTTGAGCGGCAGCGGGGATCGCTAAATGAGGCCAAATACTACTATTATTATACTCCGGGGTATTTTCAGACTCCGAAGTATAATAATCGGAGACGCAGGGGAGGTGATAAACATAAAAACCAATGCTACTCACCTCTCCGGCGATCCGAGCTACTCCCAGCAGGCTTCGGCCGCCTTTGGTGACGTCCCAGGAGTCACGTGAGCCATCCCGACGTCATCATGTCGCAACGCTGGTCTGTGTGACGTTGAAGAGGGCCGAAAGCGGGGAGCGCACCGGAGCCCAGGTAAGTAACATTGGTTTTTGTTTCTCACCACCTGGGTCTCCGATCATTACCCTGGGGTCTGAAACGACCCCAGAGTATAATAATAGTTCATGGGTGGGTCACTATGAAGCAGAATACTGTGTGCAGGGGCCACTATGAAATATAATACCGAGTGCAGGGGCCACTATGGGGGAGAATACCAAGTGCAGGGGCTGATGCGGGGCATAATACCATGTAATACTGTATTAACAAAAAAAAAAAAAAAAAAAACACCTACTCACCTGTCCCTTGTGATCCGATGTCTCCTGCCACAGTCTGGTTCTGCTGCTCCGGTGTTTTCTTCTGGCGGACGTCCCCACCGCACATGACCGCTGAGGTCGCTGACATGGGACATCACAGTGCTGTGGGGAAGAAAACACCGGAGCAGCAGGACTGAAACGCGCTAGGAGACACCGGAGAACCTTCCCCATCCTCAAATAAAAAAAAAAAAAAGTGGTTATCCTTAGTGGCTATCTTTCGATAGTCCGCCTCAAGCAGCAAAGAGGCTAGGGTCACCACTGAGAATACAATATAACCTTCTCCCCCTCCTCCACAAGACTCTCCATAATGCTGCACCTCCCTACATTTCCTCCCTCCATTTCCTCCCTCATCTCTATCACACAACCCGTACTCTCCGCTCACTCAATGACCTAAGACTAACATCCTCTATTATCAGAACCTCCCACGCTCGTATACAAGACTTCTCCCGAGCTGCACCACTTCTCTGGAATGTTCTACCCCGGACTATCAGATTAACCCCCAATTTCCACAGCTTCAGGCGTAAACTAAAGACACATCTTATCAGACAGGCCGATCACATCTCCTAATGTAAACCCTTCTGTAGTTAGAATCCCTAAAACGTCCCCTCCTCTGTTCACGCTCCCGCATTACCTCACAGGATATGATGTTGTATCAGACTAACTTTATATGTCCGGGCACCGTCTGCACGTTACAGGACACGACTGGTGACGGCTCCTACAGCTTTATATATGTGTAATGGCAGTAACCTCTATTACACAATTGTCTGACCACTGTATAAGCAATGCGACCTCCGATGCCGCCCCTGCTACCTCCTGTGTCACCTCCTCTACCTCATAGACTGTAAGCTCTTGTGTCACCTCTACCTCATAGATTGTAAGCTCTTGTGTCACCTCCTCTACCTCATAGATTGTAAGCTCTTGTGTCACCTCCTCTACCTCATAGATTGTAAGCTCTTGTGTCACCCCCTCTACCTCATAGATTGTAAGCTCTTGTGTCACCTCCTCTACCTCATAGATTGTAAGCTCTTGTGTCACCTCTACCTCATAGATTGTAAGCTCTTGTGTCACCTCCTCTACCTCATAGATTGTAAGCTCTTGTGTCACCTCCTCTACCTCATAGATTGTAAGCTCTTGTGTCACCTCTACCTCATAGATTGTAAGCTCTTGTGTCACCTCTACCTCATAGATTGTAAGCTCTTGTGTCACCTCTACCTCATAGATTGTAAGCTCTTGTGTCACCTCCTCTACCTCATAGATTGTAAGCTCTTGTGTCACCTCCTCTACCTCATAGATTGTAAGCTCTTGTGTCACCTACTCTACCTCATAGATTGTAAGCTCTTGTGTCACCTCCTCTACCTCATAGATTGTAAGCTCTTGTGTCACCTACTCTACCTCATAGATTGTAAGCTCTTGTGTCACCTCTACCTCATAGATTGTAAGCTCTTGTGTCACCTCCTCTACCTCATAGATTGTAAGCTCTTGTGTCACCTCTACCTCATAGATTGTAAGCTCTTGTGTCACCTCTACCTCATAGATTGTAAGCTCTTGTGTCACCTCTACCTCATAGATTGTAAGCTCTTGTGTCACCTCTACCTCATAGATTGTAAGCTCTTGTGTCACCTCCTCTACCTCATAGATTGTAAGCTCTTGTGTCACCTCTACCTCATAGATTGTAAGCTCTTGTGTCACCCCCTCTACCTCATAGATTGTAAGCTCTTGTGTCACCTCCCTCTACCTCATAGATTGTAAGCTCTTGTGTCACCACCTCTACCTCATAGATTGTAAGCTCTTGTGTCACCTCCTCTACCTCATAGATTGTAAGCTCTTGTGTCACCTCTTCTACCTCATAGATTGTAAGCTCTTGTGTCACCCCCTCTACCTCATAGATTGTAAGCTCTTGTGTCACTTCCTCTACCTCATAGATTGTAAGCTCTTGTGTCACCTCCTCTACCTCATAGAGTGTAAGCTCTTGTGTCACCCCCTCTACCTCAGAGTGTAAGCTCTTGTGTCACCTCTACCTCATAGAGTGTAAGCTCTTGTGTCACCTCCTCTACCTCATAGATTGTAAGCTCTTGTGTCACCTCCTCTACCTCATAGAGTGTAAGCTCTTGTGTCACCTCCTCTACCTCATAGAGTGTAAGCTCGTGTCACCCTCTACCTCATAGATTGTAAGCTCTTGTGTCACCTCCTCTACCTCATAGATTGTAAGCTCTTGTGTCACCCCCTCTACCTCATAGATTGTAAGCTCTTGTGTCACCTCTACCTCATAGAGTGTAAGCTCTTGTGTCACCTCCTCTACCTCATAGATTGTAAGCTCTTGTGTCACCTCTACCTCATAGATTGTAAGCTCTTGTGCCACCCCCTCTACCTCATAGATTGTAAGCTCTTGTGTCACCTCCTCTACCTCATAGATTGTAAGCTCTTGTGTCACCTCTACCTCATAGATTGTAAGCTCTTGTGTCACCCCCTCTACCTCATAGATTGTAAGCTCTTGTGTCACCTCCTCTACCTCATAGATTGTAAGCTCTTGTGTCACCACCTCTACCTCATAGATTGTAAGCTCTTGTGTCACCTCCTCTACCTCATAGATTGTAAGCTCTTGTGTCACCTCCTCTACCTCATAGATTGTAAGCTCTTGTGTCACCCCCTCTACCTCATAGATTGTAAGCTCTTGTGTCACTTCCTCTACCTCATAGATTGTAAGCTCTTGTGTCACCTCCCTACCCAAGTGAGCTCTTGTGTCACCTCTACCTCATAGAGTGTAAGCTCTTGTGTCACCCCCTCTACCTCAGAGTGTAAGCTCTTGTGTCACCTCCTCTACCTCATAGAGTGTAAGCTCTTGTGTCACCTCCTCTACCTCATAGATTGTAAGCTCTTGTGTCACCTCCTCTACCTCATAGAGTGTAAGCTCTTGTGTCACCTCCTCTACCTCATAGAGTGTAAGCTCTGTGTCACCTCTACCTCATAGATTGTAAGCTCTTGTGTCACCTCCTCTACCTCATAGATTGTAAGCTCTTGTGTCACCCCCTCTACCTCATAGATTGTAAGCTCTTGTGTCACCTCTACCTCATAGAGTGTAAGCTCTTGTGTCACCTCCTCTACCTCATAGATTGTAAGCTCTTGTGTCACCTCTACCTCATAGATTGTAAGCTCTTGTGCCACCCCCTCTACCTCATAGATTGTAAGCTCTTGTGTCACCTCCTCTACCTCATAGATTGTAAGCTCTTGTGTCACCCCCTCTACCTCATAGAGTGTAAGCTCTTGTGTCACCTCTACCTCATAGATTGTAAGCTCTTGTGTCACCTCTACCTCATAGAGTGTAAGCTCTTGTGTCACCTCCTCTACCTCATAGAGTGTAAGCTCTTGTGAGCAGGGCCCTCAGTCCCAGTGTGTGACTATTTCTTTGTAATGTCTCTTTTTGTCAGTACTTGAACCCTACAAATTGTACAGCGCTGCGGAATATGTTGGCGCTATAGAGATAAATTGTATTATTATTATTATTATGTGGTGATGTCATAGATGCCGTGTTATTGTTTTGTGGCTCGGGTTGATGTCAGGGACAGGCCGTGTACTGTTTGTAGCTTCTCTCCTGGCAGTTTCACGTGTACGAGACGAGGCCTGTTCAGAGTTTCTTGGGTTTAGAACTTTCAGGTTCAGACTTTCCATAAATATGGATATTTGTGTCTATTTGCAGGTTGCTGGTACTTGTAGTTCTTTCTGCAGGTTTATCGCCTATGTATGACAGTCCCGTGATCTTAGCTTCCATACCCACAGCTGCAGGTTGTCATGGTTATTCTTCAATGTAACTTTGACCAAAGCCAAATTCTTGAAGTGTAAGAACATTCTGGGGCGATGGACAGACGAGGGTGCGGTGAGCGGATAATTTGGAGCGCGTGTCGTGGGCATCATTACATGTGAGACGCTGCAGACACACGAGGGCTGACAGCTGCGAGCACCGGCCAGACAGGAAAGATTATAAAGACAGACGTCTAATAATCCAATCAGTGGCTGTCCAGAGATATCATGGCCGCCCGACACTCTCTGGCCTCCTAATCTGCCCACCCATTGGCCGCGCACAGATTCCTCCTTCCTTCTGCTCCATTACACCTCCAGATTCCTTGAGCCAAATAGGATTTTGGTGTCGGGGTCACTGAAGTGGAATAAAGAGGAGAACGTCAGAGGCGACTGCAGCGACTTAGGGGGCACCGCCAGCTCTTTGTTGTATTATCTGCTGGGGATGTACCAGGGTGACCCCACAGATGGTGGAGTCATGTGGCGGCAGTCTAGTAGCAGGGTCTGCGCTCAGGCTGGAGGTGCAGTCCGTATAATGCAGCACCCACCGGCCTGACACAGGACGACAAACCTCTCACTGTGTTGTCAGCTACAGGCATGGCGGTTCTGGTCCTAGACGTCTGTTATATTCTGTGCCAATAGACGCCAGGATAGCAAGGGGAGCGAAGTGCGACACCAGGACCCCCCACAATACATGTTCTGGGCGATCCGCAGGAGACTTCTCCGTAGACTTTGTCACAACTTCTGCTAAGATCTTGTCTGTTTGTAGAGGATCATCCAGGAGGAAGAGTCAGGGAGATGGCCGAATCTGTACCGTCCTGCAGAAGGACATAACAGTAACCTATAGAACAGCCATGTCAATGGACCGTACACACAGTCGAGATTTTCAGCAGCAATCTCTTTACATGTAAATCAACCATTATCCTGATGTCTGCTGCGCCCCCCGACCTCTGCTGCGCCCCCCGACCTCTGCTGCGCCCCCCGACCTCTGCTGCGCCCCCCGACCTCTGCTGCGCCTGTTCCCTGTTGAGGACCTGAGGAGTACTGAACACAGTTTCATGGTTTGGAGGACTGACATTTTGTTTCTCCCCTTATCCTAGAGTCTCACTACACAGATGGACCATGTTCACACTTCAGATCTCTCTAGGAATGTCTCAGGTACATCAAAGTGTTAATAACCATATGAGAAAGAAGCAGCAGAATCCGACATCTAAAGAAGCCAAGAGATGGCGGGGTCCGGTGAGGAGGAGATCAGTGAACTGAGATCCTGACCAGCCCAGCTTGTCCCCTGGTAGCCACCTCAGGCACCCCACAGTTAGGAGGTAGAGATGGCCACAGGGTACCCCATAGATATCACTAGTGATGAGAGTGCTCACCTATGTACTGTCACCTGTGTCTATGTCTATGTCTATATATATATATATATATATCTCTATCTATCTATCTAAGACGAGCAGAGGAGCCGTCAATGATTGATATCGGGTGATAGCAGGGATTGGTTCCATATCTCTCAGCGATCATGGATTGGTTCTATATCGATTAGTAATTGGGATTGGTTCAGTATCTGTCGGTGATATAATCAGTAAATCTGCCCCTCACCCACAGGACAGCCCCGTGTTATCTCACAGCACAATGGCCCAGTGAGGGATGCTGGGGGTGATAGTCCAGGCTGCGACCATGTGACCAGTGGATGCTGCAGTGGAGGTCAGGTGCTGCCTGGTCTGCTGTGGATCCACATCAAACCAAGCGGGCTAGGGTTACATATAGGAGAGGTATATACACTGCATCTATACCCATCTCTATAATGTCACATACTACACTACATCTATACATATCCCCACACCCCCTCTATAATGTCACATACTACACTACATCTATACACATCTCTATAATGTCACATACTACACTACATCTATACATATCTCTATAATGTCACATACTACACTACATCTATATATATCTATAATGTCACATACTACACTGCCTCTATACACATCTATAATGTCACATACTACACTACATCTATACACATCTCTATAATGTCACATACTACACTACATCTATACATATCTATAATGTCACATACTACACTACATCTATACACATCTCTATAATGTCACATACTACACTACCTCTATACACATATCTATAATGTCACATACTACACTACATCTATACACATCTCTATAATGTCACATACTACACTGCCTCTATACACATCTCTATAATGTCACATACTACACTACATCTATACACATGTCTATAATGTCACATACTACACTACATCAATACACATCTATAATGTCACATACTACACTACCTCTATACACATCTCTATAATGTCACATACTACACTACATCTATACATATCTCTATAATGTCACATACTACACTACATCTATACACATCTCTATAATGTCACATACTACACTACATCTATACATATCTATAATGTCACATACTACACTACATCTATACACATCTATAATGTCACATACTACACTACATCTATACATATCTATAATGTCACATACTACACTACATCTATACATATCTATAATGTCACATACTACACTACATCTATACACATCTATAATGTCACATACTACACTACATCTATACATATCTCTATAATGTCACATACTACACTACATCTATACATATCTATAATGTCACATACTACACTACATCTATACACATCTATAATGTCACATACTACACTACATCTATACATATCTATAATGTCACATACTACACTACATCTATACACATCTCTATAATGTCACATACTACACTACATCTATACACATCTATAATGTCACATACTACACTACATCTATACACATCTCTATAATGTCACATACTACACTACATCTATACACATCTCTATAATGTCACATACTACACTACATCTATACACATCTCTATAATGTCACATACTACACTACCTCTATACACATCTCTATAATGTCACATATAGATAGACTCTGGTGACCCTCAATCGACTGAAATGTGTGGGGTCAGTGTGAGCGCAGTGCGGCAAGTGGAGGACGGGCTCCTCACAGCACAAATGAGGGTCCAGCTGAAGACCCCCACATTAAAGGGGACTGTGGATTAGTCCAAGGGATTTTTAGATGGTGGGCCCCAGAATCACATTATCCAGAAGGCCCAAGGATCACTGCCCCTGAGCATCAGAAGTGATGTCACTAGCCCCCTCCCCAGCAAGGTAGTGATGTCACTAGCCCCCTCACTAGCACAGCAGTGATAATAATACTACATTTTATTTATATAGCGCCAACATATTCTGCAGCACTGTACAATTTGTAGGATTTAAGTACAGATTCAATTACACATATATAAAGCTGTAGGAGCCGTCACCAGTCGTGTCCTGTAACGTGCAGACGGTGCCCGGACATATAAAGTTAGTCTGATACGGCCTCATATCCTGTGAGGTAATGCGGGAGCGTGAACAGAGGAGGGGACGTTTTAGGGATTCTAACTACAGAAGGGTTTACATTAGGAGATGTGATCGGCCTGTCTGATGTGTCTTTAGTTTGCGCTTGAAGCTGTGGAAATTGGGGGTTAATCTGATAGTCCGGGGTAGAACATTCCAGAGAAGTGGTGCAGCTCGGGAGAAGTCTTGTATACGAGCGTGGGAGGTTCTGATAATAGAGGATGTTAGTCTTAGGTCATTGAGTGAGCGGAGAGCACGGGTTGTGTGATAGCCAGAGATGAGGGAGGAAATGTAGGGAGGTGCAGCATTATGGAGAGCCTTGTGGAGGAGTGGGAGAAGGTTATATTGTATTCTGTATTGAATAGGCAGCCAATGTAGTGACCGGCACAGACCGGAGGCCTCGCTGTAGTGACCGGCACAGACCGGAGGCCTCGCTGCAGTGACCGGCACAGACCGGAGGCCTCGCTGCAGTGACCGGCACAGACCGGAGGCCTCGCTGTAGTGACCGGCACAGACCGGAGGCCTCGCTGCAGTGACCGGCACAGACCGGAGGCCTCGCTGCAGTGACCGGCACAGACCGGAGGCCTCGCTGCAGTGACCGGCACAGACCGGAGGCCTCGCTGCAGTGACCGGCACAGACCGGAGGCCTCGCTGCAGTGACCGGCACAGACCGGAGGCCTCGCTGCAGTGACCGGCACAGACCGGAGGCCTCGCTGCAGTGACCGGCGCAGACCGGAGGCCTCGCTGTAGTGACCGGCGCAGACCGGAGGCCTCTATCGTCTAGACTGATAGATGAGCCTGGCCGCCGCCACATTCAGAATAGATTGTAGAGGGGAGAGTTTAGTAAGGGGAAGACGGATTAGTAAGGAGTTACAGTAGTCAAGGCGAGAGTGAATCAGGGCAACAATAAGTGTCTTTAGTGTATCTGTGGTAAGGAAAGGGCGGATTCTGGAGATTTTTTTGAGGTGGAGATGACATGAGCGTGCGAGTGATTGGATATGGGGGGTGAAGGAAAGGTCTGAGTCAGACATAACCCCGAGGCAGCGGCCATACTGCCTAAGAGTTATGGTAAGGCCGGAGACTGCAATGGAGATATCAGGGACAGATCTATTAGATGGCGGAAACAGCAGTAGGTATAATGTCCCATAGCGGCCCCTTCCAGGGCCGCCTTAACCATAGGGCCAACGGTGCACTTGCACCGGGTCCTGTGGTAGCGGGGGGCCCCAATTGGACAGCAGGACAGTTCTACATTTGCTGTCCCACTGTTCAGGGCAGTGAGTCTGGGCTACCGCAACTCATCTACGTCCAGAGGACACCAATGAGTTGCAGACAGTGATGAAGTAGGAAGCGGACGGCACCCTACTTCATCACCCGGCCGCTCTTTGCGCCCGGAGTCCTCGGAGCAGGAGGCCCGATGTAGTGACGTCACTTACATTGCGCCTGTTACTCCTTGAAGACACCGGGACCAGGGACGAGTGAACGGGAAAAGGTGAGTATTAACGTTTGTTTTTTTCTTTGATATATACAGTGGGGGGCACAAAACTGTGGAGGCAACCTGGAGTGGGGGCAAACATGATACTGTGGGGGCAACCTGGGGTGAGGACATGTCAGTGTGGGGGGACATGAATCTGTGGGGGACAACCTGGAGGGGGACATTATAAGGGGCATATTGTATGGGGCCAGTAGGGAGCCATTATACTGTGTGCGAGCCACTAAAGGGTGTTATACTATGAGGGAGCATTATAATTCTTGCAGGTCAGGTATTTTTAAGTGGTGATGGGGAGGGGGCCCACTTATGAAATCTTTGCACAGGGCCCACCAATGTGTTAAAACGGCCCTGGTCCCTTCAAACCATATAATGCCTCATAGTGGTCCCTCCACCAAGTATAATGTCCCATAGTGGCCCCTGCACACAGTATAATGTCCCATAGTGGCCCCTCCACATACTATTATACCCCATCGTAGCTCCTATCGTGTTCGTTGCAAATATTGCAAAAATTTTGGGTTCGGCAGTGGTACTTACCTCTCCGGTGTGACTCCTTTCTGTTTTCGGTTCTCTCCAATGTGGCACATTGTGCGTTGCGACGCACGTGACGTCTGTGACATCACTACAGAGGCACCGGAGCAGGGAGTTGCTCCGGAGAGGTGAGTACCACTGATTTTTATGTTTCTCATCTCTCCGGGCCTCTGATCATTATACTCGGGGGTCTGAAGAGACCCCACAATATAATAATAGCAGTATTTGTTGGGGTTCGCTCAACAAACACTCTTGCTGTGGGCCCATGGCTGCACTCACTGGTCCCCACTTCTGCTCATGGCCGCCTCCGCTTCCCCTTCTTCTCTCCAGGGGGCCCCAGCGGAGACAGTTGTGAGCAGGAGCGGAGATGGGTAAGTAAATAGGGCCCGTTATCTGCTGCGGTTACTCCAGCAGGTAATGACCTATTAAAAAAAAAAAAAAATACAGTAGGGGCCCACCCGGCTCCCTAAAGTCGCTGGCCCCGTGGCAGCCGCTACGGCTGCTCTAGTGTCACTTATGTCACAGGCTGGGACAATACACAACAGCACCAGACATGTTGGCGCTTTAGTACTATCAGTTTAGGTCTCAGAATCTGTTGAGGAGGCTCCAGGACAGATTTACACCCCAGGGTTTGGTTCTCTGCTCCACATTCCAGGCAAAGGAAACCTTGGCTCAGTTCCAGCTGTGTGAATGGGAGTCAAGAAGGAGCAAACTTCACATTTCCCAGCAAAGACAATTGTGCCTGTCCAGAATACAGAGAAGAGACGGAGGCCGCATCAAGGCCTGGAAGAGCTTCTTGGAAAGGATTTATCAGAGGACCAGGAGGGGAGGTCGCATTGCAGCTAGAGATGACATCATCCCTGCCACAGGACCAAAATAGCTCTGCCTGGCAGCACATACTCCCCGCAGCGAGCGGCCTCTTACCATGTAACCTCCAGGCTGCAGCCAGAACTGGAGCAATGTCCTGAAGGTTAAATGGAGGGGACCGTATAGGACGAAGGTGCAAATAGCATAGACAGGGCCTCCATGGTGATATCCCTGAGGTGGGGAGGGGATTAACCCCACCTGTGAAAAGATTGCAAGTTGGGGCTGCCCTCATGTAGCTGCAGCTTTCCTCCATCACATATTTATAGCCCACATTAATTGGTCCCACCACATGTGATAAACCCCAACTGCTATTGCCCAGAAGTACAACCTAGGCCTCATTTCCTGTAAGCGGGGCGCGTATCATACTGCAGAACCCGTAACGAGGCGCCCCCTGCTGTAGGGACTTCCACACTCAGACGGTGTCCCTATTGATCATTTGACCAGGGCAGATTTACTGACAATTAATGGCCAATGGCACCCACAAGACTGGGTAATGGTAGATGACAGCCATGATGCCTGGTGACTGTAGCTCTTGGATGACGCTGTGACCCTACCCATAGCATGAGGATTGCTTAATGGGGCAGATCTTGTGATGGTACAGACAGGAGATCTGAATATCTCTGACTGCAGAATATACGGCTCTAGGTCTGTGGCCAGGGCCAGACATCTCCTCTAATTGTTAGGTAATTCAGGAATGACCTATGTCCACACTATCATGGAGCAGAGTATCCATATGTACAGTAGGTAGCTGTGCGGAGCAGATTTGGGGGTCGCTGTGCGGAGCAGGTTTGGGGGTCGCTGCGAGGAGCAGGTTTGGGGGTCGCTGCGCGCGGAGCAGGTTTGGGGGTGCGCTGCGCGCGGAGCAGGTTTGGGGGTGCGCGCTGTGCGCGGAGCAGGTTTGGGGGTCGCTGCGCGCGGAGCAGGTTTGGGGGTCGCTGCGCGCGGAGCAGGTTTGGGGGTCGTTGCGCGCGGAGCAGGTTTGGGGGTCGCTGCGCGCGGAGCAGGTTTGGGGGTCGCTGCGCGCGGAGCAGGTTTGGGGGTCGCTGTGCGCGGAGCAGGTTTGGGGGGTCGCTGTGCGCGGAGCAGGTTTGGGGGTCGCTGTGCGGAGCAGGTGCTTTGGTGTTAAATTCAAACGGGCCAAGGTGTTTTTACCTAGCGGTTAAATAGCAGCGACAGCTCCGCTATGATATTATAAATCCTGGGGTCCTAATAAACAATAGCCCCGACCTCTCCTCCATCAGTCTGCGGGGGGAGGGGGGAATCTGCCATTTTTGTTCTTCACCTGAGATGAATCCCAAATTGTTTGGTCTCGTCATGAACCAAATTCGCTCCTCTTTATTGTCAGCCATGTTTCTGAGAAATGAAAAGATGATGGGAGTGATCTAGATTATTATATATGGAAGGAGCATTCTATAGTGCACCGGAGGAGGAGCAAGGAAGAGACGTATAAGAAATAAGGGGCTCTGTGTGCTGGGCGAGAACTAGAAGATCTGACAGTGCTGAGGTGGTCCGGGACCAGGAGAGGTCACCAGAAGTAAGGAGAAGGGGCACAGCAGGTGTAAGGAGGAGAGAGTGCGGGGGTTGTGTGTCTGGGGTAGAGATGAGCACATTTTTCAAAAATTTGATTGGACCGATTCTCCAAAGTTTCAAAAACAATTTGATTCAATCTGAATTAATTAGTGGCAATTTGCGTTAAAAACCATCTATTTCCTGTCTGCAGAGAGCCTGTATAGTGATGTAGAGCACTGTGCCTCGCAGTAACACACATAGGGAGCCTACTGTGGTAGTGACACAATACTGGGAGTCAGTATGACACGCACATGACAGGCGTCGCTCTTAGAACCACTGCACACTTCATTTATTTGGCCAGTTACGAGGCCAAAACTGACCAACTAACAAGTGTGAACTCAGCTTTACAGGTCCATTAGTGACAGGTAGAAAGAACCGTGCAGAGCCCCAACATCCTACTGTAGAGTGATAGAGCGCACTCCTTTTACACCGTCGTCTGCTGATTCCACATAGATGTCTACAGAACCTGTTCTATTACACGCTTATACAAGTAGCGCCCCCTGACAGAGTACAGAGGGTGTCAGCAGGAAGTTTGTGTTGACATCACTGATTATTTTGCCGTTCCTCTGATCCATCAGAACAGTGGCGTAAATACCGGGGTAGCAGCGGTAGCGGCTGCCACAGGGCCTGGGACATTATGGGCCCGGAGCCCTGTGGCAGCTGCTACCGCGAACCCCACAAACACTGCTATCATTATACTCTGGGGTCTTTTCAGACCCCCAAGTGTAATGATCGGGAGCCCAGGGGAGGTGAGGGAAAATAAAAAATACTGTTACTTACCTCTCTTGTGCTCCAGCAGTCTTTAGGCCTGTTTGGTGATGTCCCAGATGTCAGCCGACGTCATTATGCAGCATAATATTATTATGGGGCATAATAGTGTGCGCAGGGGCCACTATGGGGCATAATAGTGTGCGCAGGGGCCACTATGGGGCATAATAGTGTGCGCAGGGGCCACTATGGGGCATAATAGTGTGCGCAGGGGCCACTATGGGGCATAATAGTGTGCGCAGGGGCCACTATGGGGCATAATAGTGTGCGCAGGGGCCACTATGGGGCATAATAGTGTGCGCAGGGGCCACTATGGGGCATAATAGTGTGCGCAGGGGCCACTATGGGGCATAATAGTGTGCGCAGGGGCCACTATGGGGCATAATAGTGTGCGCAGGGGCCACTATGGGGCATAATAGTGTGCGCAGGGGCCACTATGGGGCATAATAGTGTGCGCAGGGGCCACTATGGGGCATAATAGTGTGCGCAGGAATGTGGTTTGTGCGGGGAGGTGGTTGGGGGGCGATGGTTCATGGGGGGGGGGGCATGTCAAATGTTTGCCTTGGGGCTCAACCATTCCTAGTTACGCCACTGCGTCACAACAACCCCCCCCCCCCCCCCAAAAAAAAAAGACAGATCCTGTCTGTTGAGCATCCACTTTCACTCGGTCAGGCACTTATCCATCAGTATTGCTGATGCCAAAAAAAAACCAGCAGTGGATCCAAAACAGAGATGACACGTGAATGGAATATTTGCATGTCTTCTGTGTTTTGTACCCACTCCTGCTTTTGGCTATGTGGGGAACCGCTCAGGTAGATACTTGGTAGCAGTGCAGGAAACAGGGACACAGAGGCCGGATCACACTCAAGTTTGGAGTTTATTTGGTTTCAGGTGCATAAACAGGTTTCCCTTTACAAAGGCACAAACAAAAACAAAACCTTCTCGGCTGAGAAATAAGACAGAAACAGACCCTCTCTATACAGGAGGCTGGCTGCCAGGCTCTCGCTCCGGTTACTACAGACGGGTGCACACAGTTACCTTGATGCAGGTTCAGATACACAGGTCACTTCCTCCATGTAGCGCCACCTCCTAGTTCTGACACTCCGCCTATATCAGGCCTTAATTAGTCACCTGACCTCCCTGCTGTGGCTTCTACCACACACCCTTTAACTGCCTGGCTGGAACATACCTGTTCTCCCAAACCACACCCTTCACTTTCTCACAGCTACCAAATCATAAGCCAATTCTGATGGGACCATACAGGCCTTTCAGCTGCTACACAGACAGGATCCGTTGTCCATCTAATTTTTCCTTCCTTCTGATGCATCAGAACGGTTAAATAAATGATGATGTGAACCAGGCCAAAAAGGCTAAATAGAGGCCCAGTCATGGAGTGGGGAGGGTGGGAACAGCATGAGAAGTGACATAGTGTGGAGGTAGCAGCAGCATGAGGAGGCCACAGAGTGGCAAGGTGACATAATGTGGAGGTGGCAGCAGCATGAGGAGGCCATACAGTGACCCAGTGGCTGCAGTATGAGGAGGCCATACAGTGACCCAGTGGCAGCAGCATGAGGAGGCCATACAGTGACCCAGTGGCAGCGGCATGAGGAGGCCATACAGTGACCCAGTGGTATGAGGAGGACATACAGTGACCCAGTGGCAGCGGCATGAGGAGGCCATACAGTCAGGGTCGGACTGGCCCACCAGGGAAACAGTGAATTCCCCAGTGGGCCCCGACTATTAGTCCTCATTTTGCCAATGCAAATGCATTGGTCAGGGGCCCAATCTGGATGGCCCCTGACCAATGCATTGGCAAAATGTGGATTAGTAGTGGTCAGGTGCCGGACTTTACTACCATAAAGATGGACAGTTGCCAGCAGGGCGCAGCGGTGGGAGACTGTCCCTACCCTATACTCTGGATCTGTTGAGAGTTGTAGTCCACCCCCCCAAAACGAATATCCCACTGTATTATTATGCTGGTGCCTGCTCTAGGGCTCCAGCATAATGCCGCAACCCAGACGGAGGAGACCGGAGGATGGGAGTAGTAGTGGCGGATGCTGTGCCACCTAGCAGGCCGAGCACGCTCCCAAACAGCTCCAGTCCCACTCCTAGGCCGGACAAAGTCGAGGGGGGTCCTGCAGCATTACCGGATGGTGGTGGTAGTAGTTCTTTCCCCCGGGGACCTCTCCTACCTGAGCCGGTGTGGTGTTGGTCAGAAGAGCCCTGATGGTGAAGCAGGCACGACTCAGGGGTCAGCGGTGCAGGTAAACCAAACAGCCGTTTATTAAGGCAACTGGAACAGAGAGTCAACAGCAGCTTCCAGATGGGAGTAGTAGTCCAGCAGTGCCCAACCCCCAGCCTTGGTTCTAGGAGGTCTAACAAGGTACGAGTTGCCTGAAGACTAGGCCCGAAGCAATCCTCCTGAAGGCTGTGATGGCTAGCCGTTGGCCTCAGTGCAGCTTGTGGGGGCAGGAGACCTCTGCACAGCCTCACTGTCCCACTGCTCACACTACACTGCCTGCACTCAGACCAAGGGTTACCATGGAGACGGAGTCGCAGCATGTCAATTATACCTACGGAAATGCTGGCGGTTTCCCAATAGGTATAATGGATGCAGAAAGTTCACGGAGGAAACCTCTGCCAACTTTCTGTCAAAAGCGCTGCAGGAAGAACTGCGATGCGTTGCTGTCGTGGTTTTTCCCGCAGAGCTTTTTTGCTGCCATCTGGGGCTTTGCTTAAAGGGGTTTTCCAGGACTTTCCTTTTTTTTTTTTTTATTGCTGACCTATCCTTAGAAATGTCATCAATTGGAGATCTGTTGGGGGTGCGACACCTTGTCCCCCTGTGGTTCAGCAGGTTAAAGAGGCAGTGGCCTCTCTGAGTGCTGCTTCTACTTCACAGGACATGTGACATTATGTTCATTGATCACATGGCCTGATCACAGCTCAGTCCCATTCAAGTGAAAGGGCTGAGCTGTGATACCAAGCACAGTCACTATGGAGCTGTACTTGGTAAGTACTGAAGAGGCTGCAGCACACACGTCACGTGAGCAGGTGCCGATCACTTTCCATTTTTTAATTGATTATTTCAAAGGTCATCAATTACTCAGCCTTGGAAAACCCCTTTAAAGCCCCAACTAGACTGTCCTACCGATATAAGATAATCTAGCAGCCCAGGCTGTCTCCTCTCTGCAGTGAATGAGATGATAGCATGAAGCGTTCTTCTATCCACCGGAGCACATGTCCTTGTGCACACCTGAGACGCCTGCACAGACGCATGGTCTGGACGCACAGACAGTGATTCAGGGCAGGCGCTTCACATCTATTATTCACTGATAGTCATCTGTTTTTGTTTTTTAAGGGATTGTCCAGGATGTGAATACAATAGATATTGATGATCTATCCGCAGGACAGGCCATCAGCATCTGATCGGTGTGGGGGCTGACTCCTAGATCCTGCACCAATCAGCTGATTCAAGTCCCGCCTCTAAACCCTACCACATTGAAGTGTTTAAAAATATTGATCCAGTGTTGAGGCGTGTCAGTTTCTTGGAAAGCTGGGTAGCACCCTTGTACTACCCGGATTTCCAAGGTACTAAGACAGCATTTAGCTTGTCAGCTCCGCCAGGCTGGATCGATATTATTACACTTCATTGTGATTGGTTTACTCCCAGGCACATTGACAGTATTTCACTTCAATAGCTTACTTTAAATGTGAGCGGGAGTAAGTCAGGTCACGTAGCTAGTGAAGAGAGTCTCACTCCAAAGCCATCCTGATAGGGAATGTAGATTGTGAGCCCTATATGGGACAGTGACTGACAATGTGTGTACTGCGCTGCGGAATATGATGGCGCTATATAAGTAAGCATAAAATAAAAATAAAACATGATGTAACTTAGGAGTCCGTTCACCAGCTCACTCTGGCGCACCTACCTTTAGGATGAGATGGAATTCTGTCTCACAGATGAGTCAAGAGTCTGTCTCAGCTACAGAATAGAAGCCGGTGTTCGTTACATTTACCAAATAACACAGCTGAAGGTCACTATAGTTTTTTAAAATTTTTCATACTGCTGGGATCTTTTGTGTTTTTTTTCTTTCAGGTTATGATGGATCGCTTGGATTACATCGGATTCGTTGGACTCCATCGATGATCACCATTTTTGTTTAACTTTTTTTAATAAAATGGTCAAAGAGGGTTGTCTGGGGGAGCTTTTATTTCAATAAAAAAATTTCTCTCATGTCTCTTGATTTTTTTTTAAATACTTTCTTACCCCCTTAGTAATGGCGACTGTCTTAATAAGGTATGGCTTAGTGTTAGCTGGTGAATATTCTAGCACTAACCCTCCAGTTATTACTCCGGCACCCAACACCATCAGGGGTGCCAAGAAGAGCTGGGTATCGTCCATTACCCAGCTGTCTAAAGAGACTGCTGGGAATTGGGGCGGCCCTTCCCACCCTTGTAATGTCAGGCTGCTGTTGCTTGTTATATCCGGATGGTTATGAAAAATTAGGGGGACCCTATGTCGTTTTTTTTCCAATTATAAAGCAGCATAGGGTCCCCCCAATATTTCTGAACCATACAGATATAACAAGCAGTAGCCTGACATTACAAGGGTGGGAAGGGCCACGTTTTTTGGCCCTTCCCAGTCTAATAATACCAACTTGTGACGGCCCCAATCCCCGGCTGTCTCTTTAGATGATGTACACATCTCTATAATGTCACATACTACACTACATCTATACACATCTCTATAATGTCACATACTACACTACATCTATACACATCTCTATAATGTCACATACTACACTACATCTATACACATCTATAATGTCACATACTACACTACATCTATACATATCTCTATAATGTCACATACTACACTACATCTATACACATCTCTATAATGCAACATACTACACTACATCTATACAGATCTCTATAATGTCACATACTACACTACATCTATACACATCTCTATAATGTCACATACTACACTATATCTATACACATCTCTATAATGTCACATACTACACTACATCTATACACATCTCTATAATGTCACATACTACACTACATCTATACACATCTATAATGTCACATACTACACTGCATCTATACATATCTCTATAATGTCACATACTACACTACCTCTATACATATCTCTATAATGTCACATACTACACTACATCTATACACATATCTATAATGTCACATACTACACTACATCTATACACATCTCTATAATGTCACATACTACACTACATCTATACATATCTCTATAATGTCACATACTACACTACATCTATACACATATCTATAATGTCACATACTACACTACATCTATACACATCTATAATGTCACATACTACACTACATCTATACACATCTCTATAATGTCACATACTACACTACATCTATACATATCTCTATAATGTCACATACTACACTACATCTATACACATATCTATAATGTCACATACTACACTACATCTATACACATCTATAATGTCACATACTACACTGCATCTATACATATCTCTATAATGTCACATACTACACTACCTCTATACATATCTCTATAATGTCACATACTACACTACATCTATACACATATCTATAATGTCACATACTACACTACATCTATACACATATCTATAATGTCACATACTACACTACATCTATACACATCTATAATGTCACATACTACACTGCATCTATACACATCTCTATAATGTCACATACTACACTACATCTATACATATCTCTATAATGTCACATACTACACTACATCTATACATATCTCTATAATGTCACATACTACACTACATCTATACATATCTCTATAATGTCACATACTACACTACATCTATACACATCTCTATAATGTCACATACTACACTGCATCTATACATATCTATAATGTCACATACTACACTACATCTATACATATCTATAATGTCACATACTACACTACATCTATACATATCTCTATAATGTCACATACTACACTGCATCTATACACATATCTATAATGTCACATACTACACTGCATCTATACATATCTATAATGTCACATACTACACTACATCTATACATATCTATAATGTCACATACTACACTACCTCTATACACATCTTTAATGTCACATACTACACTACATCTATACACATCTATAATGTCACATACTACACTACATCTATACACATCTATAATGTCACATACTACACTACATCTATACATATCTATAATGTCACATACTACACTACATCTATACACATCTATAATGTCACATACTACACTACATCTATACACATCTCTATAATGTCACATACTACACTACATCTATACATATCTATAATGTCACATACTACACTACATCTATACACATCTATAATGTCACATACTACACTACATCTATACACATCTCTATAATATCACATACTACACTACATCTATACATATCTCTATAATGTCACATACTACACTACATCTATACACATCTATAATGTCACATACTACACTACATCTATATACATATCTCTATAATGTCACATACTACACTACATCTATACACATCTATGATGTCACATACTACACTACATCTATACACATCTCTATAATGTCACATACTACACTACATCTATACATATCTATAATGTCACATACTACACTACATCTATACATATCTATAATGTCACATACTACACTACATCTATACATATCTCTATAATGTCACATACTACACTACATCTATACATATCTATAATGTCACATACTACACTACATCTATACATATCTATAATGTCACATACTACACTACATCTATACATATCTATAATGTCACATACTACACTACATCTATACACATCTCTATAATGTCACATACTACACTACATCTATACACATCTATAATGTCACATACTACACTACATCTATACACATATCTATAATGTCACATACTACACTACATCTATACACATCTATAATGTCACATACTACACTGCATCTATACACACCTATAATGTCACATACTACACTACATCTATACACATCTCTATAATGTCACATACTACACTACATCTATACATATCTCTATAATGTCACATACTACACTACATCTATACATATCTCTATAATGTCACATACTACACTACATCTATACACATCTCTATAATGTCACATACTACACTACATCTATACATATCTATAATGTCACATACTACACTACATCTATACATATCTATAATGTCACATACTACACTACATCTATACATATCTCTATAATGTCACATACTACACTGCATCTATACACATATCTATAATGTCACATACTACACTGCATCTATACATATCTATAATGTCACATACTACACTACATCTATACATATCTATAATGTCACATACTACACTACCTCTATACACATCTATAATGTCACATACTACACTACATCTATACACATCTATAATGTCACATACTACACTACATCTATACACATCTATAATGTCACATACTACACTACATCTATACATATCTATAATGTCACATACTACACTACATCTATACACATCTATAATGTCACATACTACACTACATCTATACACATCTCTATAATGTCACATACTACACTACATCTATACATATCTATAATGTCACATACTACACTACATCTATACACATCTATAATGTCACATACTACACTACATCTATACACATCTCTATAATATCACATACTACACTACATCTATACATATCTCTATAATGTCACATACTACACTACATCTATACACATCTATAATGTCACATACTACACTACATCTATATACATATCTCTATAATGTCACATACTACACTACATCTATACACATCTATGATGTCACATACTACACTACATCTATACACATCTCTATAATGTCACATACTACACTACATCTATACATATCTATAATGTCACATACTACACTACATCTATACATATCTATAATGTCACATACTACACTACATCTATACATATCTCTATAATGTCACATACTACACTACATCTATACATATCTATAATGTCACATACTACACTACATCTATACATATCTATAATGTCACATACTACACTACATCTATACATATCTATAATGTCACATACTACACTACATCTATACACATCTCTATAATGTCACATACTACACTACATCTATACACATCTATAATGTCACATACTACACTACATCTATACACATCTCTATAATGTCACATACTACACTACATCTATACACATCTATAATGTCACATACTACACTACATCTATCACATCTCTATAATGTCACATACTACACTACATCTATACATATCTCTATAATGTCACATACTACACTACATCTATACACATCTATGATGTCACATACTACACTACATCTATACACATCTCTATAATGTCACATACTACACTACATCTATACATATCTATAATGTCACATACTACACTACATCTATACATATCTATAATGTCACATATTACACTACATCTATACATATCTCTATAATATCACATACTACACTACATCTATACACATATCTATAATGTCACATACTACACTACATCTATACATATCTATAATGTCACATACTACACTACATCTATACACATCTATAATGTCACATACTACACTACATCTATACATATCTATAATGTCACATACTACATCTACATCTATACATCTCTATAATGTCACATACTACACTACATCTATACACATCTATAATGTCACATACTACACTACATCTATACATATCTATAATGTCACATACTACATTACATCTATACACATCTCTATAATGTCACATACTACACTGCATCTATACATATCTCTATAATGTCACATACTACACTACATCTATACATATCTCTATAATGTGACATACTACACTACAGCTATACACATCTATAATGTACACATAGTGTAGTATGTGACATTACAGATATGTGTATAGATGTAGTGTAGTATGTGACATTATAGAGATGTGTATAGATGTAGTGTAGTATGTGACATTATGAGATGTGTATAGATGTAGTGTAGTATGTGACATTATAGAGATGTGTATAGATGTAGTGTAGTATGTGACATTATAGAGATGTGTATAGATGTAGTGTAGTATGTGACATTATAGATGTGTATAGATGTAGTGTAGTATGTGACATTATAGATATGTATAGATGTAGTGTAGTATGTGACATTATAGATATGTATAGATGTAGTGTAGTATGTGACATTATAGATATGTATAGATGTAGTGTAGTATGTGACATTATAGTATGTGAATTATAGAGATGTGTATAGATGTAGTGTAGTATGTGACATTATAGAGATATGTATAGATGTAGTGTAGTATGTGACATTATAGTATAGATATGTATAGATGTAGTGTAGTATGTGACATTATAGATATGTATAGATGTAGTGTAGTATGTGACATTATAGATATGTATAGATGTAGTGTAGTATGTGACATTATAGAGATATGTATAGATGTAGTGTAGTATGTGACATTATAGATGTGTATAGATGTAGTGTAGTATGTGACATTATAGATGTGTATAGATGTAGTGTAGTATGTGACATTATAGATATGTATAGATGTAGTGTAGTATGTGACATTATAGAGATGTGTATAGATGTAGTGTAGTATGTGACATTATAGAGATGTGTATAGATGTAGTGTAGTATGTGACATTATAGATGTGTATAGATGTAGTGTAGTATGTGACATTATAGAGATGTGTATAGATGTAGTGTAGTATGTGACATTATAGAGATGTGTATAGATGTAGTGTAGTATGTGACATTATAGAGATGTGTATAGATGTAGTGTAGTATGTGACATTATAGAGATGTGTATAGATGTAGTGTAGTATGTGACATTATAGAGATGTGTATAGATGTAGTGTAGTATGTGACATTATAGAGATGTATAGATGTAGTGTAGTATGTGACATTATAGAGATATGTATAGATGTAGTGTAGTATGTGACATTATAGATGTGTATAGATGTAGTGTAGTATGTGACATTATAGATGTGTATAGATGTAGTGTAGTATGTGACATTATAGATGTGTATAGATGTAGTGTAGTATGTGACATTATAGAGATGTGTATAGATGTAGTGTAGTATGTGACATTATAGATGTGTATAGATGTAGTGTAGTATGTGACATTATAGATGTGTATAGATGTAGTGTAGTATGTGACATTATAGATGTGTATAGATGTAGTGTAGTATGTGACATTATAGAGATATGTATAGATGTAGTGTAGTATGTGACATTATAAGATGTGTATAGATGTAGTGTAGTATGTGACATTATAGAGATGTGTATAGATGTAGTGTAGTATGTGACATTATAGATGTGTATAGATGTAGTGTAGTATGTGACATTATAGAGATGTGTATAGATGTAGTGTAGTATGTGACATTATAGAGATGTGTATAGATGTAGTGTAGTATGTGACATTATAGAGATATGTATAGATGTAGTGTAGTATGTGACATTATAGAGATATGTATAGATGTAGTGTAGTATGTGACATTATAGATGTGTATAGATGTAGTGTAGTATGTGACATTATAGAGATGTGTATAGATGTAGTGTAGTATGTGACATTATAGATGTGTATAGATGTAGTGTAGTATGTGACATTATGAGATGTGTATAGATGTAGTGTAGTATGTGACATTATAGAGATGTGTATAGATGTAGTGTAGTATGTGACATTATAGAGATGTGTATAGATGTAGTGTAGTATGTGACATTATAGAGATATGTATAGATGTAGTGTAGTATGTGACATTATAGATGTGTATAGATGTAGTGTAGTATGTGACATTATAGATGTGTATAGATGTAGTGTAGTATGTGACATTATAGAGATGTGTATAGATGTAGTGTAGTATGTGACATTATAGATATGTATAGATGTAGTGTAGTATGTGACATTATAGAGATATGTATAGATGTAGTGTAGTATGTGACATTATAGAGATGTGTATAGATGTAGTGTAGTATGTGACATTATAGATGTGTATAGATGTAGTGTAGTATGTGACATTATAGATGTGTATAGATGTAGTGTAGTATGTGACATTATAGATGTGTATAGATGTAGTGTAGTATGTGACATTATAGATGTGTATAGATGTAGTGTAGTATGTGACATTATAGAGATATGTATAGATGTAGTGTAGTATGTGACATTATAGAGATATGTATAGATGTAGTGTAGTATGTGACATTATAGAGATGTGTATAGATGTAGTGTAGTATGTGACATTATAGAGATGATGTATAGATGTAGTGTAGTATGTGACATTATAGATGTGTATAGATGTAGTGTAGTATGTGACATTATAGAGATGTGTATAGATGTAGTGTAGTATGTGACATTATAGATGTGTATAGATGTAGTGTAGTATGTGACATTATAGATGTGTATAGATGTAGTGTAGTATGTGACATTATAGAGATGTGTATAGATGTAGTGTAGTATGTGACATTATAGAGATGTGTATAGATGTAGTGTAGTATGTGACATTATAGAGATGTGTATAGATGTAGTGTAGTATGTGACATTATAGAGATGTGTATAGATGTAGTGTAGTATGTGACATTATAAGATATGTATAGATGTAGTGTAGTATGTGACATTATAGATATGTATAGATGTAGTGTAGTATGTGACATTATAGGGAGGAGAGGACATTATAGATGTGTATAGATGTAGTGTAGTATGTGACATTATAGAGATATGTATAGATGTAGTGCAGTATGTGACATTATAGATATGTATAGATGTAGTGTAGTATGTGACATTATAGAAGAAGAGTAGTGTAGTATGTGACATTATAGAGATGTATAGATGTAGTGTAGTATGTGACATTATAGATATGTATAGATGTAGTGTAGTATGTGACATTATAGATATGTATAGATGTAGTGTAGTATGTGACATTATAGAGATGTATAGATGTAGTGTAGTATGTGACATTATAGATATGTATAGATGTAGTGTAGTATGTGACATTATAGATATGTATAGATGTAGTGTAGTATGTGACATTATAGATGTGTATAGATGTAGTGTAGTATGTGACATTATAGAGATGTGTATAGATGTAGTGTAGTATGTGACATTATAGATGTGTATAGATGTAGTGTAGTATGTGACATTATAGATATGTATAGATGTAGTGTAGTATGTGACATTATAGATATGTATAGATGTAGTGTAGTATGTGACATTATAGAGATGTGTATAGATGTAGTGTAGTATGTGACATTATAGATGTGTATAGATGTAGTGTAGTATGTGACATTATGAGATGTGTATAGATGTAGTGTAGTATGTGACATTATAGAGATGTGTATAGATGTAGTGTAGTATGTGACATTATAGAGATGTGTATAGATGTAGTGTAGTATGTGACATTATAGAGATATGTATAGATGTAGTGTAGTATGTGACATTATAAGAGATGTGTATAGATGTAGATGGTAGTGTAGTATGTGACATTATAGAGATGTGATAGATGTAGTGTAGTATGTGACATTATAGAGATGTATAGATGTAGGTAGTATGGCATTATAGATGTGTATAGATGTAGTGTAGTATGTGACATTATAGATATGTATAGATGTAGTGTAGTATGTGACATTATAGAGATGTGTATAGATGTAGTGTAGTATGTGACATTATAGAGATGTGTATAGATGTAGTGTAGTATGTGACATGTTATAGTAGATGGAGATGTATAGATGTAGTGTAGTATGTGACATTATAGATGTGTATAGATGTAGTGTAGTATGTGACATTATAGATGTGTATAGATGTAGTGTAGTATGTGACATTATAGAGATATGTATAGATGTAGTGTAGTATGTGACATTATAGAGATATGTATAGATGTAGTGTAGTATGTGACATTATAGATGTGTATAGATGTAGTGTAGTATGTGACATTATAGAGATATGTATAGATGTAGTGTAGTATGTGACATTATAGATGTGTATAGATGTAGTGTAGTATGTGACATTATAGAGATGTGTATAGATGTAGTGTAGTATGTGACATTATAGAGATGTGTATAGATGTAGTGTAGTATGTGACATTATAGATGTGTATAGATGTAGTGTAGTATGTGACATTATAGATGTGTATAGATGTAGTGTAGTATGTGACATTATAGAGATGTGTATAGAGGTAGTGTAGTATGTGACATTATAGATGTGTATAGATGTAGTGTAGTATGTGACATTATAGAGATGTATAGATGTAGTGTAGTATGTGACATTATAGAGATGTGTATAGAGGTAGTGTAGTATGTGACATTATAGAGATGTGTATAGATGTAGTGTAGTATGTGACATTATAGAGATGTGTATAGATGTAGTGTAGTATGTGACATTATAGATGTGTATAGATGTAGTGTAGTATGTGACATTATAGAGATGTATAGATGTAGTGTAGTATGTGACATTATAGATATGTATAGATGTAGTGTAGTATGTGACATTATAGATGTGTATAGATGTAGTGTAGTATGTGACATTATAGAGATGTATAGATGTAGTGTAGTATGTGACATTATAGATATGTATAGATGTAGTGTAGTATGTGACATTATAGAGATGTGTATAGATGTAGTGTAGTATGTGACATTATAGATGTGTATAGATGTAGTGTAGTATGTGACATTATAGATATGTATAGATGTAGTGTAGTATGTGACATTATAGATATGTATAGATGTAGTGTAGTATGTGACATTATAGATATGTATAGATGAGGTAGTAGTGACATTATAGGATGTATAGATGTAGTGTAGTATGTGACATTATAGATATGTATAGATGTAGTGTAGTATGTGACATTATAGATATGTATAGATGTAGTGTAGTATGTGACATTATAGAGATGTATAGATGTAGTGTAGTATGTGACATTATAGATATGTATAGATGTAGTGTAGTATGTGACATTATAGATATGTATAGATGTAGTGTAGTATGTGACATTATAGATGTGTATAGATGTAGTGTAGTATGTGACATTATAGAGATGTGTATAGATGTAGTGTAGTATGTGACATTATAGATGTGTATAGATGTAGTGTAGTATGTGACATTATAGATGTGTATAGATGTAGTGTAGTATGTGACATTATAGATGTGTATAGATGTAGTGTAGTATGTGACATTATAGATATGTATAGATGTAGTGTAGTATGTGACATTATAGATGTGTATAGATGTAGTGTAGTATGTGACATTATAGAGATGTGTATAGATGTAGTGTAGTATGTGACATTATAGAGATGTGTATAGATGTAGTGTAGTATGTGACATTATAGATGTGTATAGATGTAGTGTAGTATGTGACATTATAGAGATATGTATAGATGTAGTGTAGTATGTGACATTATAGAGATGTGTATAGATGTAGTGTAGTATGTGACATTATAGATGTGTATAGATAGGTAGTGTAGTATGTGACATTATAGAGATATGTATAGATGTAGTGTAGTATGTGACATTATAGAGATATGTATAGATGTAGTGTAGTATGTGACATTATAGATATGTATAGATGTAGTGTAGTATGTGACATTATAGAGATGTGTATAGAGGTAGTGTAGTATGTGACATTATAGAGATATGTATAGATGTAGTGTAGTATGTGACATTATAGATGTGTATAGATGTAGTGTAGTATGTGACATTATAGAGATGTGTATAGATGAGGAGAGGAAAGAGAGGATAGTGTAGTATGTGACATTATAGATGTGTATAGATGTAGTGTAGTATGTGACATTATAGATGTGTATAGATGTAGTGTAGTATGTGACATTATAGAGATATGTATAGATGTAGTGTAGTATGTGACATTATAGAGATATGTATAGATGTAGTGTAGTATGTGACATTATAGATGTGTATAGATGTAGTGTAGTATGTGACATTATAGAGATATGTATAGATGTAGTGTAGTATGTGACATTATAGATGTGTATAGATGTAGTGAGTATGTGACATTATAGAGTGTATAGATGTAGTGTAGTATGTGACATTATAGAGATATGTATAGATGTAGTGTAGTATGTGACATTATAGATGTGTATAGATGTAGTGTAGTATGTGACATATAGATGTATAGTAGATGTGTATAGAATGTAGTGTAGTATGTGACATTATAGAGATGTGTATAGATGTAGTGTAGTATGTGACATTATAGAGATGTGTATAGATGTAGTGTAGTATGTGACATTATAGATGTGTATAGATGTAGTGTAGTATGTGACATTATAGATGTGTATAGATGTAGTGTAGTATGTGACATTATAGAGATGTGTATAGATGTAGTGTAGTATGTGACATTATAGATGTGTATAGATGTAGTGTAGTATGTGACATTATAGAGATGTATAGATGTAGTGTAGTATGTGACATTATAGAGATGTGTATAGATGTAGTGTAGTATGTGACATTATAGAGATGTGTATAGATGTAGTGTAGTATGTGACATTATAGATGTGTATAGATGTAGTGTAGTATGTGACATTATAGATGTGTATAGATGTAGTGTAGTATGTGACATTATAGAGATGTGTATAGATGTAGTGTAGTATGTGACATTATAGATATGTATAGATGTAGTGTAGTATGTGACATTATAGATATGTATAGATGTAGTGTAGTATGTGACATTATAGATATGTATAGATGTAGTGTAGTATGTGACATTATAGAGATGTATAGATGTAGTGTAGTATGTGACATTATAGAGATATGTATAGATGTAGTGTAGTATGTGACATTATAGAGATATGTATAGATGTAGTGTAGTATGTGACATTATAGAGATGTGTATAGATGTAGTGTAGTATGTGACATTATAGATGTGTATAGATGTAGTGTAGTATGTGACATTATAGATGTGTATAGATGTAGTGTAGTATGTGACATTATAGATGTGTATAGATGTAGTGTAGTATGTGACATTATAGATGTGTATAGATGTAGTGTAGTATGTGACATTATAGATGTGTATAGATGTAGTGTAGTATGTGACATTATAGAGATGTGTATAGATGTAGTGTAGTATGTGACATTATAGAGATGTGTATAGATGTAGTGTAGTATGTGACATTATAGATATGTATAGATGTAGTGTAGTATGTGACATTATAGAGATATGTATAGATGTAGTGTAGTATGTGACATTATAGAGATGTGTATAGATGTAGTGTAGTATGTGACATTATAGATGTGTATAGATAGGTAGTGTAGTATGTGACATTATAGAGATGTATAGATGTAGTGTAGTATGTGACATTATAGATATGTATAGATGTAGTGTAGTATGTGACATTATAGATATGTATAGATGTAGTGTAGTATGTGACATTATATAGATAGATGTAGGTAGATGTGCAAAGGTAGATGTAGTGTAGTATGTGACATTATAGAGATGTATAGATGTAGTGTAGTATGTGACATTATAGATATGTATAGATGTAGTGTAGTATGTGACATTATAGAGATGTGTATAGATGTAGTGTAGTATGTGACATTATAGATGTGTATAGATGTAGTGTAGTATGTGACATTATAGATGTGTATAGATGTAGTGTAGTATGTGACATTATAGATGTGTATAGATGTAGTGTAGTATGTGACATTATAGATATGTATAGATGTAGTGTAGTATGTGACATTATAGATGTGTATAGATGTAGTGTAGTATGTGACATTATAGAGATGTGTATAGATGTAGTGTAGTATGTGACATTATAGAGATGTGTATAGATGTAGTGTAGTATGTGACATTATAGATATGTATAGATGTAGTGTAGTATGTGACATTATAGAGATAGGTATGAGTGTAGTATGTGACATTATAGAGATGGTATAGATGTAGTGTAGTATGTGACATTATAGATGTGTATAGATGTAGTGTAGTATGTGACATTATAGAGATATGTATAGATGTAGTGTAGTATGTGACATTATGAGATATGTATAGATGTAGTGTAGTATGTGACATTATAGATATGTATAGATGTAGTGTAGTATGTGACATTATAGAGATGTGTATAGATGTAGTGTAGTATGTGACATTATAGAGATATGTATAGATGTAGTGTAGTATGTGACATTATAGATGTGTATAGATGTAGTGTAGTATGTGACATTATAGAGATGTGTATAGATGTAGTGTAGTATGTGACATTATAGAGATGTGTATAGATGTAGTGTAGTATGTGACATTATAGATATGTATAGATGTAGTGTAGTATGTGACATTATAGAGATGTGTATAGATGTAGTGTAGTATGTGACTTATAGATATAGAGATGTGTATAGATGTAGTGTAGTATGTGACATTATAGATGTGTATAGATGTAGGAGAGTGACATAAGGGTGTAGTATGTGACATTATAGATGTGTATAGATGTAGTGTAGTATGTGACATTATAGATGGTAGAGGAGGGTATGGAAAAATATGTATAGATGTAGTGTAGTATGTGACATTATAGAGATATGTATAGATGTAGTGTAGTATGTGACATTATAGATGTGTATAGATGTAGTGTAGTATGTGACATTATAGAGATATGTATAGATGTAGTGTAGTATGTGACATTATAGATGTGTATAGATGTAGTGTAGTATGTGACATTATAGAGATGTGTATAGATGTAGTGTAGTATGTGACATTATAGAGATGTGTATAGATGTAGTGTAGTATGTGACATTATAGATGTGTATAGATGTAGTGTAGTATGTGACATTATAGATGTGTATAGAGTGTAGTGTAGTATGTGACATTATAGAGATGTATAGATGTAGTGTAGTATGTGACATTATAGAGATGTGTATAGAGGTAGTGTAGTATGTGACATTATAGAGATGTGTATAGATGTAGTGTAGTATGTGACATTATAGAGATGTGTATAGATGTAGTGTAGTATGTGACATTATAGATGTGTATAGATGTAGTGTAGTATGTGACATTATAGAGATGTATAGATGTAGTGTAGTATGTGACATTATAGAGATATGTATAGATGTAGTGTAGTATGTGACATTATAGATATGTATAGATGTAGTGTAGTATGTGACATTATAGATGTGTATAGATGTAGTGTAGTATGTGACATTATAGAGATGTGTATAGATGTAGTGCAGTATGTGACATTATAGATATGTATAGATGTAGTGTAGTATGTGACATTATAGATATGTATAGATGTAGTGTAGTATGTGACATTATAGAGATGTATAGATGTAGTGTAGTATGTGACATTATAGATATGTATAGATGTAGTGTAGTATGTGACATTATAGATATGTATAGATGTAGTGTAGTATGTGACATTATAGATGTGTATAGATGTAGTGTAGTATGTGACATTATAGAGATATGTATAGATGTAGTGCAGTATGTGACATTATAGATATGTATAGATGTAGTGTAGTATGTGACATTATGAGCTATGTATAGATGTAGTGTAGTATGTGACATTATAGATATGTATAGATGTAGTGTAGTATGTGACATTATAGAGATATGTATAGATGTAGTGTAGTATGTGACATTATAGAGATGTGTATAGATGTAGTGTAGTATGTGACATTATAGATGTGTATAGATGTAGTGTAGTATGTGACATTATAGATGTGTATAGATGTAGTGTAGTATGTGACATTATAGAGATGTGTATAGATGTAGTGTAGTATGTGACATTATAGAGATGTGTATAGATGCAGTGTAGTATGTGACATTATAGATGTGTATAGATGTAGTGTAGTATGTGACATTATAGAGATGTGTATAGATGTAGTGTAGTATGTGACATTATAGAGATGTGTATAGATGTAGTGTAGTATGTGACATTATAGAGATATGTATAGATGTAGTGTAGTATGTGACATTATAGATATGTATAGATGTAGTGTAGTATGTGACATTAGAGATGTGTATAGATGTAGTGTAGTATGTGACATTATAGATATGTATAGATGTAGTGTAGTATGTGACATTATAGAGATATGTATAGATGTAGTGTAGTATGTGACATTATAGAGATGTGTATAGATGTAGTGTAGTATGTGACATTATAGAGATGTGTATAGATGTAGTGTAGTATGTGACATTATAGATGTGTATAGATGTAGTGTAGTATGTGACATTATAGATGTGTATAGATGTAGTGTAGTATGTGACATTATAGATGTGTATAGATGTAGTGTAGTATGTGACATTATAGAGATATGTATAGATGTAGTGTAGTATGTGACATTATAGAGATGTATAGATGTAGTGTAGTATGTGACATTATAGATGTGTATAGATGTAGTGTAGTATGTGACATTATGAGATGTGTATAGATGTAGTGTAGTATGTGACATTATAGAGATGTGTATAGATGTAGTGTAGTATGTGACATTATAGATGTGTATAGATGTAGTGTAGTATGTGACATTATGAGATGTGTATAGATGTAGTGTAGTATGTGACATTATAGAGATGTGTATAGATGTAGTGTAGTATGTGACATTATAGATGTGAGAGAGTGTGTAAGTATAGATGTAGTGTAGTATGTGACATTATAGAGATGTATAGATGTAGTGTAGTATGTGACATTATAGATGTGTATAGATGTAGTGTAGTATGTGACATTATAGAGATGTATAGATGTAGTGTAGTATGTGACATTATAGATATGTATAGATGTAGTGTAGTATGGACTATAGATATGTATAGATGTAGTGTAGTATGTGACATTATAGATGTGTATAGATGTAGTGTAGTATGTGACATTATAGAGATATGTATAGATGTAGTGTAGTATGTGACATTATAGATATGTATAGATGTAGTGTAGTATGTGACATTATAGATGTGTATAGATGTAGTGTAGTATGTGACATTATAGATATGTATAGATGTAGTGTAGTATGTGACATTATAGAGATGTGTATAGATGTAGTGTAGTATGTGACATTATAGAGATGTGTATAGATGTAGTGTAGTATGTGACATTATAGATGTGTATAGATGTAGTGTAGTATGTGACATTATAGATGTGTATAGATGTAGTGTAGTATGTGACATTATAGATATGTATAGATGTAGTGTAGTATGTGACATTATAGATGTGTATAGATGTAGTGTAGTATGTGACATTATAGATGTGTATAGATGTAGTGTAGTATGTGACATTATGAGATGTGTATAGATGTAGTGTAGTATGTGACATTATAAGATGTGTATAGATGTAGTGTAGATGTGACATTATAGTGTAGTATGTGACATTATAGATGTGTATAGATGTAGTGTAGTATGTGACATTATAGATGTGTATAGATGTAGTGTAGTATGTGACATTATAGATGTGTATAGATGTAGTGTAGTATGTGACATTATAGAGATGTGTATAGATGTAGTGTAGTATGTGACATTATAGAGATGTGTATAGATGTAGTGTAGTATGTGACATTATAGAATGTGTATAGATGTAGTGTAGTATGTGACATTATAGAAGATAGTGTAGATGTGACATATAGGTATAGATGTAGTGTAGTATGTGACATTATAGAGATGTGTATAGATGTAGTGTAGTATGTGACATTATAGAGATGTGTATAGATGTAGTGTAGTATGTGACATTATAGAGATGTATAGATGTAGTGTAGTATGTGACATTATAGATATGTATAGATGTAGTGTAGTATGTGACATTATAGATGTGTATAGATGTAGTGTAGTATGTGACATTATAGATGTGTATAGATGTAGTGTAGTATGTGACATTATAGAGATATGTATAGATGTAGTGTAGTATGTGACTAAGATGTGTATAGATGTAGTGTAGTATGTGACATTATAGATGTGTATAGATGTAGTGTAGTATGTGACATTATAGAGATGTGTATAGATGTAGTGTAGTATGTGACATTATAGAGATATGTATAGATGTAGTGTAGTATGTGACATTATAGATGTGTATAGATGTAGTGTAGTATGTGACATTATAGAGATGTGTATAGATGTAGTGTAGTATGTGACATTATAGAGATGTGTATAGATGTAGTGTAGTATGTGACATTATAGAGATGTGTATAGATGTAGTGTAGTATGTGACATTATAGATATGTATAGATGTAGTGTAGTATGTGACATTATAGAGATATGTATAGATGTAGTGTAGTATGTGACATTATAGATGTGTATAGATGTAGTGTAGTATGTGACATTATAGAGATGTGTATAGATGTAGTGTAGTATGTGACATTATGAGATGTGTATAGATGTAGTGTAGTATGTGACATTATGAGATATGTATAGATGTAGTGTAGTATGTGACATTATGAGATGTGTATAGATGTAGTGTAGTATGTGACATTATAGAGATGTGTATAGATGTAGTGTAGTATGTGACATTAGATAGAGATGTGTATAGATGTAGTGTAGTATGTGACATTATGGATAGAGATGTGTATAGATGTAGTGTAGTATGTGACATTATAGAGATGTGTATAGATGTAGTGTAGTATGTGACATTATAGATGTGTATAGATGTAGTGTAGTATGTGACATTATAGAGATGTGTATAGATGTAGTGTAGTATGTGACATTATAGATGTGTATAGATGTAGTGTAGTATGTGACATTATAGATGTGTATAGATGTAGTGTAGTATGTGACATTATAGAGATGTGTATAGATGTAGTGTAGTATGTGACATTATAGATGTGTATAGATGTAGTGTAGTATGTGACATTAAATAGATGTGTATAGATGTAGTGTAGTATGTGACATTATAGAGATATGTATAGATGTAGTGTAGTATGTGACATTATAGAGATATGTATAGATGTAGTGTAGTATGTGACATTATAGAGATATGTATAGATGTAGTGTAGTATGTGACATTATAGAGATGTGTATAGATGTAGTGTAGTATGTGACATTATAGATATGTATAGATGTAGTGTAGTATGTGACATTATAGATATGTATAGATGTAGTGTAGTATGTGACATTATAGAGATGTGTATAGATGTAGTGTAGTATGTGACATTATAAGATGTGTATAGATGTAGTGTAGTATGTGACATTATAGATGTGTATAGATGTAGTGTAGTATGTGACATTATAGATGTGTATAGATGTAGTGTAGTATGTGACATTATAGAGATGTGTATAGATGTAGTGTAGTATGTGACATTATAGATGTGTATAGATGTAGTGTAGTATGTGACATTATAGAGTGTATAGATGTAGTGTAGTATGTGACATTATAGAGGTGTATAGATGTAGTGTAGTATGTGACATTATAGAGATGTGTATAGATGTAGTGTAGTATGTGACATTATAGAGATGTGTATAGATGTAGTGTAGTATGTGACATTATAGATGTGTATAGATGTAGTGTAGTATGTGACATTATAGAGATGTGTATAGATGTAGTGTAGTATGTGACATTATAGATGTGTATAGATGTAGTGTAGTATGTGACATTATAGATATGTATAGATGTAGTGTAGTATGTGACATTATAGATGTGTATAGATGTAGTGTAGTATGTGACATATAGAGATATGTATAGATGTAGTGTAGTATGTGACATTATAGATATGTATAGATGTAGTGTAGTATGTGACATTATAGATGTGTATAGATGTATAGTGTAGTATGTGACATTATAGAGATGTATAGATGTAGTGTAGGGCTAGTATGTGAGATGTAGTGTAGTATGTGACATTATAGATATGTATAGATGTAGTGTAGTATGTGACATTATAGATGTGTATAGATGTAGTGTAGTATGTGACATTATATAGATATGTATAGATGTAGTGTAGTATGTGACATTATAGATATGTATAGATGTAGTGTAGTATGTGACATTATAGATATGTATAGATGTAGTGTAGTATGTGACATTATAGATATGTATAGATGTAGTGTAGTATGTGACATTATAGAGATATGTATAGATGTAGTGTAGTATGTGACATTATAGAGATGTGTATAGATGTAGTGTAGTATGTGACATTATAGATGTGTATAGATGTAGTGTAGTATGTGACATTAAAGTAGGATGTGACATATAGATGTATAGATGTAGTGTAGTATGTGACATTATAGAGATGTGTATAGATAGTGAGTAGTGTAGTATGTGACATTATAGATGTGTATAGATGTAGTGTAGTATGTGACATTATAGAGATGTGTATAGATGTAGTGTAGTATGTGACATTATAGAGATGTGTATAGATGTAGTGTAGTATGTGACATTAGAGATGTGTATAGATGTAGTGTAGTATGTGACATTATAGATATGTATAGATGTAGTGTAGTATGTGACATTATAGATAGATGTGTATAGATGTAGTGTAGTATGTGACATTATAGATATGTATAGATGTAGTGTAGTATGTGACATTATAGATGTGTATAGATGTAGTGTAGTATGTGACATTATAGAGATGTGTATAGATGTAGTGTAGTATGTGACATTATAGATATGTATAGATGTAGTGTAGTATGTGACATTATAGATGTGTATAGATGTAGTGTAGTATGTGACATTATAGAGATGTGTATAGATGTAGTGTAGTATGTGACATTATAGAGATGTGTATAGATGTAGTGTAGTATGTGACATTATAGAGATATGTATAGATGTAGTGTAGTATGTGACATTATAGAGATGGAGAGGATGTATAGATGTAGTGTAGTATGTGACATTATAGATGTGTATAGATGTAGTGTAGTATGTGACATTAGGTAGATGGAAATAGAGATGTATAGATGTAGTGTAGTATGTGACATTATAGAGATGTGTATAGATGTAGTGTAGTATGTGACATTATAGATGTGTATAGATGTAGTGTAGTATGTGACATTATAGAGATGTGTATAGATGTAGTGTAGTATGTGACATTATAGATGTGTATAGATGTAGTGTAGTATGTGACATTATAGATATGTATAGATGTAGTGTAGTATGTGACATTATAGAGATATGTATAGATGTAGTGTAGTATGTGACATTATAGATGTGTATAGATGTAGTGTAGTATGTGACATATTATAGGTAGGTAGATGAAGATGTATAGATGTAGTGTAGTATGTGACATTATAGATGTGTATAGATGTAGTGTAGTATGTGACATTATGAGATGTGTATAGATGTAGTGTAGTATGTGACATTATAGATGTGTATAGATGTAGTGTAGTATGTGACATTATAGAGATGTGTATAGATGTGTAAGTGTAGTATGTGACATTATAGAGATGTGTATAGATGTAGTGTAGTATGTGACATTATAGAGATGTGTATAGATGTAGTGTAGTATGTGACATTATAGATGTGTATAGATGTAGTGTAGTATGTGACATTATAGATGTGTATAGATGTAGTGTAGTATGTGACATTATAGAGATGTGTATAGATGTAGTGTAGTATGTGACATTATAGAGATGAAGATGTATAGTATGTAGTAGATGTAGTGTAGTATGTGACATTATAGATGTGTATAGATGTAGTGTAGTATGTGACATTATAGATGTGTATAGATGTAGTGTAGTATGTGACATTATAGATGTGTATAGATGTAGTGTAGTATGTGACATTATAGAGATGTGTATAGATGTAGTGTAGTATGTGACATTATAGAGATGTGTATAGATGTAGTGTAGTATGTGACATTATAGATGTGTATAGATGTAGTGTAGTATGTGACATTATAGAGATGTGTATAGATGTAGTGTAGTATGTGACATTATAGATGTGTATAGATGTAGTGTAGTATGTGACATTATAGATGTGTATAGATGTAGTGTAGTATGTGACATTATAGATGTGTATAGATGTAGTGTAGTATGTGACATTATAGAGATGTGTATAGATGTAGTGTAGTATGTGACATTATAGATGTGTATAGATGTAGTGTAGTATGTGACATTATAGAGATGTGTATAGATGTAGTGTAGTATGTGACATTATAGAGATGTGTATAGATGTAGTGTAGTATGTGACATTATAGAGATGATGTATAGATGTAGTGTAGTATGTGACATTATAGATGTGTATAGATGTAGTGTAGTATGTGACATTATAGAGATGTGTATAGATGTAGTGTAGTATGTGACATTATAGATGTGTATAGATGTAGTGTAGTATGTGACATTATAGATGTGTATAGATGTAGTGTAGTATGTGACATTATAGAAGAGATGTAGTGTAGTATGTGACATTATAGATGTGTATAGATGTA
Organism: Leptodactylus fallax; assembly: GCA_947044405.1. Taxonomy (NCBI): domain Eukaryota; kingdom Metazoa; phylum Chordata; class Amphibia; order Anura; family Leptodactylidae; genus Leptodactylus; species Leptodactylus fallax. The sequence continues at coordinate 295,374 of CAMRHE010000880.1, forward strand.
GTGTAGTATGTGACATTATAGAGAGATATGTATAGATGTAGTGTAGTATGTGACATTATAGATATGTATAGATGTAGTGTAGTATGTGACATTATAGAGTGTATAGATGTAGTGTAGTATGTGACATTATAGAGATTGTATAGATGTAGTGTAGTATGTGACATTATAGATGTGTATAGATGTAGTGTAGTATGTGACATTATAGATATGTATAGATGTAGTGTAGTATGTGACATTATAGATGTGTATAGATGTAGTGTAGTATGTGACATTATAGAGATGTGTATAGATGTAGTGTAGTATGTGACATTATAGATATGTATAGATGTAGTGTAGTATGTGACATTATAGATATGTATAGATGTAGTGTAGTATGTGACATTATAGATATGTATAGATGTAGTGTAGTATGTGACATTATAGAGATATGTATAGATGTAGTGTAGTATGTGACATTATAGAGATGTGTATAGATGTAGTGTAGTATGTGACATTATAGATGTGTATAGATGTAGTGTAGTATGTGACATTATAGATGTGTATAGATGTAGTGTAGTATGTGACATTATAGAGATGTGTATAGATGTAGTGTAGTATGTGACATTATAGAGATGTGTATAGATGTAGTGTAGTATGTGACATGTATAGATGTAGATATGTGCTATAGGAATGTAGTGTAGTATGTGACATTATAGAGATGTGTATAGATGTAGTGTAGTATGTGACATTATAGAGATGTGTATAGATGTAGTGTAGTATGTGACATTATAGATATGTATAGATGTAGTGTAGTATGTGACATTATAGATGTGTATAGATGTAGTGTAGTATGTGACATTATAGATATGTATAGATGTAGTGTAGTATGTGACATTATAGATATGTATAGATGTAGTGTAGTATGTGACATTATAGAGAGGGCAGTGTAGTATGTGACATTATAGAGATGTGTATAGATGTAGTGTAGTATGTGACATTATAGATGTGTATAGATGTAGTGTAGTATGTGACATTATAGATGTGTATAGATGTAGTGTAGTATGTGACATTATAGATATGTATAGATGTAGTGTAGTATGTGACATTAGAGATGTGTATAGATGTAGTGTAGTATGTGACATTATAGAGATATGTATAGATGTAGTGTAGTATGTGACATTATAGAGATATGTATAGATGTAGTGTAGTATGTGACATATATAGATATGTATAGATGTAGTGTAGTATGTGACATTATAGAGATGTGTATAGATGTAGTGTAGTATGTGACATTATAGAGATATGTATAGATGTAGTGTAGTATGTGACATTATAGATGTGTATAGATGTAGTGTAGTATGTGACATTATAGAGATGTGTATAGATGTAGTGTAGTATGTGACATTATAGAGATATGTATAGATGTAGTGTAGTATGTGACATTATAGAGATGTGTATAGATGTAGTGTAGTATGTGACATTATAGAGATGTGTATAGATGTAGTGTAGTATGTGACATTATAGAGATGTATAGATGTAGTGTAGTATGTGACATTATAGATGTGTATAGATGTAGTGTAGTATGTGACATTATAGATGTGTATAGATGTAGTGTAGTATGTGACATTATAGATGTGTATAGATGTAGTGTAGTATGTGACATTATAGATGTGTATAGATGTAGTGTAGTATGTGACATTATAGAGATATGTATAGATGTAGTGTAGTATGTGACATTATAGATGTGTATAGATGTAGTGTAGTATGTGACATTATGAGATATGTATAGATGTAGTGTAGTATGTGACATTATAGAGATGTGTATAGATGTAGTGTAGTATGTGACATTATAGAGATGTATGTATAGATGTAGTGTAGTATGTGACATTATAGAGATGTGTATAGATGTAGTGTAGTATGTGACATTATAGATGTGTATAGATGTAGTGTAGTATGTGACATTATAGATGTGTAAGAGAGAGATGTGTATAGATGTAGTGTAGTATGTGACATTATAGAGATATGTATAGATGTAGTGTAGTATGTGACATTATAGAGATGTGTATAGATGTAGTGTAGTATGTGACATTATAGAGATGTGTATAGATGTAGTGTAGTATGTGACATTATAGATGTGTATAGATGTAGTGTAGTATGTGACATTATAGAGATGTGTATAGATGTAGTGTAGTATGTGACATTATAGATGTGTATAGATGTAGTGTAGTATGTGACATTATAGATATGTATAGATGTAGTGTAGTATGTGACATTATAGAGATGTGTATAGATGTAGTGTAGTATGTGACATTATGAGATGTGTATAGTAGATGTAGTGTAGTATGTGACATTATAGAGAGGATAGATGTAGTGTAGTATGTGACATTATAGATGTGTATAGATGTAGTGTAGTATGTGACATTATAGAGATGTGTATAGATGTAGTGTAGTATGTGACATTATAGATGGGTATAGAGATATGTATAGATGTAGTGTAGTATGTGACATTATAGATGTGTATAGATGTAGTGTAGTATGTGACATTATAGATGTGTATAGATGTAGTGTAGTATGTGACATTATAGATGTGTATAGATGTAGTGTAGTATGTGACATTATAGATGTGTATAGATGTAGTGTAGTATGTGACATTATAGATGTGTATAGATGTAGTGTAGTATGTGACATTATAGAGATGTGTATAGATGTAGTGTAGTATGTGACATTATAGAGATGTGTATAGATGTAGTGTAGTATGTGACATTATAGAGATGTGTATAGATGTAGTGTAGTATGTGACATTATAGATGTGTATAGATGTAGTGTAGTATGTGACATTAAGTAGATGTGTATAGATGTAGTGTAGTATGTGACATTATAGATGTGTATAGATGTAGTGTAGTATGTGACATTATAGATGTATAGATGTAGTGTAGTATGTGACATTATAGAGATGTGTATAGATGTAGTGTAGTATGTGACATTATAGAGATGTGTATAGATGTAGTGTAGTATGTGACATATAGAGATGTGTATAGATGTAGTGTAGTATGTGACATTATAGATGTGTATAGATGTAGTGTAGTATGTGACATTATAGATGTGTATAGATGTAGTGTAGTATGTGACATTATAGAGATGTGTATAGATGTAGTGTAGTATGTGACATTATAGATGTGTATAGATGTAGTGTAGTATGTGACATTATAGAGATGTGTATAGATGTAGTGTAGTATGTGACATTATAGAGATGTGTATAGATGTAGTGTAGTATGTGACATTATAGATGTGTATAGATGTAGTGTAGTATGTGACATTATAGATGTGTATAGATGTAGTGTAGTATGTGACATTATAGAGATGTGTATAGATGTAGTGTAGTATGTGACATTATAGATATGTATAGATGTAGTGTAGTATGTGACATTATAGATGTGTATAGATGTAGTGTAGTATGTGACATTATAGATGTGTATAGATGTAGTGTAGTATGTGACATTATAGAGAGTATAGATGTATAGATGTGAGTGTAGTATGTGACATATAGATGTGTATAGATGTAGTGTAGTATGTGACATTATAGAGATGTGTATAGATGTAGTGTAGTATGTGACATTATAGATGTGTATAGATGTAGTGTAGTATGTGACATTAAGAAGTGTATAGATGAGTGTAGATGGACATTATAGATGTATAGATGTAGTGTAGTATGTGACATTATAGAGATGTGTATAGATGTAGTGTAGTATGTGACATTATAGATGTGTATAGATGTAGTGTAGTATGTGACATTATAGATATGTATAGATGTAGTGTAGTATGTGACATTATAGAGATGTGTATAGATGTAGTGTAGTATGTGACATTATAGAGATGTGTATAGATGTAGTGTAGTATGTGACATTATAGAGATGTGTATAGATGTAGTGTAGTATGTGACATTATAGAGATGTGTATAGATGTAGTGTAGATGTGACATAGATGTGACATGAGGAGAGGCATAGAGATGTGTATAGATGTAGTGTAGTATGTGACATTATAGAGATATGTATAGATGAGTGAGTATGTGACATTATAGATGTGTATAGATGTAGTGTAGTATGTGACATTAGAGGTAGAGATGTGTATAGATGTAGTGTAGTATGTGACATTATAGATGTGTATAGATGTAGTGTAGTATGTGACATTATAGATGTGTATAGATGTAGTGTAGTATGTGACATTATAGAGATGTGTATAGATGTAGTGTAGTATGTGACATTATAGTAGATGTGTATAGATGTAGTGTAGTATGTGACATTATAGATATGTATAGATGTAGTGTAGTATGTGACATTATAGAGGAGATATGTATAGATGTAGTGTAGTATGTGACATTATAGATGTGTATAGATGTAGTGTAGTATGTGACATTATAGAGATATGTATAGATGTAGTGTAGTATGTGACATTATAGATGTGTATAGATGTAGTGTAGTATGTGACATTATAGATTGATGTATAGATGTAGTGTAGTATGTGACATTATAGAGATATGTATAGATGTAGTGTAGTATGTGACATTATAGATGTGTATAGATGTAGTGTAGTATGTGACATTATAGATGTGTATAGATGTAGTGTAGTATGTGACATTATAGATGTGTATAGATGTAGTGTAGTATGTGACATTATAGAGATGTGTATAGATGTAGTGTAGTATGTGACATTATAGAGATGTGTATAGATGTAGTGTAGTATGTGACATTATGAGATGTGTATAGATGTAGTGTAGTATGTGACATTATAGATGTGTATAGATGTAGTGTAGTATGTGACATTATAGATGTGTATAGATGTAGTGTAGTATGTGACATTATAGAGATGTGTATAGATGTAGTGTAGTATGTGACATTATAGATGTGTATAGATGTAGTGTAGTATGTGACATTATAGATGTGTATAGATGTAGTGTAGTATGTGACATTATAGATGTGTATAGATGTAGTGTAGTATGTGACATTATAGAGATGTGTATAGATGTAGTGTAGTATGTGACATTATAGAGATGTGTATAGATGTAGTGTAGTATGTGACATTATAGATGTGTATAGATGTAGTGTAGTATGTGACATTATAGATGTGTATAGATGTAGTGTAGTATGTGACATTAGAGATGTGTATAGATGTAGTGTAGTATGTGACATTATAGATGTGTATAGATGTAGTGTAGTATGTGACATTATAGATGTGTATAGATGTAGTGTAGTATGTGACATTATAGATATGTATAGATGTAGTGTAGTATGTGACATTATAGAGATGTGAGAGATGTATAGATGTAGTGTAGTATGTGACATTATAGAGATGTGTATAGATGTAGTGTAGTATGTGACATTATAGAGATGTGTATAGATGTAGTGTAGTATGTGACATTATAGAGAGTATGTGAATTATAGATGTGTATAGATGTAGTGTAGTATGTGACATTATAGATATGTATAGATGTAGTGTAGTATGTGACATTATAGAGATGTGTATAGATGTAGTGTAGTATGTGACATTATAGATATGTATAGAGAGTGCAGTATGTGACATTATAGATGTGTATAGATGTAGTGTAGTATGTGACATTATAGATGTGTATAGATGTAGTGTAGTATGTGACATTATAGAGATGTGTATAGATGTAGTGTAGTATGTGACATTATAGAGATATGTATAGATGTAGTGTAGTATGTGACATTATAGATGTGTATAGATGTAGTGTAGTATGTGACATTATAGATGTGTATAGATGTAGTGTAGTATGTGACATTATAAGATGTGTATAGATGTAGTGTAGTATGTGACATTATAGAGATGTGTATAGATGTAGTGTAGTATGTGACATTATAGAATGTGTATAGATGTAGTGTAGTATGTGACATTATAGATGTGTATAGATGTAGTGTAGTATGTGACATTATAGAGATGTGTATAGATGTAGTGTAGTATGTGACATTATAGATGTGTATAGATGTAGTGTAGTATGTGACATTATAGAGATGTGTATAGATGTAGTGTAGTATGTGACATTATAGATATGTATAGATGTAGTGTAGTATGTGACATTATAGATGTGTATAGATGTAGTGTAGTATGTGACATTATAGATGTGTATAGATGTAGTGTAGTATGTGACATTATAGATATGTATAGATGTAGTGTAGTATGTGACATTATAGATATGTATAGATGTAGTGTAGTATGTGACATTATAGATGTGTATAGATGTAGTGTAGTATGTGACATTATAGAGATGTGTATAGATGTAGTGTAGTATGTGACATTATAGATGTGTATAGATGTAGTGTAGTATGTGACATTATAGAGATGTGTATAGATGTAGTGTAGTATGTGACATTATAGAGATGTGTATAGATGTAGTGTAGTATGTGACATTATAGAGATGTGTATAGATGTAGTGTAGTATGTGACATTATAGAGATGTGTATAGATGTAGTGTAGTATGTGACATTATAGAGATGTGTATAGATGTAGTGTAGTATGTGACATTATAGATGTGTATAGATGTAGTGTAGTATGTGACATTATAGAGATGTGTATAGATGTAGTGTAGTATGTGACATTATAGAGATGTGTATAGATGTAGTGTAGTATGTGACATTATAGAGATGTGTATAGATGTAGTGTAGTATGTGACATTATAGAGATGTGTATAGATGTAGTGTAGTATGTGACATTATAGATGTGTATAGATGTAGTGTAGTATGTGACATTATAGAGATGTGTATAGATGTAGTGTAGTATGTGACATTATAGATGTGAGAGAGAGTAGGAATATAGATGTAGTGTAGTATGTGACATTATAGAGATGTGTATAGATGTAGTGTAGTATGTGACATTATAGAGATGTGTATAGATGTAGTGTAGTATGTGACATATAGAGATGTGTATAGATGTAGTGTAGTATGTGACATTATAGAGATATGTATAGATGTAGTGTAGTATGTGACATTATAGAGATGTGTATAGATGTAGTGTAGTATGTGACATTATAGATGTGTATAGATGTAGTGTAGTATGTGACATTATAGAGATGTGTATAGATGTAGTGTAGTATGTGACATTATAGAGATGTGTATAGATGTAGTGTAGTATGTGACATATAGAGATGTGTATAGATGTAGTGTAGTATGTGACATTATAGAGATGTGTATAGATGTAGTGTAGTATGTGACATTATAGAGTGTATAGATGTAGTGTAGTATGTGACATTATAGATGTGTATAGATGTAGTGTAGTATGTGACATTATAGAGATGTGTATAGATGTAGTGTAGTATGTGACATTATAGAGATGTGTATAGATGTAGTGTAGTATGTGACATTATAGAGATGTGTATAGATGTAGTGTAGTATGTGACATTATAGATGTGTATAGATGTAGTGTAGTATGTGACATATAGAGATGTGTATAGATGTAGTGTAGTATGTGACATTATAGATGTGTATAGATGTAGTGTAGTATGTGACATTATAGATGTGTATAGATGTAGTGTAGTATGTGACATTATAGAGATGTGTATAGATGTAGTGTAGTATGTGACATTATAGAGATGTGTATAGATGTGGTGTAGTATGTGACATTATAGATATGTATAGATGTAGTGTAGTATGTGACATTATAGATGTGTATAGATGTAGTGTAGTATGTGACATTATAGAGATATGTATAGATGTAGTGTAGTATGTGACATTATAGATGTGTATAGATGTAGTGTAGTATGTGACATTATAGAGATGTGTATAGATGTAGTGTAGTATGTGACATTATAGAGATGTGTATAGATGTAGTGTAGTATGTGACATTATAGAGATATGTATAGATGTAGTGTAGTATGTGACATTATGAGATGTGTATAGATGTAGTGTAGTATGTGACATTATAGAGATGTGTATAGATGTAGTGTAGTATGTGACATTATAGATGTGTATAGATGTAGTGTAGTATGTGACATTATAGATGTGTATAGATGTAGTGTAGTATGTGACATTATAGAGAAAGGAGTATGTGCTATAGAGGTGTAGTGTAGTATGTGACATTATAGAGATGTGTATAGATGTAGTGTAGTATGTGACATTATAGAGATGTGTATAGATGTAGTGTAGTATGTGACATTATAGAGATGTGTATAGATGTAGTGTAGTATGTGACATTATAGATGTGTATAGATGTAGTGTAGTATGTGACATTATAGATGGTGTATAGATGTAGTGTAGTATGTGACATTATGAGATGTGTATAGATGTAGTGTAGTATGTGACATTATAGATGTGTATAGATGTAGTGTAGTATGTGACATTATAGAGATGTGTATAGATGTAGTGTAGTATGTGACATTATAGATGTGTATAGATGTAGTGTAGTATGTGACATTAGAGATGTGTATAGATGTAGTGTAGTATGTGACATTATAGATGTGTATAGATGTAGTGTAGTATGTGACATTATAGATGTGTATAGATGTAGTGTAGTATGTGACATTATAGAGATGTGTATAGATGTAGTGTAGTATGTGACATTATAGATATGTATAGATGTAGTGTAGTATGTGACATTATAGATGTGTATAGATGTAGTGTAGTATGTGACATTATAGAGATGTGTATAGATGTAGTGTAGTATGTGACATTATAGAGATGTGTATAGATGTAGTGTAGTATGTGACATTATAGAGATGTGTATAGAAATGTAGTGTAGTATGTGACATTATAGATGTGTATAGATGTAGTGTAGTATGTGACATTATAGATGTGTATAGATGTAGTGTAGTATGTGACATTATAGAGATGTGTATAGATGTAGTGTAGTATGTGACATTATAGAGATGTGTATAGATGTAGTGTAGTATGTGACATTATAGAGATGTGTATAGATGTAGTGTAGTATGTGACATTATAGAGATATGTATAGATGTAGTGTAGTATGTGACATTATAGAGATGATGTATAGATGTAGTGTAGTATGTGACATTATAGAGATGTGTATAGATGTAGTGTAGTATGTGACATTATAGAGATGTGTATAGATGTAGTGTAGTATGTGACATTATAGAGATGTGTAGAGATGTAGTGTAGTATGTGACATTATAGATGTGTATAGATGTAGTGTAGTATGTGACATTATAGAGATATGTATAGATGTAGTGTAGTATGTGACATTATAGAGATGTGTATAGATGTAGTGTAGTATGTGACATTATAGATGTGTATAGATGTAGTGTAGTATGTGACATTATAGATGTGTATAGATGTAGTGTAGTATGTGACATTATGAGATGTGTATAGATGTAGTGTAGTATGTGACATTATAGATGTGTATAGATGTAGTGTAGTATGTGACATTATAGATGTGTATAGATGTAGTGTAGTATGTGACATTATAGAGATGTGTATAGATGTAGTGTAGTATGTGACATTATAGATATGTATAGATGTAGTGTAGTATGTGACATTATAGATGTGTATAGATGTAGTGTAGTATGTGACATTATAGAGATGTATAGATGTAGTGTAGTATGTGACATTATAGATGTGTATAGATGTAGTGTAGTATGTGACATTATAGATGTGTATAGATGTAGTGTAGTATGTGACATTATAGAGATGTGTATAGATGTAGTGTAGTATGTGACATTATAGAGATGTGTATAGATGTAGTGTAGTATGTGACATTATGAGATGTGTATAGATGTAGTGTAGTATGTGACATATAGAGATATGTATAGATGTAGTGTAGTATGTGACATTATAGATGTGTATAGATGTAGTGTAGTATGTGACATTATGAGATATGTATAGATGTAGTGTAGTATGTGACATTATAGAGATGTGTATAGATGTAGTGTAGTATGTGACATTATAGAGATGTGTATAGATGTAGTGTAGTATGTGACATTATAGAGATGTGTATAGATGTAGTGTAGTATGTGACATTATAGATATGTATAGATGTAGTGTAGTATGTGACATTATAGATGTGTATAGATGTAGTGTAGTATGGAATGTAGTGTAGTATGTGACATTATAGAGATGTGTATAGATGTAGTGTAGTATGTGACATTATAGATGTGTATAGAGAGTATGTGACATTATAGAGATATGTATAGATGTAGTGTAGTATGTGACATTATAGAGATGTGTATAGATGTAGTGTAGTATGTGACATTATAGATATGTATAGATGTAGTGTAGTATGTGACATTATAGAGATGTGTATAGATGTAGTGTAGTATGTGACATTATAGAGATGTGTATAGATGTAGTGTAGTATGTGACATTATAGAGATGTGTATAGATGTAGTGTAGTATGTGACATTATAGATGTGTATAGATGTAGTGTAGTATGTGACATTATAGATGTGTATAGATGTAGTGTAGTATGTGACATTATAGATGTGTATAGATGTAGTGTAGTATGTGACATTATAGATGTGTATAGATGTAGTGTAGTATGTGACATTATAGAGATGTGTATAGATGTAGTGTAGTATGTGACATTATAGAGATGTGTATAGATGTAGTGTAGTATGTGACATTATAGAGATGTGTATAGATGTAGTGTAGTATGTGACATTATGAGATGTGTATAGATGTAGTGTAGTATGTGACATTATAGATGTGTATAGATGTAGTGTAGTATGTGACATTATAGAGATGTGTATAGATGTAGTGTAGTATGTGACATTATAGAGATGTGTATAGATGTAGTGTAGTATGTGACATTATAGAGATATGTATAGATGTAGTGTAGTATGTGACATTATAGATGTGTATAGATGTAGTGTAGTATGTGACATTATAGATGTGTATAGATGTAGTGTAGTATGTGACATTATAGAGATGTGTATAGAGTAGTGTAGTATGTGACATTATAGATATGTATAGATGTAGTGTAGTATGTGACATTATAGAGATGTGTATAGATGTAGTGTAGTAATGTGACATTATAGAGATGTGTATAGATGTAGTGTAGTATGTGACATTATAGAGATGTATAGATGTAGTGTAGTATGTGACATTATGAGATGTGTATAGATGTAGTGTAGTATGTGACATTATAGATGTGTATAGATGTAGTGTAGTATGTGACATTATAGAGATGTGTATAGATGTAGTGTAGTATGTGACATTATAGATGTGTAAGATGTAGGCTATAGATGTGTATAGATGTAGTGTAGTATGTGACATTATAGATGTGTATAGATGTAGTGTAGTATGTGACATTATAGAGATGTATAGATGTAGTGTAGTATGTGACATTATAGATGTGTATAGATGTAGTGTAGTATGTGACATTATAGATGAAGAGTAGATATGTATAGATGTAGTGTAGTATGTGACATTATAGATGTGTATAGATGTAGTGTAGTATGTGACATTATAGATGTGTATAGATGTAGTGTAGTATGTGACATTATAGAGATGTGTATAGATGTAGTGTAGTATGTGACATTATAGATGTGTATAGATGTAGTGTAGTATGTGACATTATAGAGATGTGTATAGATGTAGTGTAGTATGTGACATTATAGAATGTATAGAGAGGTAGTATGTGACATTATAGATGTGTATAGATGTAGTGTAGTATGTGACATATAGAGATGTGTATAGATGTAGTGTAGTATGTGACATTATAGAGATGTGTATAGATGTAGTGTAGTATGTGACATTATAGATGTGTATAGATGTAGTGTAGTATGTGACATTATAGAGATGTGTATAGATGTAGTGTAGTATGTGACATTATAGAGATGTGTATAGATGTAGTGTAGTATGTGACATTATAGAGATATGTATAGATGTAGTGTAGTATGTGACATTATAGATGTGTATAGATGTAGTGTAGTATGTGACATTATAGAGGAATGTGTATAGATGTAGTGTAGTATGTGACATTATAGATATGTATAGATGTAGTGTAGTATGTGACATTATAGATGTGTATAGATGTAGTGTAGTATGTGACATTATAGAGATGTGTATAGATGTAGTGTAGTATGTGACATTATAGATGTGTATAGATGTAGTTAGATGAGTGGTAGTATGTGACATTATAGAGATGTGTATAGATGTAGTGTAGTATGTGACATTATAGATATGTATAGATGTAGTGTAGTATGTGACATTATAGATGTGTATAGATGTAGTGTAGTATGTGACATTATAAGATGTGTATAGATGTAGTGTAGTATGTGACATTATAGAGATGTGTATAGATGTAGTGTAGTATGTGACATTATAGATGTGTATAGATGTAGTGTAGTATGTGACATTATGAGATGTGTATAGATGTAGTGTAGTATGTGACATTATAGATGTGTATAGATGTAGTGTAGTATGTGACATTATAGAGATGTGTATAGATGTAGTGTAGTATGTGACATTATAGAGATGTGTATAGATGTAGTGTAGTATGTGACATTATAGATGTGTATAGATGTAGTGTAGTATGTGACATTATAGAGAAGGAGGATAGATGTGTATAGATGTAGTGTAGTATGTGACATTATAGAGATGTGTATAGATGTAGTGTAGTATGTGACATTATAGATGTGTATAGATGTAGTGTAGTATGTGACATTATAGAGATGTGTATAGATGTAGTGTAGTATGTGACATTATAGAGATGTGTATAGATGTAGTGTAGTATGTGACATTATAGAGATGTATAGTATGTGACATTATAGATATGTATAGATGTAGTGTAGTATGTGACATTATAAGATGTGTATAGATGTAGTGTAGTATGTGACATTATAGATGTGTATAGATGTAGTGTAGTATGTGACATTATAGAGATGTGTATAGATGTAGTGTAGTATGTGACATTATAGAGATGTGTATAGATGTAGTGTAGTATGTGACATTATAGATGTGTATAGATGTAGTGTAGTATGTGACATTATAGAGTATGTGTATAGATGTAGTGTAGTATGTGACATTATAGGATAGAGATGTGTATAGATGTAGTGTAGTATGTGACATTATAAGATGTGTATAGATGTAGTGTAGTATGTGACATTATAAGATGTGTATAGATGTAGTGTAGTATGTGACATTATAGAGATGTGTATAGATGTAGTGTAGTATGTGACATTATAGAGATGTGTATAGATGTAGTGTAGTATGTGACATTATAGAGATATGTATAGATGTAGTGTAGTATGTGACATTATAGAGATGTGTATAGATGTAGTGTAGTATGTGACATTATAGATGTGTATAGATGTAGTGTAGTATGTGACATTATAGAGATGTATAGATGTAGTGTAGTATGTGACATTATAGATGTGTATAGATGTAGTGTAGTATGTGACATTATAGAGATGTGTATAGATGTAGTGTAGTATGTGACATTATAGAGATGTGTATAGATGTAGTGTAGTATGTGACATTATAGATGTGTATAGATGTAGTGTAGTATGTGACATATAGAGATGTGTATAGATGTAGTGTAGTATGTGACATTATAGAGATGTGTATAGATGTAGTGTAGTATGTGACATTATAGATGTGTATAGATGTAGTGTAGTATGTGACATTATAGAGATGTGTATAGATGTAGTGTAGTATGTGACATTATAGAGATGTGTATAGATGTAGTGTAGTATGTGACATTATGAGATGTGTATAGATGTAGTGTAGTATGTGACATTATAGAGATGTATAGATGTAGTGTAGTATGTGACATTATAGTAGATGTGTATAGATGTAGTGTAGTATGTGACATTATAGAGATGTGTATAGATGTAGTGTAGTATGTGACATTATAGATGTGTATAGATGTAGTGTAGTATGTGACATTATAGAGATGTGTATAGATGTAGTGTAGTATGTGACATTATAGAGATGTGTATAGATGTAGTGTAGTATGTGACATTATAGAGATAGATGTATAGATGTGACAGTGTAGATATGTATAGACATAAGACATTATAGATGTGTATAGATGTAGTGTAGTATGTGACATTATAGATGTGTATAGATGTAGTGTAGTATGTGACATTATAGAGATGTGTATAGATGTAGTGTAGTATGTGACATTATAGATGTGTATAGATGTAGTGTAGTATGTGACATTATAGATATGTATAGATGTAGTGTAGTATGTGACATTATAGAGATGTGTATAGATGTAGTGTAGTATGTGACATTATAAGATGTGTATAGATGTAGTGTAGTATGTGACATTATAGATGTGTATAGATGTAGTGTAGTATGTGACATTATAGATATGTATAGATGTAGTGTAGTATGTGACATTATAGAGATGTGTATAGATGTAGTGTAGTATGTGACATTATAGAGATGTGTATAGATGTAGTGTAGTATGTGACATTATAGATGTGTATAGATGTAGTGTAGTATGTGACATTATAGAGATATGTATAGATGTAGTGTAGTATGTGACATTATAGATATGTATAGATGTAGTGTAGTATGTGACATTAAGAGATGTGTATAGATGTAGTGTAGTATGTGACATTATAGAGATATGTATAGATGTAGTGTAGTATGTGACATTATAGATGTGTATAGATGTAGTGTAGTATGTGACATTATAGAGATGTGTATAGATGTAGTGTAGTATGTGACATTATAGATGTGTATAGATGTAGTGTAGTATGTGACATTATAGAGATGTGTATAGATGTAGTGTAGTATGTGACATTATAGATGTGTATAGATGTAGTGTAGTATGTGACATTATAGATGTGTATAGATGTAGTGTAGTATGTGACATTATAGAGATATGTATAGATGTAGTGTAGTATGTGACATTATAGAGATGTGTATAGATGTAGTGTAGTATGTGACATTATAGATGTGTATAGATGTAGTGTAGTATGTGACATTATAGATGTGTATAGATGTAGTGTAGTATGTGACATTATAGATGTGTATAGATGTAGTGTAGTATGTGACATTATAGATGTGTATAGATGTAGTGTAGTATGTGACATTATAGAGATGTGTATAGATGTAGTGTAGTATGTGACATTATAGATGTGTATAGATGTAGTGTAGTATGTGACATTATAGAGATGTGTATAGATGTAGTGTAGTATGTGACATTATAGATGTGTATAGATGTAGTGTAGTATGTGACATTATGAGATGTGTATAGATGTAGTGTAGTATGTGACATTATAGAGATGTGTATAGATGTAGTGTAGTATGTGACATTATAGATGTGTATAGATGTAGTGTAGTATGTGACATTATAGAGATATGTATAGATGTAGTGTAGTATGTGACATTATAGAGATGTGTATAGATGTAGTGTAGTATGTGACATTATAGATGTGTATAGATGTAGTGTAGTATGTGACATTATAGAGATGTGTATAGATGTAGTGTAGTATGTGACATTATAGAGATGTGTATAGATGTAGTGTAGTATGTGACATTATAGAGATGTGTATAGATGTAGTGTAGTATGTGACATTATAAGATGTGTATAGATGTAGTGTAGTATGTGACATTATAAGATGTGTATAGATGTAGTGTAGTATGTGACATTATAGAGATATGTATAGATGTAGTGTAGTATGTGACATTATAGATGTGTATAGATGTAGTGTAGTATGTGACATTATAGAGATGTATAGATGTAGTGTAGTATGTGACATTATAGAGATGTGTATAGATGTAGTGTAGTATGTGACATTATAGAGATGTGTATAGATGTAGTGTAGTATGTGACATTATAGATGTGTATAGATGTAGTGTAGTATGTGACATTATAGATATGTATAGATGTAGTGTAGTATGTGACATTATAGAGATGTGTATAGATGTAGTGTAGTATGTGACATTATAGATGTGTATAGATGTAGTGTAGTATGTGACATTATAGAGATGTGTATAGATGTAGTGTAGTATGTGACATTATAGATGTGTATAGATGTAGTGTAGTATGTGACATTATAGAGATGTGTATAGATGTAGTGTAGTATGTGACATTATAGAGATGTGTATAGATGTAGTGTAGTATGTGACATTATAGATGTGTATAGATGTAGTGTAGTATGTGACATTATAGATGTGTATAGATGTAGTGTAGTATGTGACATTATAGATGTGTATAGATGTAGTGTAGTATGTGACATTAATAGATGTGTATAGATGTAGTGTAGTATGTGACATTATAGATGTGTATAGATGTAGTGTAGTATGTGACATTATAGAGATGTGTATAGATGTAGTGTAGTATGTGACATTATAGAGATGTGTATAGATGTAGTGTAGGTATGTGACATTATAGGAATAGATGTGTATAGATGTAGTGTAGTATGTGACATTATAGATGTGTATAGATGTAGTGTAGTATGTGACATTATAGAGATGTGTATAGATGTAGTGTAGTATGTGACATTATAGATGTGTATAGATGTAGTGTAGTATGTGACATTATAGAGATGATGTATAGATGTAGTGTAGTATGTGACATTATAGAGATGTGTATAGATGTAGTGTAGTATGTGACATTATAGATGTGTATAGATGTAGTGTAGTATGTGACATTATAGATGTGTATAGATGTAGTGTAGTATGTGACATTATAGAGATGTGTATAGATGTAGTGTAGTATGTGACATTATAGAGATGTGTATAGATGTAGTGTAGTATGTGACATTATAGATGTGTATAGATGTAGTGTAGTATGTGACATTATAGAGATGATGTATAGATGTAGTGTAGTATGTGACATTATAGAGATGTGTATAGATGTAGTGTAGTATGTGACATTATAGAGATGTGTATAGATGTAGTGTAGTATGTGACATTATAGATGTGTATAGATGTAGTGTAGTATGTGACATTATAGAGATGTGTATAGAGGTGTAGTGTAGTATGTGACATTATAGATGTGTATAGATGTAGTGTAGTATGTGACATTATAGAGATGTGTATAGATGTAGTGTAGTATGTGACATTATAGAGATGTGTATAGATGAGTGTAGTATGTGACATTATAGATATGTATAGATGTAGTGTAGTATGTGACATATATAGATATGTATAGATGTAGTGTAGTATGTGACATTATAGAGATGTGTATAGATGTAGTGTAGTATGTGACATTATAGATATGTATAGATGTAGTGTAGTATGTGACATTATAGATGTGTATAGATGTAGTGTAGTATGTGACATTATAGATGTGTATAGATGTAGTGTAGTATGTGACATTATAGATGTGTATAGATGTAGTGTAGTATGTGACATTATGAGATATGTATAGATGTAGTGTAGTATGTGACATTATAGAGATGTGTATAGATGTAGTGTAGTATGTGACATTATAGATGTGTATAGATGTAGTGTAGTATGTGACATTATAGATGTGTATAGATGTAGTGTAGTATGTGACATTATAGAGATGTGTATAGATGTAGTGTAGTATGTGACATTATAGATATGTGTATAGATGTAGTGTAGTATGTGACATTATAGAGATGTGTATAGATGTAGTGTAGTATGTGACATTATAGATGTGTATAGATGTAGTGTAGTATGTGACATTATAGATATGTATAGATGTAGTGTAGATGTGACATTTAGATGTGTATAGATGTAGTGTAGTATGTGACATTATAGATGTGTATAGATGTAGTGTAGTATGTGACATTATAGATGTGTATAGATGTAGTGTAGTATGTGACATTATAGAGATGTGTATAGATGTAGTGTAGTATGTGACATTATAGATATGTGTATAGATGTAGTGTAGTATGTGACATTATAGATGTGTATAGATGTAGTGTAGTATGTGACATTATAGAGATGTATAGATGTAGTGTAGTATGTGACATTATAGAGATGTGTATAGATGTAGTGTAGTATGTGACATTATAGAGATGTGTATAGATGTAGTGTAGTATGTGACATTATAGATGTGTATAGATGTAGTGTAGTATGTGACATTATAGAGATGTGTATAGATGTAGTGTAGTATGTGACATTATAGAGATGTGTATAGATGTAGTGTAGTATGTGACATTATGAGATGTGTATAGATGTAGTGTAGTATGTGACATTATAGATGTGTATAGATGTAGTGTAGTATGTGACATTATAGATGTGTATAGATGTAGTGTAGTATGTGACATTATAGAGATGTGTATAGATGTAGTGTAGTATGTGACATATAGAGATGTGTATAGATGTAGTGTAGTATGTGACATTATAGATGTGTATAGATGTAGTGTAGTATGTGACATTATAGAGATGTGTATAGATGTAGTGTAGTATGTGACATTATAGATATGTATAGATGTAGTGTAGTATGTGACATTATAGAGATGTGTATAGATGTAGTGTAGTATGTGACATTATAGATGTGTATAGATGTAGTGTAGTATGTGACATTATAGATGTGTATAGATGTAGTGTAGTATGTGACATTATAGAGATGTGTATAGATGTAGTGTAGTATGTGACATTATAGAGAGATGATGGTATAGATATGTAGTGTAGTATGTGACATTATAGAGTGTATAGATGTAGTGTAGTATGTGACATTATAGATGTGTATAGATGTAGTGTAGTATGTGACATTATAGATATGTATAGATGTAGTGTAGTATGTGACATTATAGATGTGTATAGATGTAGTGTAGTATGTGACATTATAGAGATGTGTATAGATGTAGTGTAGTATGTGACATTATAGAGATGTGTATAGATGTAGTGTAGTATGTGACATTATAGATGTGTATAGATGTAGTGTAGTATGTGACATTATAGATATGTATAGATGTAGTGTAGTATGTGACATTATAGAGATATGTATAGATGTAGTGGTATGTGACATTATAGATGTGTATAGATGTAGTGTAGTATGTGACATTATAGAGATGTGTATAGATGTAGTGTAGTATGTGACATTATAGATGTGTATAGATGTAGTGTAGTATGTGACATTATAGAGATGTGTATAGATGTAGTGTAGTATGTGACATTAGAGATAGTGATAGATGTAGTGTAGTATGTGACATTATAGATGTGTATAGATGTAGTGTAGTATGTGACATTATAGATGTGTATAGATGTAGTGTAGTATGTGACATTATAGAGATGTGTATAGATGTAGTGTAGTATGTGACATTATAGAGATGTGTATAGATGTAGTGTAGTATGTGACATTATAGAGATGTGTATAGATGTAGTGTAGTATGTGACATTATAGATGTATAGATGTAGTGTAGTATGTGACATTATAGATGTGTATAGATGTAGTGTAGTATGTGACATTAATAGATGTGTATAGATGTAGTGTAGTATGTGACATTATAGAGATATGTATAGATGTAGTGAGATGTGACATTATAGAGATGTGTATAGATGTAGTGTAGTATGTGACATTATAGATGTGTATAGATGTAGTGTAGTATGTGACATTATAGAGATGTGTATAGATGTAGTGTAGTATGTGACATTATAGATATGTATAGATGTAGTGTAGTATGTGACATTATAGATGTGTATAGATGTAGTGTAGTATGGCATGACATTAGAGATATGTATAGATGTAGTGTAGTATGTGACATTATAGAGATGTGTATAGATGTAGTGTAGTATGTGACATTATAGAGATATGTATAGATGTAGTGTAGTATGTGACATTATAGATGTGTATAGATGTAGTGTAGTATGTGACATTATAGATGTGTATAGATGTAGTGTAGTATGTGACATTATAGAGATGTGTATAGATGTAGTGTAGTATGTGACATTATAGAGATGTGTATAGATGTAGTGTAGTATGTGACATTAGAGATGTGTATAGATGTAGTGTAGTATGTGACATTATAGAGATGTGTATAGATGTAGTGTAGTATGTGACATTATAGATGTGTATAGATGTAGTGTAGTATGTGACATTATAGATGTGTATAGATGTAGTGGTAGTATGTGACATTATAGAGATGTGTATAGATGTAGTGTAGTATGTGACATTATAGATGTGTATAGATGTAGTGTAGTATGTGACATTATAGAGATGTGTATAGATGTAGTGTAGTATGTGACATTATAGAGATGTGTATAGATGTAGTGTAGTATGTGACATTATAGAGATGTGTATAGATGTAGTGTAGTATGTGACATTATAGAGATGTGTATAGATGTAGTGTAGTATGTGACATTATAGATATGTATAGATGTAGTGTAGTATGTGACATTATAGATGTGTATAGATGTAGTGTAGTATGTGACATTATAGATGTGTATAGATGTAGTGTAGTATGTGACATTATGAGATGTGTATAGATGTAGTGTAGTATGTGACATTATAGAGATGTGTATAGATGTAGTGTAGTATGTGACATTATAGATGTGTATAGATGTAGTGTAGTATGTGACATTATAGATGTGAAGTATAGATGTAGTGTAGTATGTGACATTATAGAGATGTGTATAGATGTAGTGTAGTATGTGACATTATAGATGTGTATAGATGTAGTGTAGTATGTGACATTATAGATGTGTATAGATGTAGTGTAGTATGTGACATTATAGAGATGTGTATAGATGTAGTGTAGTATGTGACATTATAGAGATGTGTATAGATGTAGTGTAGTATGTGACATTATAGATGTGTATAGATGTAGTGTAGTATGTGACATTATAGATGTGTATAGATGTAGTGTAGTATGTGACATTATAGAGATGTGTATAGATGTAGTGTAGTATGTGACATTATAGAGATGTGTATAGATGTAGTGTAGTATGTGACATTATAGATGTGTATAGAGTAGGTAGTATGTGATATAGATGTAGGTGTAGTATGTGACATTATAGATGTGTATAGATGTAGTGTAGTATGTGACATTATAGAGATGTGTATAGATGTAGTGTAGTATGTGACATTATCATAGAGATATGTGTATAGATGTAGTGTAGTATGTGACATTATAGATATGTATAGATGTAGTGTAGTATGTGACATTATAGATGTGTATAGATGTAGTGTAGTATGTGACATTATAGAGATGTGTATAGATGTAGTGTAGTATGTGACATTATAGATGTGTATAGATGTAGTGTAGTATGTGACATTATAGATGTGTATAGATGTAGTGTAGTATGTGACATTATAGATATGTATAGATGTAGTGTAGTATGTGACATTATAGATATGTATAGATGTAGTGTAGTATGTGACATTATAGATGTGTATAGATGTAGTGTAGTATGTGACATTATAGAGATGTGTATAGATGTAGTGTAGTATGTGACATTATAGAGATGTGTATAGATGTAGTGTAGTATGTGACATTATAGATGTGTATAGATGTAGTGTAGTATGTGACATTATAGAGATGTGTATAGATGTAGTGTAGTATGTGACATTATAGATATGTATAGATGTAGTGTAGTATGTGACATTATAGATGTGTATAGATGTAGTGTAGTATGTGACATTATAGATGTGTATAGATGTAGTGTAGTATGTGACATTATAGATGTGTATAGATGTAGTGTAGTATGTGACATTATAGATGTGTATAGATGTAGTGTAGTATGTGACATTATAGATGTGTATAGATGTAGTGTAGTATGTGACATTATAGATGTGTATAGATGTAGTGTAGTATGTGACATTATAGATATGTATAGATGTAGTGTAGTATGTGACATTATAGATGTGTATAGATGTAGTGTAGTATGTGACATTATAGAGATGTGTATAGATGTAGTGTAGTATGTGACATTATAGAGATGTGTATAGATGTAGTGTAGTATGTGACATTATAGATGTGTATAGATGTAGTGTAGTATGTGACATTATAGAGATGTATAGATGTAGTGTAGTATGTGACATTATAGATATGTATAGATGTAGTGTAGTATGTGACATTATAGAGATGTGTATAGATGTAGTGTAGTATGTGACATTATAGAGTATGTGTATAGATGTAGTGTAGTATGTGACATTATAGATGTGTATAGATGTAGTGTAGTATGTGACATTATAGATGTGTATAGATGTAGTGTAGTATGTGACATTATAGAGATGTGTATAGATGTAGTGTAGTATGTGACATTATAGAGATGTGATAGATGAGTAGTGTAGTATGTGACATTATAGAGATGTGTATAGATGTAGTGTAGTATGTGACATTATAGAGATGTGTATAGATGTAGTGTAGTATGTGACATTATAGATATGTATAGATGTAGTGTAGTATGTGACATTATAGATATGTATAGATGTAGTGTAGTATGTGACATTATAGAGATGTGTATAGATGTAGTGTAGTATGTGACATTATAGAGATGTGTATAGATGTAGTGTAGTATGTGACATTATAGATATGTATAGATGGTAGTGTAGTATGTGACATTATAGATATGTATAGATGTAGTGTAGTATGTGACATTATAGATGTGTATAGATGTAGTGTAGTATGTGACATTATAGAGATGTGTATAGATGTAGTGTAGTATGTGACATTATAGATGTGTATAGATGTAGTGTAGTATGTGACATTATAGAGATGTGTATAGATGTAGTGTAGTATGTGACATTATAGATGTGTATAGATGTAGTGTAGTATGTGACATTATAGATGTGTATAGATGTAGTGTAGTATGTGACATTATAGAGATATGTGATGTATAGATGTAGTGTAGTATGTGACATTATAGAGATGTATAGATGTAGTGTAGTATGTGACATTATAGAGATGTGTATAGATGTAGTGTAGTATGTGACATTATAGAGATGTGTATAGATGTAGTGTAGTATGTGACATTATAGAGATGTGTATAGATGTAGTGTAGTATGTGACATTATGAGATGTGTATAGATGTAGTGTAGTATGTGACATTATAGAGATATGTATAGATGTAGTGTAGTATGTGACATTATAGATGTGTATAGATGTAGTGTAGTATGTGACATTATAGATGTGTATAGATGTAGTGTAGTATGTGACATTATAGAGATGTGTATAGATGTAGTGTAGTATGTGACATTATAGAGATGTGTATAGATGTAGTGTAGTATGTGACATTATGAGATGTGTATAGATGTAGTGTAGTATGTGACATTATAAGATATGTATAGATGTAGTGTAGTATGTGACATTAGGTAGATGTGACATTATAGATGTGTATAGATGTAGTGTAGTATGTGACATTATAGAGATGTGTATAGATGTAGTGTAGTATGTGACATTATAGATGATGATGTATAGATGTAGTGTAGTATGTGACATTATAGATGTGTATAGATGTAGTGTAGTATGTGACATTATAGATATGTATAGATGTAGTGTAGTATGTGACATTATAGATGTGTATAGATGTAGTGTAGTATGTGACATTATAGATATGTATAGATGTAGTGTAGTATGTGACATTATAGAGATGTATAGATGTAGTGTAGTATGTGACATTATAGAGATGTGTATAGATGTAGTGTAGTATGTGACATTATAGAGATATGTATAGATGTAGTGTAGTATGTGACATTATAGATGTGTATAGATGTAGTGTAGTATGTGACATTATAGATATGTATAGATGTAGTGTAGTATGTGACATTAAGATAGTATAGATGAGAGGCAAAGATGTATAGATGTAGTGTAGTATGTGACATTATAGATGTGTATAGATGTAGTGTAGTATGTGACATTATAGAGATATGTATAGATGTAGTGTAGTATGTGACATTATAGAGATGTGTAGTATAGATGTAGTGTAGTATGTGACATTATAGATATGTATAGATGTAGTGTAGTATGTGACATTATAGAGATGTGTATAGATGTAGTGTAGTATGTGACATTATAGATGTGTATAGATGTAGTGTAGTATGTGACATTATAGAGATGTGTATAGATGTAGTGTAGTATGTGACATTATAGAGATATGTATAGATGTAGTGTAGTATGTGACATTATAGAGATGTGTATAGATGTAGTGTAGTATGTGACATTATAGAGATGTGTATAGATGTAGTGTAGTATGTGACATTATAGAGATGTGTATAGATGTAGTGTAGTATGTGACATTATAGAGATGTGTATAGATGTAGTGTAGTATGTGACATTATAGATGTGTATAGATGTAGTGTAGTATGTGACATTATAGATGTGTATAGATGTAGTGTAGTATGTGACATTATAGATGTGTATAGATGTAGTGTAGTATGTGACATTATAGATGTGTATAGATGTAGTGTAGTATGTGACATTATAGAGATGTGTATAGATGTAGTGTAGTATGTGACATTATAGAGATATGTATAGATGTAGTGTAGTATGTGACATTATAGAGATGTGTATAGATGTAGTGTAGTATGTGACATTATGAGATATGTATAGATGTAGTGTAGTATGTGACATTATGAGATATGTATAGATGTAGTGTAGTATGTGACATTATAGATGTGTATAGATGTAGTGTAGTATGTGACATTATAGAGATGTGTATAGATGTAGTGTAGTATGTGACATTATAGAGATGTGTATAGATGTAGTGTAGTATGTGACATTATAGAGATGTGTATAGATGTAGTGTAGTATGTGACATTATAGATGTGTATAGATGTAGTGTAGTATGTGACATTATAGAGATATGTATAGATGTAGTGTAGTATGTGACATTATAGAGATGTGTATAGATGTAGTGTAGTATGTGACATTATAGAGATATGTATAGATGTAGTGTAGTATGTGACATTATAGAGATGTGTATAGATGTAGTGTAGTATGTGACATTATAGAGATATGTATAGATGTAGTGTAGTATGTGACATTATAGGATGTATAGATGTAGTGTAGTATGTGACATTATAGATGTGTATAGATGTAGTGTAGTATGTGACATTATAGATGTGTATAGATGTAGTGTAGTATGTGACATTATAGAGATGATGTATAGATGTAGTGTAGTATGTGACATTATAGATGTGTATAGATGTAGTGTAGTATGTGACATTATAGATGTGTATAGATGTAGTGTAGTATGTGACATTATAGATGTGTATAGATGTAGTGTAGTATGTGACATTATAGATATGTATAGATGTAGTGTAGTATGTGACATTATAGATGTGTATAGATGTAGTGTAGTATGTGACATTATAGAGATGTGTATAGATGTAGTGTAGTATGTGACATTATAGATGTGTATAGATGTAGTGTAGTATGTGACATTATAGATGTGTATAGATGTAGTGTAGTATGTGACATTATAGATGTGTATAGATGTAGTGTAGTATGTGACATTATAGATGTGTATAGATGTAGTGTAGTATGTGACATTATAGATATGTATAGATGTAGTGTAGTATGTGACATTATAGATATGTATAGATGTAGTGTAGTATGTGACATTATAGATATGTATAGATGTAGTGTAGTATGTGACATTATAGATGTGTATAGATGTAGTGTAGTATGTGACATTATAAGATGTGTATAGATGTAGTGTAGTATGTGACATTATAGAGATGTGTATAGATGTAGTGTAGTATGTGACATTATAGAGATGTGTATAGATGTAGTGTAGTATGTGACATTATAGAGATATGTATAGATGTAGTGTAGTATGT
The DNA here is from genome assembly GCA_947044405.1 of Leptodactylus fallax. NCBI lineage: Eukaryota > Metazoa > Chordata > Amphibia > Anura > Leptodactylidae > Leptodactylus > Leptodactylus fallax. Next base: position 320,973 of record CAMRHE010000880.1, read on the forward strand.
GACATTATAGAGATATGTATAGATGTAGTGTAGTATGTGACATTATAGAGATATGTATAGATGTAGTGTAGTATGTGACATTATAGAGATATGTATAGATGTAGTGTAGTATGTGACATTATAGATATGTATAGATGTAGTGTAGTATGTGACATCATAGAGATATGTATAGATGTAGTGTAGTATGTGACATTATAGATATGTATAGATGTAGTGTAGTATGTGACTTTATAGATATGTATAGATGTAGTGTAGTATGTGACATTATAGATGTGTATAGATGTAGTGTAGTATGTGACATTATAGATATGTATAGATGTAGTGTAGTATGTGACATTATAGAGATGTGTATAGATGTAGTGTAGTATGTGACATTATAGATATGTATAGATGTAGTGTAGTATGTGACATTATAGAGATATGTATAGAGGTAGTGTAGTATGTGACATTATAGAGATGTAAGATAGATGTAGTGTAGCATGTGACATTATAGATATGTATAGATGTAGTGTAGTATGTGACATTATAGAGATGTGTATAGATGTAGTGTAGTATGTGACATTATAGATATGTATAGATGTAGTGTAGCATGTGACATTATAGATGTGTATAGATGTAGTGTAGTATGTGACATTATAGATGTGTATAGATGTATTGTAGAATGTGACATTATAGATGTGTATAGATGTAGTGTAGTATGTGACATTATAGAGATGTGTATAGATGCAGTGTAGTATGTGACATTATAGATATGTATAGATGTAGTGTAGTATGTGACATTATAGAGATATGTATAGAGGTAGTGTAGTATGTGACATTATAGAGATGTGTATAGATGTAGTGTAGCATGTGACATTATAGATATGTATAGATGTAGTGTAGTATGTGACATTATAGAGATGTGTATAGATGCAGTGTAGTATGTGACATTATAGATATGTATAGATGTAGTGTAGTATGTGACATTATAGATGTGTATAGATGTAGTGTAGTATGTGACATTATAGATGTGTATAGATGCAGTGTAGTATGTGACATTATAGATGTGTATAGATGTAGTGTAGTATGTGACATCATAGAGATATGTATAGATGTAGTGCAGTATGTGACATTATAGATATGTATAGATGTAGTGTAGTATGTGACATTATAGATATGTATAGATGTAGTGTAGTATGTGACATTATAGATGTGTATAGATGTAGTGTAGTATGTGACATTATAGATATGTATAGATGCAGTGTAGTATGTGACATTATAGATGTGTATAGATGTAGTGTAGTATGACATCATAGAGATATGTATAGATGTAGTGCAGTATGTGACATTATAGATGTGTATAGATGTAGTGTAGTATGTGACATTATAGATGTGTATAGATGTAGTGTAGTATGTGACATTATAGATGTGTATAGATGCAGTGTAGTATGTGACATTATAGATGTGTATAGATGTAGTGTAGTATGTGACATCATAGAGATATGTATAGATGTAGTGCAGTATGTGACATTATAGATATGTATAGATGTAGTGTAGTATGTGACATTATAGATATGTATAGATGTAGTGTAGTATGTGACATTATAGATGTGTATAGATGTAGTGTAGTATGTGACATTATAGATATGTATAGATGCAGTGTAGTATGTGACATTATAGATGTGTATAGATGTAGTGTAGTATGACATCATAGAGATATGTATAGATGTAGTGCAGTATGTGACATTATAGATATGTATAGATGTAGTGTAGTATGTGACATTATAGATATGTATAGATGTAGTGTAGTATGTGACATTATAGATATGTATAGATGTAGTGTAGTATGTGACATTATAGAGATATGTATAGATGTAGTGTAGTATGTGACATTATAGATGTGTATAGATGTAGTGTAGTATGTGACATTATAGATATGTGTATAGATGTAGTGTAGTATGTGACATTATATAGATATGTATAGATGTAGTGTAGTTGTGTCTTAGCTCATCCCCCTGTATGTATGTGATGATATTGTCAGTCATCCAGTCTGTCTTGTCTTTGAGCGGCTGTAGACGGATTGCGATGACCTGTTGTAAATGATCTTAAGTAAAAAAACAAAAACAACAACGCCGAGCGGCACATAGGGTAATATTGTTTTTACAAAAAGTTGAATGACACAATGTAAATTGTGTTCAGAAAACGTGGGAAGAATAAAGTGACTAGGACGTGTCAACTAATAAAGGTTGAGAGGAGGTGGATAAAGTGGTAGAGTGGATCCACAATGCGTGGGCATACACCTGAATGGGTATAGTGTATGTCAACCTCCCCTCAGTTGATTAGCCCACTAGTAGTGGATTGGCCACAGTGTAGATAAGCTCTCACCTAGAATGGTTAGGTATGGTATAATGTCGTATATTTTAGTGGAATGGTCCAAACTATGTTACAGGATGAGGGAGCAGCGGGACCTCTAGGCGTCAGGATCTCCTGGATCCAAACGGTATTCCAAATGTAGAAATGGTAGGAGTGACTCCAAAAAAAGAGAAGTAGGGGACCGCGCTTCACCAAGGTTGCTTTAATAAACTCTAAAACACAACGCGTTTCGATTAATGGATTAATGGTCCTCTTTATCAAGTGTACAAGAGACTGGTTAAAAAAGGAAATAAACATGAACAAATAAGAATAGAAAAACAGATAATGTTCATCAAATAATCAATGTGAAATAAAAAATAATAATAATAATAATAATAATAATAATAATAATAATAATAATAATAATGCACATATACAGTACTTATAAATTGATTAAAACAGAGAGAAGTGGCTATGAATGTGTATCAACCACAATATGAATTATTTAAAGGCTATGTGTAATAAATAAGGCGGACAATAAATTAACAATTAAAATCGTATAAAAAATGAAAACAATTAGGAGAAATATTTATAAATGCGGGTAACATTGACAATATTGAGTATAAAGGAATGTTAATAAGTAACAAAGATATGAATAAATATTAAAAGAGATACATACATAGTAACAGAGATACGGGAAATAAATAAATCATGAATTGCTAATAGTAATAGAATCTGGTACTTGGAGATTATGAAATCATGGGTAAAAGTGTGTGTGAGGAGTTGTGGAGGTTGGTACAAAAAGAAAAAAAAAAAAAAAATATATATATATATATAATAAAGACTGGGAAAGTAGTGTTTGGAACTTACCAGCCTGGAGGGGTTAGCTGTAAAAAGCAGAAGTGTGTGATAGGACCATTTACTTGGGGGTTTATATAGGTATACCTGGCCATGACTACCCATATTAGGGGAGGAGTTCTGATCACAAGTAAAAAAAAAAAAAAAAAAAAAAAAGAATAAATAAATAATTAAATATGAGAAAATGGTAATACAATCAATCATTTAGCAAAAGACATCACTAGTGTTGTCACGGGCGAAACTTTTCAGATCAAGCATTCTTTAGATTGTTCCTCTTCCTACGTTATTTATGTCCTTGAATGCCCTTGTGGACTTCAGTATATAGGCCGAACCATTAGACCACTAAGAGAAAGACTGAATAATCATAGGTCTAATGTACAGAATTGTTACCTCAAGCACAGGGTCTCCAAACATGCTTTATTGGTACACAATTCCAGCTTTAATGGGTTCACAATCCCCCCATTAGACCATATTCCTACACATATCAATAATAGGTTTGATAAACTAAAAAGAAAAGAAATGTTCTGGATATTCAAATTTAATTCTCTGACACCAGCTGGTCTCAATGAAGCCCTAGAATCTGTATACGACTAAAACAGTCCTGAGGTATTATGGAGGCACTGGTAATATATAGGTAATATATACAATCATTTTATATAGTTTCCTTTTTTTTTTTTTTCATATCTTTGTTACTTATTAACATTCCTTCATACTCAATATTGTGTTCATCTGGAAACTTGCCAACCTAGCGTAACCGAGTGCCAAATCAACAACTCATGTTGTATCTCAGTTGATATTTATTTACACCTTTGATACCTATTACCATTTTCTCATATTCAATTATTTATTTATTCTTTTTTTTTTTTTTTTTTTTTTTTTACTTCTGATCAGAACTCCTCCCCTATATATATGGGCAGTGGTGGCCAGGTATACCTACAGTGCCATGTGAAAGTATTCGGCCCCCTTGAACTTTTCAACCTTTTGCCACATTTCAGGCTTCAAACATAAAGATATAAAATTTTAATTTTTTGGTGAAGAATCAACAACAAGTGGGACACAATTGTGAAGTGGAACCAAATTTATTGGATATTTTAAACTTTTGTAAAAAATAAAAACCTGAAAAGTGGGGCGTGTAATATTATTCGGCCCCCTTAAGTTAATACTTTGTAGCGCCCCCTTTTGCTGCGATTACAGCTACAAGTCGCTTGGGGTTGTCTCTATCAGTTCTTGCCCATTCTTCCTTGGAAAACAGCTGGAGCTCAGTGAGGTTGGATGGAGAGCGTTTGTGAACAGCAGTTTTCAGCTCTTTCCACAGATTCTCGATTGGATTCAGGTCTGGACTTTGACTTGGCCATTCTAACACCTGGATACGTTTATTTGGGAACCATTCCATTGTAGATTTGGCTTTATGTTTGGGATCATTGTCTTGTTGGAAGATAAATCTCCGTCCCAGTCTCAGGTCTTTTGCAGACTCCAACAGGTTTTCTTCCAGAATGGTCCTGTATTTGGCTCCATCCATCTTCCCATCAATTTTAACCATCTTCCCTGTCCCTGCTGAAGAAAAGCAGGCCCAAACCATGATGCTGCCCCCACCATGTGTGACAGTGGGGATGGTGTGTTCAGGGGGATGGGCTGTGTTGCTTTTACACCAAACATATCGTTTTGCATTGTGGCCAGAAAGTTGGATTTTGGTTTCCTCTGAGCAGAGCACCTTCTTCCACATGTTTGGTGTCTCCCAGGTGGCCTTTTATGGATATCTTTGAGAAATGGCTTTCTTCTTGCCACTCTTCCATAAAGGCCAGATTTGTGCAGTGTACGACTGATTGTTGTCCTATGGACAGACTCTCCCACCTCAGCTGTAGATCTCGGCAGTTCATCCAGAGTGATCATGGGCCTCTTGGCTGCATCTCTGATCAGTCTTCTCCTTGTTTGAGATGAAAGTTTAGAGGGACGGCCGGGTCTTGGTAGATTTGCAGTGGTCTGATACTCCTTCCATTTCAATATGATCGCTTGCACAGCGCTCCTTGGGATGTTTAAAGTTTGGGAAATCTTTTTGTATCCAAATCCAGCTTTAAACTTCTCCACAACAGTATCACGGACCTGCCTGGTGTGTTCCTTGGTCTTCATGATGCTCTCTGCGCTTTAAACAGAACCCTGAGCCTATCACAGAGCAGGTGCATTTATACGGAGACTTGATTACACACAGGTGGATTATATTTATCATCATCAGTCATTTAGGACAACATTGGATCATTCAGAGATCCTCACTGAACTTCTGGACTGAGTTTGCTGCACTGAAAGTAAAGGGGCTGAATAATATTGCACGCCCCACTTTTCAGTTTTTTATTTTTTACAAAAGTTTAAAATAACCAATAAATTTCGTTCCACTTCACGATTGTGTCCCACTTGTTGATTCTTCACCAAAAAATTTAAATTTTATATCCTTATGTTTGAAGCCTGAAATGTGGCAAAAGGTTGAAAAGTTCAAGGGGGCCGAATACTTTCTCAAGGCACTGTATATAAACCCCCAAGTAAATGGTCCTACCACACACTTCTGCATTTTACAGCTAACCCCTCCAGGCTGGTAAGTTCCAAACACTACTTTCCCAGTCTTTATTATATTTTTTTTTTTTTCTCTTTTTGTACCAACCTCCACATCTCCTCACACACACTTTTACCCATGATTTAATAATCTCCAAGTACCAGATTCTATTACTATTAGCAATTCATGATTTATTTATTTCCCGTATCTCTGTTACTATCTATGTATCTCTTTTGATATTTATTCATATCTTTGTTACTTATTAACATTCCTTTATACTCAATATTGTCAATGTTACCCGCATTTATAAATATTTCTCCTAATTGTTTTCATTTTTTATACGATTTTAATTGTTAATTTATTGTCCGCCTTATTTATTACACATAGCCTTTAAATAATTCATATTGTGGTTGATACACATTCATAGCCACTTCTCTCAGTTTTAATCAATTTATAAGTACTGTATATGTGCATTATTATTATTATTATTATTATTATTATTATTATTATTATTATTTTATTTCACATTGATTATTTGATGAACATTATCTGTTTTTCTATTCTTATTTGTTCATGTTTATTTCCTTTTTTAACCAGTCTCTTGTACACTTGATAAAGAGGACCATTAATCCATTAATCGAAACACGTTGTGTTTTAGAGTTTATTAAAGCAACCTTGGTGAAGCGCTCCCTTACCTCTCTTTTTTTGGAGTCACTCCTACCATTTCTACTGTTGTAAATGATGTCACTGACAGTCAAAGACCCTTCTTCAGGAATATTATCACCCTGTTCTGCCCCCAATGGCCGTACTCCAGCACTCTCCATCACAAGGGGCGCAGTCACGTGACAGTCCGGGTCGCAGCCTCTGATTTCTTGCCAACTAGAAATAAATTGCCACATCCCAATTAATGAGAGATGTAAAATACTGCGGACGGCGAGGGGGAGGGGCTGTAGCGTGTGCCGTGTCTATCCTCAGACTCATAACTATAGGACAGCTTCAGGCGGCAAGTGTCACATCTGCGGAGAAACGCCCCCATCTCATCAGACTGACCATCACATGTATCACTATGTATGATTATCACATGTATCACTAAGTATGATTATCACATGTATCACTGTGTATGATTATCACATGTATCACTGTGTATGATTATCACATGTATCACTGTGTATGATTATCACATGTATCACTAAGTATGATTATCACTTGTATCACTAAGTATGATTATCACATGTATCACTGTGTATGATTATCACATGTATCACTAAGTATGATTATCACTTGTATCACTAAGTATGATTATCACATGTATCACTAAGTATGATTATCACATGTATCACGTGTGTATGATTATCACATGTATCACTGTGTATGAGTATCACATGTATCACTAAGTATGATTATCACATGTATCACTAAGTATGATTATCACATGTATCACTGTGTATGATTATCACATGTATCACTATGTATGATTATCACATGCATCACTGTGTATGATTATCACATGTATCACTAAGTATGATTATCACATGTATCACTGTGTATGATTATCACATGTATCACTAAGTATGATTATCACATGTATCACTGTGTATGATTATCACATGTATCACTAAGTATGATTATCACATGTATCACTAAGTATGATTATCACATGTATCACTGTGTATGATTATCACATGTATCACTAAGTATGATTATCACATGTATCACTGTGTATGATTATCACATGTATCACTATGTATGATTATCACATGTATCACTGTGTATGATTATCACATGTATCACTAAGTATGATTATCACATGTATCACTGTGTATGATTATCACATGTATCACTAAGTATGATTATCACATGTATCACTGTGTATGATTATCACATGTATCACTAAGTATGATTATCACATGTATCACTAAGTATGATTATCACATGTATCACTGTGTATGATTATCACATGTATCACTAAGTATGATTATCACATGTATCACTAAGTATGATTATCACATGTATCACTGTGTATGATTATCACATGTATCACTATGTATGATTATCACATGTATCACTAATTATGATTATCACATGTATCACTAAGTATGATTATCACATGTATCACTATGTATGATTATCACATGTATCACTGTGAATGATTATCACATGTATCACTGTGTATGATTATCACATGTATCACTATGTATGATTATCACATGTATCAGTGTGTATGATTATCACATGTATCAGTGTGTATGATTATCACATGTATCACTAAGTATGATTATCACTTGTATCACTATGTATGATTATCACATGTATCACTAAGTATGATTATCACATGTATCACTAAGTATGATTATCACATGTATCACTAAGTATGATTATCACATGTATCACTAAGTATGATTATCACATGTATCACTAAGTATGATTATCACATGTATCACTAAGTATGATTATCACATGTATCACTATGTATGATTATCACATGTATCAGTGTGTATGATTATCACTTGTATCACTGTGTATGATTATCACATGTATCAGTGTGTATGATTATCACATGTATCACTATGTATGATTATCACATGTATCAGCGTGTATGATTATCACATGTATCAGTGTGTATGATTATCACTTGTATCACTGTGTATGATTATCACATGTATCAGTGTGTATGATCATCACATGTATCACTATGTATGATTATCACATGTATCAGTGTGTATGATTATCACATGTATCACTATGTATGATTATCACATGTATCACTATGTATGATTATCACATGTATCAGTGTGTATGATTATCACATGTATCACTGTGTATGATTATCACATGTATCACTAAGTATGATTATCACATGTATCACTATGTATGATTATCACATGTATCACTAAGTATGATTATCACATGTATCACTAAGTATGATTATCACATGTATCACTAAGTATGATTATCACATGTATCACTAAGTATGATTATCACATGTATCACTATGTATGATTATCACATGTATCAGTGTGTATGATTATCACATGTATCACTATGTATGATTATCACATTTATCAGTGTGTATGATTATCACATGTATCACTGTGTATGATTATCACATGTATCACTAAGTATGATTATCACATGTATCACTATGTATGATTATCACATGTATCACTAAGTATGATTATCACATGTATCACTAAGTATGATTATCACATGTATCACTAAGTATGATTATCACATGTATCACTAAGTATGATTATCACATGTATCACTAAGTATGATTATCACATGTATCACTATGTATGATTATCACATGTATCAGTGTGTATGATTATCACATGTATCACTATGTATGATTATCACATGTATCAGTGTGTATGATTATCACTTGTATCACTGTGTATGATTATCACATGTATCAGTGTGTATGATTATCACATGTATCACTATGTATGATTATCACATGTATCAGTGTGTATGATTATCACATGTATCACTATGTATGATTATCACATGTATCACTATGTATGATTATCACATGTATCAGTGTGTATGATTATCACATGTATAACTATGTATGATTATCACTTGTATCAGTGTGTATGATTATCACATGTATCACTGTGTATGATTATCACATGTATCACTGTGTATGATTATCACATGTATCACTATGTATGATTATCACATGTATCACTATGTATGATTATCACATGTATCACTATGTATGATTATCACTTGTATCACTGTGTATGATTATCACATGTATCACTAAGTATGATTATCACATGTATCACTATGTATGATTATCACATGTATCAGTGTGTATGATTATCACATGTATCACTAAGTATGATTATCACATGTATCACTGTGTATGATTATCACTTGTATCAGTGTGTATGATTATCACTTGTATCAGTGTGTATGATTATCACATGTATCACTGTGTATGATTATCACTTGTATCAGTGTGTATGATTATCACTTGTATCACTGTGTATGATTATCACATGTATCACTAAGTATGATTATCACATGTATCACTGTGTATGATTATCACATGTATCACTGAGTATGATTATCACATGTATCACTATGTATGATTATCACATGTATCAGTGTGTATGATTATCATATGTATCACTGTGTATGATTATCACATGTATCACTATGTATGATTATCACATGTATCCACTATGTATGATTATCACATGTATCACTATGTATGATTATCACTTGTATCACTGTGTATGATTATCTCATGTATCACTGTGTATGATTATCACATGTATCACTAAGTATGATTATCACTTGTATCACTGTGTATGATTATCACATGTATCACTGTGTATGATTATCACATGTATCACTATGTATGATTATCACATGTATCACTGTGTATGATTATCACATGTATCACTGTGTATGATTATCACATGTATCACTGTGTATGATTATCACATGTATCACTAAGTATGATTATCACATGTATCACTGTGTATGATTATCACATGTATCACTAAGTATGATTATCACATGTATCACTAAGTATGATTATCACTTGTATCAGTGTGTATGATTATCACATGTATCACTAAGTATGATTATCACATGTATCACTAAGTATGATTATCATATGTATCACTGTGTATGATTATCACATGTATCACTATGTATGATTATCACATGTATCACTATGTATGATTATCACATGTATCACTAAGTATGATTATCACATGTATCACTGTGTATGATTATCACATGTATCACTGTGTATGATTATCACATGTATCACTGTGTATGATTATCACATGTATCACTAAGTATGATTATCACATGTATCACTGTGTTTTACAATGTATAGTGTATGATTATCACATGTATCACTAAGTATGATTATCACTTGTATCACTGTGTATGATTATCATATGTATCACTAAGTATGATTATCACTTGTATCACTAAGTATGATTATCACATGTATCACTAAGTATGATTATCACATGTATCACTGTGTATGATTATCACATGTATCACTATGTATGATTATCACATGTATCACTATGTATGATTATCACATGTATCAGTGTGTATGATTATCACATGTATCACTGTGTATGATTATCACATGTATCAGTGTGTATGATTATCACATGTATCACTATGTATGATTATCACATGTATCACTGTGTATGATTATCACATGTATCACTGTGTATGATTATCACATGTATCACTGTGTATGATTATCACATGTATCACTGTGTATGATTATCACATGTATCACTATGTATGATTATCACATGAAAAATGTACAGTGTGTATGATTATCACATGTATCACTAAGTATGATTATCACATGTATCACTGTGTATGATTATCACATGTATCAGTGTGTATGATTATCACATGTATCACTAGTGTATGATTATCACATGTATCACTATGTATGATTATCACATGTATCACTAAGTATGATTATCACATGTATCACTAAGTATGATTATCACTTGTATCAGTGTGTATGATTATCACATGTATCACTGTGTATGATTATCACATGTATCACATGTACATTCAGTGTGTATGATTATCACATGTATCAGTGTGTATGTATATCACTGTGTATGATTATCACATGTATCACTATGTATGATTATCACATGTATCACTGTATGATTATAGATGTATCAGGTATGATTATCACATGTATACTGTGTATGATTATCACATGTATCACGTATGTATGATTATCACATGTATCACTATGTATGATTATCACATGTATCACTATGTATGATTATCACATGTATCACTGTGTATGATTATCACATGTATCACTGTGTATGATTATCACATGTATCACTAAGTATGATTATCACATGTATCACTAAGTATGATTATCACATGTATCAGTGTGTATGATTATCACATGTATCACTATGTATGATTATCACATGTATCACTGTATGTATGATTATCACATGTATCAGTGTGTATGATTATCACATGTATCACTGTGTATGATTATCACATGTAACTAGTATGATTATCACATGTATCAGTGTGTATGATTATACAGACGAGTCACATGTATCACTAAGTATGATTATCACATGTATCACTAAGTATGATTATCACATGTATCACTGTGTATGATTATCACATGTATCACTAAGTATGATTATCACATGTATCACTAAGTATGATTATCACATGTATCACTAAGTATGATTATCACATGTATCAGTGTGTATGATTATCACATGTATCACTATGTATGATTATCACATGTATCAGTGTGTATGATTATCACTTGTATCACTGTGTATGATTATCACATGTATCACTAAGTATGATTATCACATGTATCACTATGTATGATTATCACATGTATCACTAAGTATGATTATCACATGTATCACTGTGTATGATTATCACATGTATCACTATGTATGATTATCACATGTATCACTATGTATGATTATCACATGTATCAGTGTGTATGATTATCACGTACACTGTGTATGATTATCACCATGTATCACTGTGTATGATTATCACATGTATCAGTGTGTATGATTATCACATGTATCACTATGTATGATTATCACATGTATCACTGTGTATGATTATCACATGTATCACTGTGTATGATTATCACATGTATCACTGTGTATGATTATCACATGTATCACTATGTATGATTATCACATGTATCACTAAGTATGATTATCACATGTATGTACACAGTGGTAGATACACATGTACAGTGTGTAGATAACATGTACACTGTATGTACAAGAGGGTATGATTATCACATGTATCACTGTGTATGATTATCACATGTATCAGTGTGTATGATTATCACATGTATCACTATGTATGATTATCACATGTATCACTATGTATGATTATCACATGTATCACTATGTATGATTATCACATGTATCACTATGTATGATTATCACATGTATCAGTGTGTATGATTATCACATGTATCACTGTGTATGATTATCACATGTATCACTAAGTATGATTATCACATGTATCACTAAGTATGATTATCACATGTATCACTGTGTATGATTATCACATGTAACTAGTATGATAACAGTACACTGTATGATTATCACATGTATCACTGTGTATGATTATCACATGTATCACTGGTATGATTACACATGTATCAGTGTGTATGATTATCACATGTATCACTAAGTATGATTATCACATGTATCACTAAGTATGTTATCACATGGCTATCACTAAGTATGATTATCACATGTATCACTAAGTATGATTATCACATGTATCACTGTGTATGATTATCACATGTATCACTAAGTATGATTATCACATGTATCACTAAGTATGATTATCACATGTATCAGTGTGTATGATTATCACATGTATCACTGTGTATGATTATCACATGTATCACTGTGTATGATTATCACATGTATCACTATGTATGATTATCACATGTATCACGTGTATGATTATCACATGTATCACTGTGTATGATTATCACATGTATCACGTAGTACACGTGTAGTATGATTATCACATGTATCACTGTGTATGATTATCACATGTATCAGTGTGTATGATTATCACATGTATCACTATGTATGATTATCACATGTATCACTGTGTATGATTATCACATGTATCACTGTGTATGATATCACATGTATCAGGTGTATGATTATCAATGTATCACTGTGTATGATTATCACATGTATCACTATGTATGATTATCACATGTATCACTAAGTATGATTATCACATGTATCACTGTGTATGATTATCACATGTATCACTATGTATGATTATCACATGTATCACTATGTATGAAAACTGTACATGGAGATTACACATGTATCACTGTGTATGATTATCACATGTATCACTAAGTATGATTATCACATGTATCACTATGTATGATTATCACATGTATCAGTGTGTATGATTATCACATTATCACTATGTATATATACATATACATTATCACATGTATCACTATGTATGATTATCACATGTATCACTGTGTATGATTATCACATGAATATCACAGTACCTGTATGATTATCACATGTATCACTGTGTATGATTATCACATGTATCACTGTGTATGATTATCACAATGTATCCACTGTGTATGATTATCACATGTATCACTGTGTATGATTATCACATGTATCACTGTGTATGATTATCACATGTATCACTAAGTATGATTATCACATGTATCACTGTGTATGATTATCACATGTATCAGTGTGTATGATTATCACATGTATCACTATGTATGATTATCACATGTATCACTATGTATGATTATCACATGTATCACTATGTATGATTATCACATGTATCAGTGTGTATGATTATCACATGTATCACTGTGTATGATTATCACATGTATCACTGTGTATGACTGTCTGACAATTGCTCCTTCACCTCAATCCAACCGCTACCTGCTCTCACCCTCCCCCTCTTTTGACTCTGTTCGCATTTACTCGCCCTCCAACCTCCAACTGGCCTTCATATATCGACCGCCAGGACCTACCGCTGCCTTTATCGACCACTTCACCACCTGGCTAATGCACTTCCTATCCACAGACACCCCAACCACCCGCCTCTGCTCTCTAGTCAACCTCTCTAACTCTCCGTCCACACTCTCTGACCACAACCTGCTGACATTCTCAGCCCTCTCCTCTGTAATAGACCCTCCAACCCCTAAACCAACGTGCCCCGCAGGAACCTTAATCTCCTGGACATCCGCACGCTCTCAGACTCTCTCCTACTGCTCGCTGGCATATCCTCCCTCCAGGACGCAGATACCGCCACTGACTTCTACAATACCACCATTACCTCAGCCCGTGACGTGCCTCACGAGTTGCAGAAAGCCTCTGGAAGAAAAGCCACTCCCAGGAGGACTTCATCAGGTACAAAGAGACAGTTCTCACATTCAAGAACGCACTCACCTCTGCAAAGCAGGTCTACTTCTCCACTCTAATATCTGCACTATCCCGCAACCCCAAACAGCTATTCACTGCCTTCACCTCCCTTCTCCGTCCTCCTGCGCCCCCTCTGACATCACTTATCACAGCTGATGACTTTGCCTCTTATTTCAAAAGCAAAATTGACACCATCAGAGACAGTCTCACCCCACACCCCCAACAACCACTCTACCCAACTGCTCGGTGCTCTTCATCTCTAACCTGTTTCTCCACCGTCACTGATGTAAAGCTCTCCACCCTATTCTCTAAATCCCACCTCACCTCCTGCGCACTCGACCCCATCCAGTCACATCTCATCCCCAAACTCTCTGAAGACATTACTCCTGCCCTAACCCATCTCTTCTACCTATCCCTAACCAATAGATCCTTCCCTTCCGCCTTCAAACATGCTACCGTCACACCTATCCTTAAGAAACCCTCCCTGGACCCGTCCTCTCCAGCCAACTATCGCCCCATCTCACTGCTCCCGTACGCCTCTAAACTGCTGGAGCAACACGTCCACTCCGAACTGTCCTCCGATCTCTCGTCCAATATGCTCCTTGACAGACTACAGTCAGGCTTCAGACCCCATCACTCCACAGAAACTGCCCTCACCAAGGTCACTAATGACCTCCTAACTGCCAAAGCCAAGTGTCACTACTCTGTCCTCCTCCTCTGTCCTCCTCCTCCTCTGTCCTCCTCCTCTGTCCTCCTCCTCCTCGACCTCTCCTCTGCCTTTGACACAGTCAACCATTCCCTCCTGTTACAAACACTCTCATCTCAGACCTGGCCCTTTCCTGGATCTCCTCATACCTCACTAACCGCACATTCAGCGTCTCCCACTCGCACACCACCTCCCCACCATGCTCTCTTCCTGTAGGTGTCCCCCAAGGCTCCGTCCTAGGACCCCTCCTGTTCTCCATATACACCCTCGGCCTTGGCCAACTCATAGAATCCCATGGTTTCCGCTACCATGTAAGATGGGGGAAACAGCCCTCATGTTATGAGTGTACCTGTTTCTATAAATAAGGTTATTTTTTTTTTTTATAAACTGACATTTGTTTGTTTGACCACAAGAGGCCACTGTTACCTCAGAAATGGGAAGGACTGTAATTCTGTAATTCCCTGGAGTAGTGACGTGGAGACCCTGTTCTGCAGAGGTGGTACAAGAAGGAGCAGTGTGTGTGTGGCAGCCATCTTAGGAGTGTGCTTTTGGGCTTTTAGAAGAAGGACTGAAGTGAGAGGGAAGGAGGATTCCTAAGGGATCAGACATATAACAAGGGGGTGCTGAAGCAGAGACTGTTCCAGGGTTTGCTCAGACAACATCCTAAGTTGAAGATTGCTATCAATGACCGGCTGAGAAGTGGCCCTGTCAGTGAGACCGCATGTTTGGATGAGCCCTGCTTTCAGCGGATCCAGACAAAGGCTAAAGTTACCCAACAGACCCGGGTCAGTAAGAGAAGTAATTGTGCACGCACCGCAATACATTTTTGGTGCAAATTGCTTGGGACTGAGTAAGGGCCTGTAGTTAGACTAGTTAGGCATCCTCATCATCACAGGCCACACTACTGGTGAATTATCTACCTATTCGGTAGTAAGGACTCAGAGACTTCTATAGACTTGTATCTCCCAGAGAGGAGCTTCTGAGGAAGTCTAGAAGCAACATCTTATACATTGTCACATTTCTTTGGCTTGCAAGCTGACCTACTATTATATTTACTCGGTTGTACTTTGTTTGAGGGGAATAGGGGTATTTTGATAAGTTTGTAAGCTCTTGTGTTATACCGCCGGTGCCTCTATCACACTCACTGAATTGTTCCTGTGACTAGGGTGATAAAAAGGTAACAAGCGACTGGTTAGTTGCAGCCTGCAGATAGGTAAAAGCTTGGAGTGTATTGTAGCCGCACATGAGAGGGCACCGCGCTGTACAACACCAGGGTCTCAGCTTACTGGCTGAGTGTACGGAAATAGTTGGGAGTGTTTTTCTGGTAAATAGGTGTTACTACACAAAGTAAAATCTTGTTTTTTACTAAATTGATTTGGAGTCTCCTTTGTTTGTGACTTTGCTGTATCCTGGGGAGCCCAACCCGGTACACGGCTTACAACCATTGCTATGCTGATGACACCCAAATATATCTCTCTGGACCAGACATTACCTCCCTGTTGTCCAGAGTCCCAGAATGTCTAGCAGCCGTAGCCTCCTTTCTCTCCTCCCGCTTTCTCAAACTCAACATGGAGAAAACGGAGTTCATAATCTTCACCCCTCCTCGCACGGCCCCCCCAACCTGACCCATCTATCAGAATTAATGAAACCACTCTCACCCCAATCCCATGGGTCCGCTGCCTTGAGATAACCTTAGACTCTGACCTATCCTTCAAGCCGCACATCCAAACCCTCAACACCTCCTGCCGCCTCCAACTCAAGAACATCCACCGAATCCGCTCCTTCCTCACCCCTGAAACTACAAAGATGCTAGTCCACGCCCTCATAATCTCCCGCCTAGACTACTGTAACATCCTTCTCCATGGCCTCCCAGCTAACACTCTCGCCCCCCTCCAGTCCACCTTACACTGTGCTGCTCGCCTAATACACCTCTCCCCCCGTTCTTCATCGGCCGCCCCCTCTGCCAGTCCCTTCACTGGATACCCATCGCCCAGCGAATAGAGATCAACTTACTAACACTGACATACAAAGCCATCCACAACCTGTCCCCTCCATATATCTCTGACCTAATCTCCCGCTACCTGCCCGCACGTAACCTCCGATCCTCCAAAGACCTCCTACTCCGCTCTGCTCTCATCCGCTCTTCACACAATCGTCTCCAAGACTTCTCCCGTGCATCCCCCATACTCTGGAACTCATTACCAAGACACATAAGACTGACCCCCACAGTCACAAGCTTCAAGAAGGCCCTGAAGACTCACCTATTCAGGAAGGCCTACAACCTCCAATAACACTACTGTCACCACACCGCCATCTGTACAGCCCCCAATAACACTACTGTCACCACACCACCATCTGTACAACCTCCAATAACACTACTGTCACCACACCGCCATCTGTACAACCTCCAATAACACTACTGTCACCGTCATCTGTACAGCCTCCAATAACACTACTGTCACCGCCATCTGTACAGCCTCCAATAACACTACTGTCACCACACCACCATCTGTACAACCTCCAATAACACTACTGTCACCACACCGCCATCTGTACAACCTCCAATAACACTACTGTCACCACACCACCATCTGTACAACCTCCAATAACACTACTGTCACCGCCATCTGTACAACCTCCAATAACACTACTGTCACCACACCGCCATCTGTACAACCTCCAATAACACTACTGTCACCGCCATCTGTACAGCCTCCAATAACTCTACTGTCACCACCATCTGTACAACCTCCAATAACACTACTGTCGCCACACCACCATCTGTACAACCTCCAATAACACTACTGTCACCACACCACCATCTGTACAACCTCCAATAACACTACTGTCACCACACCGCCATCTGTACAACCTCCAATAACACTACTGTCACCACACCGCCATCTGTACAACCTCCAATAACACTACTGTCACCACACCGCCATCTGTACAACCTCCAATAACACTACTGTCACCACACCGCCATCTGTACAACCTCCAATAACACTACTGTCACCACACCGCCATCTGTACAACCTCCAATAACACTACTGTCACCACACCGCCATCTGTACAGCCACCAGTAACACTACTGTCACCACACCGCCATCTGTACAACCTCCAATAACACTACTGTCACCACACCACCATCTGTACAACCTCCAATAACACTACTGTCACCACACCACCATCTGTACAACCCCCAATAACACTACTGTCACCACACCGCCATCTGTACAACCTCCAATAACACTACTGTCACCACACCGCCATCTGTACAACCTCCAATAACACTACTGTCACCACACCGCCATCTGTACAACCCCCAATAACACTACTGTCACCACACCGCCATCTGTACAACCTCCAATAACACTACTGTCACCACACCGCCATCTGTACAACCTCCAATAACACTACTGTCACCACACCGCCATCTGTACAGCCTCCAATAACACTACTGTCACCACACCACCATCTGTACAGCCTCCAATAACACTACTGTCACCACACCGCCATCTGTACAGCCCCCAATAACACTACTGTCACCACACCGCCATCTGTACAACCTCCAATAACACTACTCTCACCACACCACCATCTGTACAACCCCCAATAACACTACTGTCACCACACCACCATCTGTACAACCTCCAATAACACTACTGTCACCACACCGCCATCTGTACAACCCCCAATAACACTACTGTCACCACACCGCCATCTGTACAACCTCCAATAACACTACTGTCACCACACCGCCATCTGTACAACCTCCAATAACACTACTGTCACCACACCACCATCTGTACAACCTCCAATAACACTACTGTCACCACACCGCCATCTGTACAACCTCCAATAACACTACTGTCACCACACCGCCATCTATACATCCCCCAATAACACTACTGTCACCACACCGCCATCTGTACAACCTCCAATAACACTACTGTCACCACACCACCATCTGTACAACCCCAATAACACTACTGTCACCACACCACCATCTGTACAACCTCCAATAACACTACTGTCACCACACCACCATCTGTACAACCTCCAATAACACTACTGTCACCACACCGCCATCTGTACAACCACCAATAACACTACTGTCACCACACCGCCATCTGTACAACCTCCAATAACACTACTGTCACCACACCGCCATCTGTACAACCTCCAATAACACTACTGTCACCACACCACCATCTGTACAACCTCCAATAACACTACTGTCACCACACCACCATCTGTACAACCTCCAATAACACTACTGTCACCACACCGCCATCTGTACAACCTCCAATAACACTACTGTCACCACACCGCCATCTGTACAACCTCCAATAACACTACTGTCACCACACCACCATCTGTACAACCTCCAATAACACTACTGTCACCACACCACCATCTGTACAACCTCCAATAACACTACTGTCACCACACCACCATCTGTACAACCTCCAATAACACTACTGTCACCACACCGCCATCTGTACAACCACCAATAACACTACTGTCACCACACCGCCATCTGTACAACCTCCAATAACACTACTGTCACCACACCGCCATCTGTACAACCTCCAATAACACTACTGTCACCACACCACCATCTGTACAACCTCCAATAACACTACTGTCACCACACCACCATCTGTACAACCTCCAATAACACTACTGTCACCACACCGCCATCTGTACAACCTCCAATAACACTACTGTCACCACACCGC
Organism: Leptodactylus fallax; assembly: GCA_947044405.1. Lineage (NCBI taxonomy): Eukaryota > Metazoa > Chordata > Amphibia > Anura > Leptodactylidae > Leptodactylus > Leptodactylus fallax. The sequence continues at coordinate 341,118 of CAMRHE010000880.1, forward strand.
CATCTGTACAGCCCCCAATAACACTACTGTCACCACACCGCCATCTGTACAGCCTCTACCCCACCTTCTGTCTGTATCCCTCATCCCTCTTAGATTGTAAGCCCTTGCGGGCAGGGCCCTCTATCCCACTGTGCAAGTGATCACTGCTAGTATTATCTGTTTTGTACAGTTGTGCTAAAAAGTTTACATACCCCGGCAGATTTTTTGGTTTTTTGGCCTTTTTTCAGAGAATATGACTGATAACACAAAACCTTTTTCTCCACTCATGGTTAGTGGTTGGCTGAAGCCATTTATTTTCAGACTTCTGTGTTTTCTCTTTTTAAATCATAATGACAACCAAAAACATCAAAATGCCCCTGCTCACAAGTTCCCATCCCCTGGTGATTTTGGCCTGATAACATGTCCAGAAGTTGACACAAAGAGGTTTGAATGGCTACTAAAGGTAACCTCCTCACCTGTGACCTCCTCACCTGTGACCTGCTCACCTGTGACCTCCTCACCTGTGACCTCCTCACCTGTGACCTGCTCACCTGTGACCTCCTCACCTGTGACCTCCTCACCTGTGACCTCAGTGTGTGCATAAAGCTGAGGGAGTTTCTGGGATCCAGACAGACTGTCGCATCTTTCCTCAGCCACTGATGTTTCTGGATTGTGAGTCATGGGGAAAGCAAAAGAATTGTCCACGGATCTACAGGAAAAGGTAAATGAACTGTATAAAACAGGAAAGGGATACAAAAAGATATCCAAGGAATAGATAATGCCAGTCAGCAGTGCTCAAACTGTGATTAACAAATGGAAACTCAGGGGCTCTGTAAAAACCAAACCACAGTCTGGGAGAAGAAACAAAATTTCGGCCACAACTGCCTGCAAAATTGTTCGGGATGCAAAGAAAACCCCCACACATAACATCAGCTGAAATACAGGACTCTCTGAAATCTATCGGTGCGGCTGTTACAAGATGCACAATAAGGAGGCACTTGAAGACAAATGGGCTGCCTGGTGGAGTTGCTAGAAGAAATCCATTACTGCGCAAATGCCACAAAGAATCTCGCCTTCAATACACCAAACAGCGCAGAGACAAGCCGCAAAACTTCTGGAACAAGGTCATTTGGAGGGATGAGACATAAATCACACTTTTTGGCCACAACCATAAACGTTACATTTGGAGAGGAGACAACAAGGCCTATGATGGAAGGAGCCCCATTCTTACTGTAAGGCCCGGAGGTGGATCACTGATGATGTGGGGATGTGTGAGCTTCAAAGCCACAGGAAACTTGGTCAAAGCTGAAGGAAAGATGAATGCAGCGCGTTATCAGCAAATACTGGAGGCAAATCTGCCCTCATCAGCCAGGAAGCTGCGCATGGGACGGGCTTGGACGCTCCAACATGACAACCATCCAAAACACAAGGCCAAGTCATCCTGTCATTGGCTACAGCAGAAGAAAGTGAAGGTTCTGGAGCGGCCATCTCAGTCTCCTGACCTCAATATCATTGAGCCCCTCTGGGGAGATCTCAAGCGCGCAGGACATGCAAGACAGCCCAGGAACTTACAGGAACTGGAGACCCATCTGAGAAAATAAAGAGCCTCATCCACAACTAGCACAAAAGACTCCAAGCTGAGGGGGCAATACATGGGATTAACAACTGGGGGATGGGAACTACTGAACAGGGGCATTGTGATGTTTTTGGTTGTCATTAAGATTTATAAAGAGAAACACAGAAGTCTGACAATAAATGGCTTCAGCCAAACACTAACCATGAGGGGAGGAAAAGGTTTTGTGTTATCAGTCATATTCTCTGAAAAAAGGCCAAAAAAACAAAAAATCTACCGGGGTATGGAAACTTTTTAGCACAACTATATATCTTGTGTACTGTATGTAAACCCTCAGATGTAAAGCAGCATGGAATTAATATAATAATGTACAGAGCACCATGGGATTAATATAATAATGTACAGAGCACCATGGGATTAATATAATAATGTACAGAGCACCATGGGATTAATATAATAATGTACAGAGCACCATGGGATTAATATAATAATGTACAGAGCACTATGGTATTAATATAATAATGTACAGAGCACCATGGGATTAATATAATAATGTACAGAGCACCATGGAATTAATATAATAATGTACAGAGCACCATGGGATTAATATAATAATGTACAGCGCACCATGGGATTAATATAATAATGTACAGAGCACCATGGGATTAATATATTAATGTACAGAGCACCATGGGATTAATATAATAATGTACAGAGCACCATGGAATTAATATAATAATGTATAGCACCATGGAATTAATATAATAATGTACAGAGCACCATGGGATTAATATAATAATGTACAGAGCACCATGGGAATAGCATAATAATGTACAGCACCATGGGATTAATATAATAATGTACAGAGCACCATGGAATTAATATAATAATGTACAGAACCATGGGATTAATATAATAATGTACAAAGCACCATGGAATTAATATAATAATGTACAGAGCACCATGGTATTAATATAATAATGTACAAAGCACCATGGAATTAATATAATAATGTACAGAACCATGGGATTAATATAATAATGTACAAAGCACCATGGAATTAATATAATAATGTACAGAGCACCATGGTATTAATATAATAATGTACAGAGCACCATGGAATTAATATAATAATGTACAGAGCACCATGGGATTAATATAATAATGTACAGAGCACCATGGGATTAATATAATAATGTACAGAGCACCATGGGAATAGCATAATAATGTACAGAGCACCATGGGATTAATATAATAATGTACAGAGCACCATGGGATTAATATAATAATGTACAAAGCACCATGGAATTAATATAATAATGTACAGAGCACCATGGTATTAATATAATAATGTACAGCACCATGGAATTAATATAATAATGTACAGAGCACCATGGGATTAATATAATAATGTACAGCATCATGGAATTAATATAATAATGTACATAGCACCATGGGATTAATATAATAATGTACAGCACATGGGATTAATATAATAATGTACAGAGCACCATGGGATTAATATAATAATGTACAGAGCACCATGGGAATAGCATAATAATGTACAGAGCACCATGGGATTAATATAATAATGTACAGAGCACCATGGAATTAATATAATAATGTACAGCACCATGGAATTACTATACTAATATACAGAGCACCATGGGATAAATATAATAATGTACAGAGCACCATGGAAGTAATATAATAATATACAGAGCAGCATGGAATTAATATAATAATATACAGAGCACCATGGAATTAATATAATAATGTACAGAGCACCATGGAATTAATATAATAATGTACAGAGCACCATGGGATTAATATAATAATGTACAGCACCATGGGATTAATATAATAATGTACAGAGCACCATGGAATTAATATAATAATGTACAGAGCACCATGGGATTAATATAATAATGTACAGCACCATGGGATTAATATAATAATGTACAGAGCACCATGGGATTAATATAATAATGTACAGCACCATGGGATTAATATAATAATGTAAAGCACCATGGAATTAATATAATAATGTACAGCACCGGGGGATTAATATAATAATGTACAGAGCACCATGGGATTAATATAATAATGTACAGAGCATCATGGAATTAATATAATAATGTACAGAGCACCATGGGATTAATATAATAATGTACAGAGCACCATGGAATTAATATAATAATGTACAGAGCACTATGGTATTAATATAATAATGTACAGAGCACCATGGGATTAATATAATAATGTACAGAGCACCATGGAATTAATATAATAATGTACAGAGCACCATGGGATTAATATAACAATGTACAGCGCACCATGGGATTAATATAATAATGTACAGAGCACCATGGGATTAATATAATAATGTACAGAGCACCATGGGATTAATATAATAATGTACAGAGCACCATGGAATTAATATAATAATGTATAGCACCATGGAATTAATATAATAATGTACAGAGCACCATGGGATTAATATAATAATGTACAGAGCACCATGGGAATAGCATAATAATGTACAGAACACCATGGGATTAATATAATAATGTACAGAGCACCATGGGATTAATATAATAATGTACAGAGCACCATGGGATTAATATAATAATGTAAAGCACCATGGGATTAATATAATAATGTACAGAGCACCATGGAATTAATATAATAATGTACAGAACCATGGGATTAATATAATAATGTACAAAGCACCATGGAATTAATATAATAATGTACAGAGCACCATGGGATTAATATAATAATGTACAAAGCACCATGGAATTAATATAATAATGTACAGAACCATGGGATTAATATAATAATGTACAAAGCACCATGGAATAAATATAATAATGTACAGAGCACCATGGTATTAATATAATAATGTACAGAGCACCATGGAATTAATATAATAATGTACAGAGCACCATGGGATTAATATAATAATGTACAGAGCACCATGGGATTAATATAATAATGTACAGAGCACCATGGGAATAGCATAATAATGTACAGAGCACCATGGGATTAATATAATAATGTACAGAGCACCATGGTATTAATATAATAATGTACAAAGCACCATGGAATTAATATAATAATGTACAGAGCACCATGGTATTAATATAATAATGTACAAAGCACCATGGAATTAATATAATAATGTACAGAACCATGGGATTAATATAATAATGTACAAAGCACCATGGAATTAATATAATAATGTACAGAGCACCATGGTATTAATATAATAATGTACAGAGCACCATGGAATTAATATAATAATGTACAGAGCACCATGGGATTAATATAATAATGTACAGCATCATGGAATTAATATAATAATGTAGATAACACCATGGGATTAATATAATAATGTACAGCACATGGGATTAATATAATAATGTACAGAGCACCATGGGATTAATATAATAATGTACAGAGCACCATGGGAATAGCATAATAATGTACAGAGCACCATGGGATTAATATAATAATGTACAGAGCACCATGGAATTAATATAATAATGTACAGCACCATGGAATTACTATACTAATATACAGAGCACCATGGGATAAATATAATAATGTACAGAGCACCATGGAAGTAATATAATAATATACAGAGCAGCATGGAATTAATATAATAATATACAGAGCACCATGGAATTAATATAATAATGTACAGAGCACCATGGAATTAATATAATAATGTACAGAGCACCATGGGATTAATATAATAATGTACAGCACCATGGGATTAATATAATAATGTACAGAGCACCATGGAATTAATATAATAATGTACAGAGCACCATGGGATTAATATAATAATGTACAGCACCATGGGATTAATATAATAATGTACAGAGCACCATGGGATTAATATAATAATGTACAGCACCATGGGATTAATATAATACTGTAAAGCACCATGGAATTAATATAATAATGTACAGCACCGGGGGATTAATATAGTAATGTACAGAGCACCATGGGATTAATATAATAATGTACAGAGCACCATGGAATTAATATAATAATGTACAGAGCACCATGGGATTAATATAATAATGTACAGAGCACCATGGAATTAATATAATAATGTACAGAGCATTATGGTATTAATATAATAATGTACAGAGCACCATGGGATTAATATAATAATGTACAGAGCACCATGGAATTAATATAATAATGTACAGAGCACCATGGGATTAATATAATAATGTACAGAGCACCATGGAATTAATATAATAATGTACAGAACACCATGGGATTAATATAATAATGTACAGAGCACCATGGGATTAATATAATAATGTACAGAGCACCATGGGATTAATATAATAATGTACAGCGCACCATGGGATTAATATAATAATGTACAGAGCACCATGGAATTAATATAATAATGTATAGCACCATGGAATTAATATAATAATGTACAGAGCACCATGGAATTAATATAATAATGTACAGAGCACCATGGAATTAATATAATAATGTACAGAGCACCATGGGATTAATATAATAATGTACAGCACCATGGGATTAATATAATAATGTACAGAGCACCATGGAATTAATATAATAATGTACAGAGCACCATGGGATTAATATAATAATGTACAGCACCATGGGATTAATATAATAATGTACAGAGCACCATGGGATTAATATAATAATGTACAGCACCATGGGATTAATATAATAATGTAAAGCACCATGGAATTAATATAATAATGTACAGCACCGGGGGATTAATATAATAATGTACAGAGCACCATGGGATTAATATAATAATGTACAGAGCACCATGGTATTAATATAATAATGTGCAGAGCACCATGGAATTAATATAATAATGTACAGAGCACCATGGGATTAATATAATAATGTACAGCACCATGGAATTAATATAATAATGTACATAGCACCATGGGATTAATATAATAATGTACAGCACATGGGATTAATATAATAATGTACAGAGCACCATGGGATTAATATAATAATGTACAGAGCACCATGGGAATAGCATAATAATGTACAGAGCACCATGGGATTAATATAATAATGTACAGAGCACCATGGAATTAATATAATAATGTACAGCACCATGGAATTACTATACTAATATACAGAGCACCATGGGATAAATATAATAATGTACAGAGCAGCATGGGATTAATATAATAATGTACAGAGCACCATGGGATTAATATAATAATGTACAGCACCATGGAATTAATATAATAATGTACAGAGCACCATGGAATTAATATAATAATGTACAGAGCACCATGGAATTAATATAATAATGTACAGAGCACCATGGGATTAATATAATAATGTACAGAGCACCATGGAATTAATATAATAATATACAGAGCACCATGGGATTAATATAATAATGTACAGAGCACCATGGGATTAATATAATAATGTACAGAGCATCATGGGATTAATATAATAATGTACAGAGCACCATGGGATTAATATAATAATGTACAGCACCATGGGATTAATATAATAATGTACAGAGCACCGGGGGGATTAATATAATAATGTAAAGCACCATGGAATTAATATAATAATGTACAGCACCGGGGGATTAATATAATAATGTACAGAGCACCATGGAATTAATATAATAATGTACAGAGCACCATGGGATTAATGTAATAATGTACAGCACCATGGGATTAATATAATAATGTACAGAGCACCATGGGATTAATATAATAATGTACAGAGCACCATGGAATTAATATAATAATGTACAGAGCACCATGGGATTAATATAATAATGTACAGAGCACCATGGAATTAATATAATAATGTACAGAGCACTATGGTATTAATATAATAATGTACAGAGCACCATGGGATTAATATAATAATGTACAGAGCACCATGGAATTAATATAATAATGTACAGAGCACCATGGGATTAATATAATAATGTACAGAGCACCATGGAATTAATATAATAATGTACAGAACACCATGGGATTAATATAATAATGTACAGAGCACCATGGGATTAATATAATAATGTACAGAGCACCATGGGATTAATATAATAATGTACAGCGCACCATGGGATTAATATAATAATGTACAGAGCACCATGGAATTAATATAATAATGTATAGCACCATGGAATTAATATAATAATGTACAGAGCACCATGGAATTAATATAATAATGTACAGAGCACCATGGAATTAATATAATAATGTACAGAGCACCATGGGATTAATATAATAATGTACAGCACCATGGGATTAATATAATAATGTACAGAGCACCATGGAATTAATATAATAATGTACAGAGCACCATGGGATTAATATAATAATGTACAGCACCATGGGATTAATATAATAATGTACAGAGCACCATGGGATTAATATAATAATGTACAGCACCATGGGATTAATATAATAATGTAAAGCACCATGGAATTAATATAATAATGTACAGCACCGGGGGATTAATATAATAATGTACAGAGCACCATGGTATTAATATAATAATGTACAGAGCACCATGGAATTAATATAATAATGTACAGAGCACCATGGGATTAATATAATAATGTACAGCACCATGGAATTAATATAATAATGTACATAGCACCATGGGATTAATATAATAATGTACAGCACATGGGATTAATATAATAATGTACAGAGCACCATGGGATTAATATAATAATGTACAGAGCACCATGGGAATAGCATAATAATGTACAGAGCACCATGGGATTAATATAATAATGTACAGAGCACCATGGAATTAATATAATAATGTACAGCACCATGGAATTACTATACTAATATACAGAGCACCATGGGATAAATATAATAATGTACAGAGCAGCATGGGATTAATATAATAATGTACAGAGCACCATGGGATTAATATAATAATGTACAGCACCATGGAATTAATATAATAATGTACAGAGCACCATGGAATTAATATAATAATGTACAGAGCACCATGGAATTAATATAATAATGTACAGAGCACCATGGGATTAATATAATAATGTACAGAGCACCATGGAATTAATATAATAATATACAGAGCACCATGGGATTAATATAATAATGTACAGAGCACCATGGGATTAATATAATAATGTACAGAGCATCATGGGATTAATATAATAATGTACAGAGCACCATGGGATTAATATAATAATGTACAGCACCATGGGATTAATATAATAATGTACAGAGCACCGGGGGATTAATATAATAATGTAAAGCACCATGGAATTAATATAATAATGTACAGCACCGGGGGATTAATATAATAATGTACAGAGCACCATGGAATTAATATAATAATGTACAGAGCACCATGGGATTAATGTAATAATGTACAGCACCATGGGATTAATATAATAATGTACAGAGCACCATGGGATTAATATAATAATGTACAGAGCACCATGGAATTAATATAATAATGTAAAGCAGCATGGGATTAATAGTGCTATATACAGTGCTGGCCAAAAGTATTGGCACCCCTGCAATTCTGTGAGATAATACACAATTTCTTCCAGAAAATGATTGCAATCACAAATGCTTTGGTAATAAGATCTTCATTTATTTTGCTTGCAATGAAAAAACACAAAAGAGAATGAAAAAAAAAGTCAAATCATTGATCATTTTACACAAAACTCCAAAAATGGGCCGGACAAAAGTATTGGCACCCTCAGCCTAATACTTGGTAGCACAACCTTTAGACAAAATAACTGCGAACAACCGCTTCCGGTAACCATCAATGAGTTTCTTCCAATGCTCTGCTGGAATTTCTCCAGGTCCCTGAGATGTGAAGGGCGCCTTCTCCAAACTGCCATTGTGAGATCTCTCCTTGGGTGTTCTATGGGATTCAGGTCTGGACTCATTGCTGCCACTTTACAAGTCTCCAGTGCTTTCTCTCAAACCATTTTCTAGGGCTTTTTGAAGTGTGTTTTGGGTCATTGTCCTGCTGGAAGACCCATGACCTCTGAGGGAGACCCAGCTTTCTCACACTGGGCCCTACATTATGCTGCAGACTTCATAATGCCATGCACACGGTCAAGCAGTCCAGTGCCAGAGGCAGCAAAGCAACCCCAAACCATCAGGGAACCTCCGCCATGTCTGACTGTAGGGACCGTCTTCTTTTCTTTGAAGGCCTCTTTTTTTTCCTGTAAACTCTATGTTGATGCCTTTTCCCAAAAAGCTCTACTTTTGTCTCATCTGACCAGAGAACATTCTTCCAAAAAGTTTTTGGCTTTCTCAGGTAAGTTTTGGCTTTTTTATATCTCTGGGTCAGAAGTGGGGTCTTCCTGGGTATCCTACCATAGAGTCCCTTTTCATTCAGACGCCGACGGATAGTACGGGCTGACACTGTTGTACCCTCGGACTGCAGGGCAGCTAGAACTTGTTTGGATGTTAGTCGAGGTTCTTTAGCCGCCATCCGCACAATCTTTCTTTTCCGTCCACATCTAGGGAGGTTAGCCACAGTGCCATGGGCTTTACACTTCTTGATGACACTGCGCACGGTAGACACAGGAACATTCAGGTCTTTGGAGATGGACTTGTAGCCTTGAGATTGCTCATGCTTCCTCACAATTTTGCTTCTCAAGTCCTCAGACAGTTCTTTGGTCTTCTTTCTTTTCTCCATGCTCAATGTGGTACACACAAGGACACAGGACAGAGGTTGAGTCAACTTTAATCCATTTCAACTGGCTGCAAGTGTGATTTAGTTATTGCCACCACCTGTTATGTGCCACAGGGAAGTAACAGGTGCTGTTAATGACACAAATTAGAGAAGCATCACATGATTTTTCAAAGGGTGCCAATACTTTTGTCCACCCCCTTTTTTATGTTTGGTGTGGAATTATATCCAATTTGGCTTTTTGACAATTCTTTTTGTGGTTTTCCATTGAAGACAAATAAAATGAAGATATTATTACCAAAGCATTTGTGATTGCAATCATTTTCTGGAAGAAATTGAGTATTATCTGACAGAATTGCAGGGGTGCCAATACTTTTGGCCAGCACTGTAAATAAACAATAATAATAATAATGTTCTGTATTATGCAGGTCCAGTCCTGGCTGTTTCATTGTATATCTGGATTCTCTGCCTGCGGTCTATGAGGAGATGATGAGAGTGATAGTCGGAGCAGGAGTCTGTAATGTAGAGCATGTCACCCCTCAGGCAGCCACTCGTCCCCTCACTTCTATCATGGCCGCCACCGCTTCCACAGTCTTATCATGAATCTTTTATGAATCTTCATATTTTCCTTGGAATTATTTGTATACTACACCCGATTTATCACAGTGACTGATGTCGACTAGACAGTCTTATACTACACCCGATTTATCACAGTGACTGATGTCCGACAAGACAGTCTTATACTACACCCGATTTATTACAGTGATTGATGTCCCACTAGACTGACTTATACTACATCCGATTTATCACAATGACTGATGTCCGACAAGGCACTCTTATACTACACCCGATGTATCACAGTGATTGATGTCCGACTAGACAGTCTTTTACTACACCCGATTTATCACAGTGACTGATGACCGACTAGACTGACTTATACTACACCCGATTTATCATAGTGACTGATGTCTGACTAGACAGTCTTATAATACACCAGATTTACCACAGTGACAGGTCGCAAAGGGATTCATCACATTCATCAGTGTCTGTTTATGGGCTACGAGGTGCGATTTGATGGTATTAAAAGCACTTCTGAGATCGGTGGTGGGGGTGACGCAGTGGCTTCTCTTAATTCTTCCACCCAGGAGTTACTGAGTGGATTGCTTCACTCTCCTTGGTGTCCATGCACTTAGAGATGGCTTTTCCTTGCACACAGCCTCCTTGTATTAAGCCTCCTTGCACACATCCTCCTTGAATTAAACCTCCTTGCACACCTTCTGCCTGTAATGAAAATGAGATTACTGATAAGTAGTGATCTCTTAAGAACAGGAAGGGTCAGCCTATTGTGAATGGTATATCCTGTTTTATCAGCATGTAGGTGTTACCTGCCATTATAATCCTGCCTATAATGATAATGAGTTGACTGCTGAGAAGTGATCTCCACATAACAGTTAGTGTCAGCCTATTTTGAATGGTGGATTCTATGTTATCTTATATATATATATACAGTTATATATATATATATATATATATATATATATATATATATATAATTTATCTATCATTGTAATTCTGCCTCTAATAATAATGAGATTGCTGCTGAAAAGTGGTCTCCACAGAACAGGATATGATGGATCCTGAGATAGAAATAGATAGATAGATAGATAGATAGATGTGTTATTTGTCACTGTAATTCTGTCTATAATGAGCTAACTGCTGTGAAATGATCTCTACAGAACAGGAAGTGTCAGCATATTGTGAATAGTGAATCCTTTATTAGAAAAGGAAAGGAAAACTTCCATGAATCCTCAGAATTACGTATCAGGAAAGTATTTCTATTGGGTTGGGGTCTGGACTGTGATCGATTCTTCTCTTTCTCAGCCATTTTGTTTAGAGATGAGCGAATCGTTTCTGCAGAAGTGGAATTCGCCACGATTCCGGATTTCATGATGCTTCGCGGTAACGAATATTTAGTTAGGACCTTTGCGACATCAGACGGTCACATGATATTCTCTAGTGATGTGATTGGGTAGGCGTCTTTGCTTGTTAGCAGATCCTTCCACATGAATAAAACTTGTCCATGCTGGAGAGAGAGAGCGTGAGAGACATGGCCACGGCAGCCAAGCGCTTCCGCCATTTTGCAGCCCACTACGGCTCTCTGCAGCCTGGAAATAGCTGTTTATTCGCCATGAAGTAATTCGGATCAAAGCGAATGTTTTTGGAACTTCGAATCGAACTTTTGAGAAATTCGCTCATCTCTAATTGTGTTGTAGATTTGCTATTGTGCTTGGGGTCTTTGTCCTGTCACATGACCCAGTTTGGGCCCAGCTTTATCTATTGTAGAGTCGGATGTGAGGCCGTCTGCACAACACCATACAGAGGACTTCATGGTCATGGTCTGGCCCTGTGGCTGCAGAACAAGACCAAATTCTCCTCCTCCATCTCCGGCTAGACACCGCTATGTGGGGCTTGTGCTGATGGGTTTAGTTTTCACCACATGTGGCGCTGCAAATTACGGCCCCGTGATCTCGTCTGTGCAGACAACATTGGAAGTCTTGTGGATTGTTCAGATGGAACTTTACATTCTGCTGTGCTGCCATGTTCTTCATATATAGAAGAGGCTTCCTCCTGACAACCCTCCTACACAGGCCATACTTGTCCAGTCTTTCCCCTGACAACCCTCCCACACAAGCCATTATTCATGTACACATAAGGCCGGATTTACACCTGCGTCTGCTCTACTACATATACATAGATCACCGGTAGGACATCACTACTAGAGATGAGCGAATCGAAGCTGAAGAAGTGGAATTCAATCCGAATTTCAAGAAATCTTCGATTTGCATCGATTCCAGATTTCCTCATGCTTCAATGTATCGAATCACACATTTCCGATCAGGGGTTTTAACCCCTTAGATGCCGCGGTCAAACATGATCATGGCATCCAAGGGGTTCCGCCATGCTACTTGTCCCCCTCGGCATCCCCAGCGGTGATTAAAAATAAAAAAAAATGCTGATACTCACCTTTCCTGGGCTCAGCAGCAACTCCGGAGCTCTTCCTCCCTAGGCATTACTGCTGGGGCCTCTTATTGGGCGTAATGATGTTGGCGCCAGCATAATGCACTGGCGTAATGACGTCATCATGGCCCCAGGTGACCGCTGAGGCCCAATCACAGGCCCCAGTAGTGACGTCCAGGGAGCAGGACTTCATTCGGAAGAAGAGGAGCGAGGGCGGTCAGACAGCCGGAGTCCCAGGAGAGTGTTTGTTATTTTTAATCACTTCTCCTGGGCCTCTGATTATTATACACTGTTGTCTGAGGAGACCCCAGGTCTTCTCAGGGGTTCACAGCTCCGACCGCGGGTGTTAGAGGACAGTGTCAGCCGTTACATACACAGTTTCTGTGTGCGCACCATGCTTTTGCTCTGGTTTGCAGGAAGTCTTTCCCGCCAGCTCCTTACTATTAGGGTGGATGTCGGGAAGGGGTTAACGTGATTCGCTGCAAATTAATTTAGATCGAATCAAACTGTTTTGGAAACTTTGGACAATCGGTTGAATTTAATTTTTGCAAAATTGGATCATCTCTAATTACTACATATAGATCACCGGTAGGCTTGAAAGCTCTTGTGAGCGGGGCCCTCACTCCTCTTGTGTCCTCCTCTCTATCTCCTCATAGATTGTAAGCTCTTGTGAACAGGGCCCTCACTCCTCTTGTGTCCTCCCCCTATCTCCTCATAGATTGTAAGCTCTTGTGAGCGGGGTCCTCACTCCTCTTGTGTCCTCTCTATCTCCTCATAGATTGTAAGCTCTTGTGAGCAGGGCCCTCACTCCTCTTGTGTCCTCCTCTCTATTTCCTCATAGATTGTAAGCTCTTGTGAGCGGGGTCCTCACTCCTCTTGTGTCCTCCTCTCTATCTCCTCAAAGATTGTAAGCTCTTGTGAGCAGGGCCCTCACTCCTCTTGTGTCCTCCTCTCTATTTCCTCATAGATTGTAAGCTCTTGTGAGCGGGGACCTCCCTCCTCTTGTGTCTTCCTCTCTATCTCCTCAAAGATTGTAAGCTCTTGTGAGCAGGGCCCTCACTCCTCTTGTGTCCTCCTCTCTATCTCCTCAAAGATTGTAAGCTCTTGTGAGCAGGGCCCTCACACCTCTTGTGTCCTCCTATCTCCTCATAGATTGTAAGCTCTTGTGAGCGGGGCCCTCACTCCTCTTGTGTCCTCCTATCTCCTCATAGATTGTAAGCTCTTGTGAGCAGGGCCCTCACTCCTCTTGTGTCCTCCTCTCTATTTCCTCATACACTGTAAGCTCTTGTGAGCGGGGTCTTCACTCCTCTTGTGTCCTCTCCTATCTCCTCATAGATTGTAAGCTCTTGTGAGCGGGGTCCTCACTCCTCTTGTGTCCTCCTCCTATCTCCTCATAGATTGTAAGCTCTTGTGAGCGGGGCCCTCACTCCTCTTGTGTCCTCTCCTATCTCCTCATAGATTGTAAGCTCTTGTGAGCGGGGTCCTCACTCCTCTTGTGTCCTCCTCCTATCTCCTCATAGATTGTAAGCTCTTGTGAGCGGGGTCCTCACTCCTCTTGTGTCCTCTCCTATCTCCTCATAGATTGTAAGCTCTTGTGAGCGGGGTCCTCACTCCTCTTGTGTCCTCCTCCTATCTCCTCATAGATTGTAAGCTCTTGTGAGCGGGGCCCTCACTCCTCTTGTGTCCTCTCCTATTTCCTCATAGATTGTAAGCTCTTGTGAGCGGGGCCCTCACTCCTCTTGTGAGCGGGGCCCTCACTCCTCTTGTGTCCTCTCTATCTCCTCATAGATTGTAAGCTCTTGTGAGCGGGGTCCTCACTCCTCTTGTGTCCTCTCCTATCTCCTCATAGATTGTAAGCTCTTGTGAGCGGGGTCCTCACTCCTCTTGTGTCCTCCTCCTATCTCCTCATAGATTGTGAACGGGGCCCTCACTCCTCTTGTGTCCTCCTCCTATCTCCTCATAGATTGTAAGCTCTTGTGAGCGGGGCCCTCACTCCTCTTGTGTCCTCCTCCTATCTCCTCATAGATTGTAAGCTCTTGTGAGCGGGGCCCTCACTCCTCTTGTGTCCTCTCCTATTTCCTCATAGATTGTAAGCTCTTGTGAGCGGGGCCCTCACTCCTCTTGTGAGCGGGGCCCTCACTCCTCTTGTGTCCTCTCTATCTCCTCATAGATTGTAAGCTCTTGTGAGCGGGGTCCTCACTCCTCTTGTGTCCTCTCCTATCGCCTCATAGATTGTAAGCTCTTGTGAGCGGGGTCCTCACTCCTCTTGTGTCCTCCTCCTATCTCCTCATAGATTGTGAGCGGGGCCCTCACTCCTCTTGTGTCCTCCTCCTATCTCCTCATAGATTGTAAGCTCTTGTGAGCGGGGCCCTCACTCCTCTTGTGTCCTCCTCCTATCTCCTCATAGATTGTAAGCTCTTGTGAGCGGGGTCCTCACTCCTCTTGTGTCCTCTCTATCTCCTTATAGATTGTAAGCTCTTGTGAGCAGGGCCCTCACTCCTCTTGTGTCCTCCCCCTATCTCCTCACAGATTGTAAGCTCTTGTGAGCGGGGCCCTCAGTCCTCTTGTGTCCTCCTCCTATCTCCTCATAGATTGTAAGCTCTTGTGAGCAGGGTCCTCACTCCTCTTGTGTCCTCTCCTATCTCCTCATAGATTGTAAGCTCTTGTGAGCGGGGCCCTCACTCCTCTTGTGTCCTCTCTATCTCCTCATAGATAGTAAGCTCTTGTGAGCGGGGTCCTCACTCCTCTTGTGTCCTCCTCTCTATCTCCTCATAGATTGTAAGCTCTTGTGGCGGGGTCCCTCAGCTCCTCTGTGTCCTCTCTATCTCCTCATAGATTGTAAGCCTGGGGGGGGGGCGGCCTCACTCCTCTTGTGTCCTCCTCCTATCTCCTCATAGATTGAAAGCTCTTGTGAGCGGGGCCCTCACTCCTCTTGTGTCCTCCTCTCTATATCCTCATAGATTGTAGGCTCTTGTGAGCGGGGTCCTCACTCCTCTTGTGTCCTCCTCTCTATCTCCTCATAGATTGTAAGCTCTTGTGAGCGGGGTCCTCACTCCTCTTGTGTCCTCCTCTCTGTCTCATAGATTGTAAGTTATAAAATGATTAGTACTGGTGATATAGCACACATCAATCTTCTTGTTGCCATTATTTTCATCTTGTGTCTCTTCCTCTTCCTTTTCATCAATACACATCTTCGTCCTCCTCTTCATCCTCCCTAAGAAGATCAATGTCTAGCCACTAACATTAAAGTGGAAAAATCAGAAAATTTAGGTTTAATTTTATAACTACCTTTAATGGTTGCCACAATTCGATTCGAAGAATATTGCAGAAGAATTGGCATATTCTTTATGATGATCATTTTTTAAAGAATGCTTTACCCAGACAGCCAGGAATCACCTTTAGGAGGGCTAGAACCCTCAAGAACATGTTAGCGCCTAGTCGCTTGAGGAAATCTAAACTTAAAAATAATAAGATCCCTAATATGATGCAGAAATTGGGTAATTATAGATGTGGGGATAAGAAATGCAAGCGTTGTGGCACCATTATGCATCATGTCACCCACCTACAGAGGAATTCCACAGGATGTTCGTATCCCATTAAATTTAGATTTTTCTCAGCTTCATTTGTTGTCTATGTGCTGGAGTGCCCATGTGGCGTAGGCAGGACCACCATGAGCCTTAGAGAAAGGTCAAACATCACTCAAATGTGGTCAACGGCTTTGTAAAACACAATGTACCACGTCACGCCCTCGCGAAACATAAAAAGAGTTTTGAGGAATTTTCTGTTATACCGTTAGATCATGTCCCAATTGATAATCCAAATAGGTTTAATGTTTTAAAAAGAAAGGAAATGTCCTGGATATATACTGTATAAATGAGGCCTTAGAGGATGGGACCCATTTTCTTCATATTACATTCTATTCTCTGGTCTTCACAACATCCTCAATCGCCATTGCACATATTACATTCACATTTTTTTTTCTTCAGTCACATTTACCATCTTCCAAAGAGCTTTTCACATTACCATCTGGTAATACATCCCGTTTTCTAGTCATGTCCTATTGAAACTCCAATATTATATTATAATATACTCCATTTTAGCTCTCCCTTAATGAAACAGGATTATCGCAGCCTGCTATAAAACCAAATGCAGACCCAGTGTCTGTAGATATTATTTATGAGCTTCTATATTTTATAGCATTTACAGTGCCTTGCGAAAGTATTCGGCCCCCTTAAGTTAATACTTTGTAGCGCCCCCTTTTGCTGCGATTACAGCTACAAGTCGCTTGGGGTTTGTCTCTATCAGTTCTTGCCCATTCTTCCTTGGAAAACAGCTGGAGCTCAGTGAGGTTGGATGGAGAGCGTTTGTGAACAGCAGTTTTCAGCTCTTTCCACAGATTCTCGATTGGATTCAGGTCTGGACTTTGACTTGGCCATTCTAACACCTGGATACGTTTATTTGGGAACCATTCCATTGTAGATTTGGCTTTATGTTTGGGATCATTGTCTTGTTGGAAGATAAATCTCCGTCCCAGTCTCAGGTCTTTTGCAGACTCCAACAGGTTTTCTTCCAGAATGGTCCTGTATTTGGCTCCATCCATCTTCCCATCACTTTTAACCATCTTCCCTGTCCCTGCTGACGAAAAGTAGGCCCAAACCATGATGCTGCCCCCACCATGTGTGACAGTGGGGATGGTGTGTTCAGGGGGATGAGCTGTGTTGCTTTTACGCCAAACATATCGGTTTGCATTATGGCCAGAAAGTTGGATTTTGGTTTCCTCTGACCAGAGCACCTTCTTCCACGTTTGGTGTCTCCCAGGTGACTTTTATGGATATCTTTGAGAAATGGCTTTCTTCTTGCCACTCTTCCATAAAGGCCAGATTTGTGCCGTGTACGACTGATTGTTGTCCTATGGACAGACTCTCCCACCTCAGCTGTAGATCTCTGCAGTTCATCCAGAGTGATCATGGGCCTCTTGGCTGCATCTCTGATCAGTCTTCTCCTTGTTTGAGATGAAAGTTTAGAGGGACAGCCGGGTCTTGGTAGATTTGCAGTGGTCTGATACTCCTTCCATTTCAATATGATCGCTTGCACAGCGCTCCTTGGGATGTTTAAAGTTTGGGAAATCTTTTTGTATCCAAATCCGGCTTTAAACTTCTCCACAACAGTATCACAGACCTGCCTGGTGTGTTCCTTGGTCTTCATGATGCTCTCTGCGCTTTAAACAGAACCCTGAGCCTATCACAGAGCAGGTGCATTTATACGGAGACTTGTACACACAGGTGGATTACATTTATCATCATCAGTCATTTAGGACAACATTGGATCATTCAGAGATCCTCACTGAACTTCTGGACTGAGTTTGCTGCACTGAAAGTAAAGAGGCCGAATAATATTGCACACCCCACTTTTCAGTTTTTTATTTTTTACAAAAGTTTAAAATAACCAATAAATTTCGTTCCACTTCACGATTGTGTCCCACTTGCTGTTGATTCTTCACCAAAAAATTTAAATTTTATATCCTTATGTTTGAAGCCTGAAATGTGGCAAAAGGTTGAAAAGTTCAAGAGGGCTGTATACTTTCGCAAGGCACTGTATGTAAGCGCTGTAAACTATTAGCCTAGCGCCGATCTCCTGGGCTACGCAATTTTTCAATTCCCCATCTAACCTCTGTGCAATGTTACTGCACATGCTCAGTCCTTCCTTCCAGCTAGCACGGTAGTCTCGCGAGGTTTATACTACGCGCAGACTCAGTTGGTTTCAATACACGCTGGGTACAACATGTAAGTGAATATAGCGGTCAGTCTTTCTATTGTAACTTTTGCTGAGATGAATATTCAGGTAATACTCACTTTTTTCATTTCTTTATTATTTTGTGAGTTTATGATATGGTTTTAAAGGTCACAGCTTAATTTGTGATTTTTATTCATGATCATCATATTACATATATTCTGTGTTTTTATGTATTTATCATTGTATTGAGAGTATTGTATCTAGGTGTGTGTGTATATATGTATGTACAAGGGCATCTCAATAAATTAGAATATCATCAAAAACTTATTTTTTTTTTTTTTAGTAATTCAATTGAAAAAGTGAAACACATCTATTATATTATATTATATTATATTATATTATATTGAGTCATTACAAACAGAGGGAACTTTTCCAAGTGTTTCTTTCTGTTAATGTTGATGATTATGGCACAGCCAAGGAAAACCCAAAAGTCATTATCTCAGAAAATTAGAAGAATTAACCCCAAACAGCTGCAAAGGCTTCCTAAGCATTTAAAAAGATCCCTTAGTCTGGTTCAGTGGGCGACACAATCATGGGGAAGACTGCGGACAGATGTCCAGAAGGCAGTCACTGACACTCCACTAAGAAGGGTAAGGCACAAAAGGCCATTGCTATAGAAGCTGCTCACAGAGCGCTGTATCTAAGCAGATTCATGGAAGGAAAAAGTGTGGTAGAAAAAGGTGCACAAGCAACCGGGATAACCGCAGCCGTGATAGGATTGGTAAGAAAAGGCCATTCAAAAATGTGGGGTAGACTGACAAGGAGAGGACGGCGGCTGGAGTCAGTGCCACAAGAGCCACCACACACAGACATTGTATCCAGGACATGGCTACAAGTGTCACATCCCATGTGTCAGGTCACTCATGGCCAATACACAACACCAGAAGTGTCTTACCTGGGCCAAGGAGAGGAAGGACTGGACTGTGCTCAGTGGTCAAAGGTCCCGGAGTGTGGAGGAAGAGCGGAGAGGCCACAATCCGAGCTGCTGGAGGTCTAGTGTGATGGTTTGGGGAGCCATGTCATCCGCTGGTGTAGCCGTCTGCCAGGAGATTCTCGAGCACTTCATGCTTCCCTCTGCCCACAAGCTTTATGGAGATGGAATCTCATATTCCACCAGGACTTGGCCCCTGTCCACACTGCCAAAAGTACCAATACCTGGTGTAATAACCGCAGTATCGCTGTGCTGGATTGGCCAGCAAACTCGCCTGACCTTAACCCCATAGAGAATCTATGATGAGAGACACCAGAGCCAACAATGCAGACGAGTTGATCCCGGGCGTCCATAACCCCTGTGCAGTGCCCCAGGCTGATCCCTCCAGGCCTCGCCGCATTCATGCAGAAGTACTCAGGGCATTTACTGCACAGACTTCTCATTTGGCCAACATTTCTGTGTTAAATCATTTTTTTCCAGTTGGTCTTATATAATATTCTAATTTTCTGAGATAATGAATTGGAAAAGTTCCCTCTGTTTGTAATGAATCAATATAATATAATATAATATAATATAATATAATATAATATAATAGACGGGTTTCACTTTTTCAAATGAATTACTAAAAAAAAAAAATTACTTTTTGATGATATTGTAATTAATGAGCTGCCCTTGTATGTGTGTTTTGGGAGGTTACCATTATTTTTGACTTTATAAATGTCAGTGTTGTTTTAGATTCAGCTATAGTAGCATCCCCACACTTGATAAAGGGGCAGAGGTCCCCAAAACGCGTAGTGTATTTTATGCCTTTGTGTGAACAATACATTTGTCATTTTAACCATTTTTGGTGTAAGCGTGGTATCCCTTTAAGTTGATATGCATAGTGCATATTACACGTGGTCCTTTCACTGCATACTTCCTCACTACATCTTCCTCCTCTTCCTCACATCACCTTCCTCCTCCTCACTGCATTTCTTTCTCCTCCTCCTCCCTAACATCTTCTACTACATTCCTTCTCCTCTTACTCACTACACATCTTCCTCTTTACACTTTCTCCTCCTTACTACACGTCTTACTCCTCCTCCTCCTCCTCACTACACATCTTCTTCCTTCTCACTAAACATCTTAATAATAATTTATAGCGCCAACATATTCCGCAGCTCTGTACAATTTGTAGGGTTCAAGTACAGACAAAAAAGATACATTACAAAGAAATAGTCAATTCACACACTGGGACTGAGGGCCCTGCTCGCAAGAGCTTACAATCTATGAGGTAGAGGTGACACAAGAGCTTACAGTCTATGAGGTAGAGGAGGTGACACAAGAGCTTACAATCTATGAGGTAGAGGTGACACAAGAGCTTACAATCTATGAGGTGAGGGGGTGACACACCCAGAGACTTACAATCTATGAGGTAGAGGTGACACAAGAGCTTACAATCTATGAGGTAGAGGAGGTGACATAAGAGCTTACAATCTATGAGGTAGAGGAGGTGACACAAGAGCTTACAATCTATGAGGTAGAGGTGACACAAGAGCTTACAATCTATGAGGTAGAGGGTGACACAAGAGCTTACAATCTATGAGGTAGAGGAGGTGACACAAGAGCTTACAATCTATGAGGTAGAGGAGGTGACACAAGAGCTTACAATCTATGAGGTAGAGGAGGTGACACAAGAGCTTACAGTCTATGAGGTAGAGGAGGTGACACAAGAGCTTACAATCTATGAGGTAGAGGGGGTGACACAAGAGCTTACAATCTATGAGGTAGGGAGGTGACACAAGAGCTTACAATCTATGAGGTAGAGCAGGTGACACAAGAGCTTACAATCTATGAGGTAGAGGAGGTGACACAAGAGCTTACAATCTATGAGGTAGAGGTGGTGACACAAGAGCTTACAATCTATGAGGTAGAGGTGACACAAGAGCTTACAATCTATGAGGTAGAGGAGGTGACACAAGAGCTTACAATCTATGAGGTGAGGTGACACAAGAACATACAATCTATGAGGTAGAGGAGGTGACACAAGAGCTTACAATCTATGAGGTAGAGGAGGTGACACAAGAGCTTACAATCTATGAGGTAGAGGAGGTGACACAAGAACTTACAATCTATGAGGTAGAGGAGGTGACACAAGAGCTTACAATCTATGAGGTAGAGGAGGTGACACAAGAGCTTACAATCTATGAGGTAGAGGTGACACAAGAGCTTACAATCTATGAGGTAGAGAAGGTGACACAAGAGCTTACAATCTATGAGGTAGAGGAGGTGACACAAGAGCTTACAATCTATGAGGTAGAGGAGGTGACACAAGAGCTTACAATCTATGAGGTAGAGGAGGTGACACAAGAGCTTACAATCTCTAGAGGTAGAGGTAGAGGTGACACAAGAGCTTACAATCTATGAGGTAGAGGAGGTGACACAAGAGCTTACAATCTATGAGGTAGAGGAGGTGACACAAGAGCTTACAATCTATGAGGTAGAGGAGGTGACACAAGAGCTTACAATCTATGAGGTAGAGGAGGTGACACAAGAGCTTACAATCTATGAGGTAGAGGGGTGACACAAGAGCTTACAATCTATGAGGTAGAGGAGGTGACACAAGAGCTTACAATCTATGAGGTAGAGGAGGTGACACAAGAGCTTACAATCTATGAGGTAGAGGAGGTGACACAAGAGCTTACAATCTATGAGGTAGAGGAGGTGACACAAGAGCTTACAATCTATGAGGTAGAGGAGGTGACACAAGAGCTTACAATCTATGAGGTAGAGGAGGTGACACAAGAGCTTACAATCTATGAGGTAGAGGGGTGACACAAGAGCTTACAATCTATGAGGTAGAGGAGGTGACACAAGAGCTTACAATCTATGAGGTAGAGGAGGTGACACAAGAGCTTACAATCTATGAGGTAGGGAGGTGACACAAGAGCTTACAATCTATGAGGTAGAGGAGGTGACACAAGAGCTTACAATCTATGAGGTAGAGGTGACACAAGAGCTTACAATCTATGAGGTAGAGGAGGTGACACAAGAGCTTACAATCTATGAGGTAGAGGAGGTGACACAAGAGCTTACAATCTATGAGGTAGAGGAGGTGACACAAGAGCTTACAATCTATGAGGTAGAGGAGGTGACACAAGAGCTTACAGTCTATGAGGTAGAGGTGACACAAGAGCTTACAATCTATGAGGTAGAGGTGACACAAGAGCTTACAATCTATGAGGTAGGGGGGGTGACACAAGAGCTTACAATCTATGAGGTAGAGGTGACACAAGAGCTTACAATCTATGAGGTAGAGGGGGTGACACAAGAGCTTACAATCTATGAGGTAGAGGAGGTGACACAAGAGCTTACAATCTATGAGGTAGAGGTGACACAAGAGCTTACAATCTATGAGGTAGAGGAGGTGACACAAGAGCTTACAATCTATGAGGTAGAGGTGACACAAGAGCTTACAATCTATGAGGTAGAGGAGGTGACACAAGAGCTTACAATCTATGAGGTAGAGGAGGTGACACAAGAGCTTACAATCTATGAGGTAGAGGTGACACAAGAGCTTACAATCTATGAGGTAGAGGAGGTGACACAAGAGCTTACAATCTATGAGGTAGAGGTGACACAAGAGTGACACAAGAGCTTACAATCTATGAGGTAGAGGGGGTGACACAAGAGCTTACAATCTATGAGGTAGAGGTGACACAAGAGCTTACAATCTATGAGGTAGGAGGTGACACAAGAGCTTACAATCTATGAGGTAGAGGAGGTGACACAAGAGCTTACAATCTATGAGGTAGAGGAGGTGACACAAGAGCTTACAATCTATGAGGTAGAGGTGGACACAAGAGCTTACAATCTATGAGGTAGGAGGTGACACAAGAGCTTACAATCTATGAGGTAGAGGAGGTGACACAAGAGCTTACAATCTATGAGGTAGAGGAGGTGACACAAGAGCTTACAATCTATGAGGTAGAGGAGGTGACACAAGAGCTTACAATCTATGAGGTAGAGGAGGTGACACAAGAGCTTACAATCTATGAGGTAGAGGAGGTGACACAAGAGCTTACAATCTATGAGGTAGAGGAGGTGACACAAGAGCTTACAATCTATGAGGTAGAGGAGGTGACACAAGAGCTTACAATCTATGAGGTAGAGGAGGTGACACAAGAGCTTACAATCTATGAGGTAGAGGAGGTGACACAAGAGCTTACAATCTATGAGGTAGAGGAGGTGACACAAGAGCTTACAATCTATGAGGTAGGGAGGTGACACAAGAGCTTACAATCTATGAGGTAGAGGGGGTGACACAAGAGCTTACAATCTATGAGGTAGAGGTGACACAAGAGCTTACAATCTATGAGGGGGGGTAGAGGAGGTGACACAAGAGCTTACAATCTATGAGGTAGAGGAGGTGACACAAGAGCTTACAATCTATGAGGTAGAGGTGACACAAGAGCTTACAATCTATGAGGTAGAGGAGGTGACACAAGAGCTTACAATCTATGAGGTAGAGGGGTGACACAAGAGCTTACAATCTATGAGGTAGAGGGTGACACAAGAGCTTACAATCTATGAGGTAGAGGAGGTGACACAAGAGCTTACAATCTATGAGGTAGAGGTGACACAAGAGCTTACAATCTATGAGGTAGAGGTGACACAAGAGCTTACAATCTATGAGGTAGAGGAGGTGACACAAGAGCTTACAATCTATGAGGTAGAGGAGGTGACACAAGAGCTTACAATCTATGAGGTAGAGGGAGGTGACACAAGAGCTTACAATCTATGAGGTAGAGGAGGTGACACAAGAGCTTACAATCTATGAGGTAGAGGTGACACAAGAGCTTACAATCTATGAGGTAGAGGAGGTGACACAAGAGCTTACAATCTATGAGGTAGGAGGTGACACAAGAGCTTACAATCTATGAGGTAGAGGAGGTGACACAAGAGCTTACAATCTATGAGGTAGAGGAGGTGACACAAGAGCTTACAATCTATGAGGTAGAGGAGGTGACACAAGAGCTTACAATCTATGAGGTAGAGGAGGTGACACAAGAGCTTACAATCTATGAGGTAGAGGAGGTGACACAAGAGCTTACAATCTATGAGGTAGAGGAGGTGACACAAGAGCTTACAATCTATGAGGTAGAGGAGGTGACACAAGAGCTTACAATCTATGAGGTAGAGGAGGTGACACAAGAGCTTACAATCTATGAGGTAGAGGAGGTGACACAAGAGCTTACAATCTATGAGGTAGAGGAGGTGACACAAGAGCTTACAATCTATGAGGTAGAGGAGGTGACACAAGAGCTTACAATCTATGAGGTAGAGGAGGTGACACAAGAGCTTACAATCTATGAGGTAGAGGAGGTGACACAAGAGCTTACAATCTATGAGGTAGAGGAGGTGACACAAGAGCTTACAATCTATGAGGTAGAGGAGGTGACACAAGAGCTTACAATCTATGAGGTAGAGGAGGTGACACAAGAGCTTACAATCTATGAGGTAGAGGAGGTGACACAAGAGCTTACAATCTATGAGGTAGAGGAGGTGACACAAGAGCTTACAATCTATGAGGTAGAGGAGGTGACACAAGAGCTTACAATCTATGAGGTAGAGGAGGTGACACAAGAGCTTACAATCTATGAGGTAGAGGAGGTGACACAAGAGCTTACAATCTATGAGGTAGAGGAGGTGACACAAGAGCTTACAATCTATGAGGTAGAGGAGGTGACACAAGAGCTTACAATCTATGAGGTAGAGGAGGTGACACAAGAGCTTACAATCTATGAGGTAGAGGAGGTGACACAAGAGCTTACAATCTATGAGGTAGAGGAGGTGACACAAGAGCTTACAATCTATGAGGTAGAGGAGGTGCACAAGAGCTTACAATCTATGAGGTAGAGGAGGTGACACAAGAGCTTACAATCTATGAGGTAGAGGAGGTGACACAAGAGCTTACAATCTATGAGGTAGAGGAGGTGACACAAGAGCTTACAATCTATGAGGTAGAGGAGGTGACACAAGAGCTTACAATCTATGAGGTAGAGGAGGTGACACAAGAGCTTACAATCTATGAGGTAGAGGAGGTGACACAAGAGCTTACAATCTATGAGGTAGAGGAGGTGACACAAGAGCTTACAATCTATGAGGTAGAGGAGGTGACACAAGAGCTTACAATCTATGAGGTAGAGGAGGTGACACAAGAGCTTACAATCTATGAGGTAGAGGAGGTGACACAAGAGCTTACAATCTATGAGGTAGGAGGTGACACAAGAGCTTACAATCTATGAGGTAGGGAGGTGACACAAGAGCTTACAATCTATGAGGTAGAGGAGGTGACACAAGAGCTTACAATCTATGAGGTAGAGGAGGTGACACAAGAGCTTACAATCTATGAGGTAGAGGAGGTGACACAAGAGCTTACAATCTATGAGGTAGAGGAGGTGACACAAGAGCTTACAATCTATGAGGTAGAGGAGGTGACACAAGAGCTTACAATCTATGAGGTAGAGGTGACACATGAGCTTACAATCTATGAGGTAGAGGTGACACAAGAGCTTACAATCTATGAGGTAGAGGTGACACAAGAGCTTACAATCTATGAGGTAGAGGAGGTGACACAAGAGCTTACAATCTATGAGGTAGAGGAGGTGACACAAGAGCTTACAATCTATGAGGTAGAGGAGGTGACACAAGAGCTTACAATCTATGAGGTAGAGGTGACACAAGAGCTTACAATCTATGAGGTAGAGGGGGTGACACAAGAGCTTACAATCTATGAGGTAGAGGAGGTGACACAAGAGCTTACAATCTATGAGGTAGAGGAGGTGACACAAGAGCTTACAATCTATGAGGTAGAGGGTGACACAAGAGCTTACAATCTATGAGGTAGAGGTGACACAAGAGCTTACAATCTATGAGGTAGAGGGGGTGACACAAGAGCTTACAATCTATGAGGTAGAGGAGGTGACACAAGAGCTTACAATCTATGAGGTAGAGGAGGTGACACAAGAGCTTACAATCTATGAGGTAGAGGAGGTGACACAAGAGCTTACAATCTATGAGGTAGAGGAGGTGACACAAGAGCTTACAATCTATGAGGTAGAGGTGACACAAGAGCTTACAATCTATGAGGTAGAGGTGACACAAGAGCTTACAATCTATGAGGTAGAGGTGACACAAGAGCTTACAATCTATGAGGTAGAGGAGGTGACACAAGAGCTTACAATCTATGAGGTAGAGGTGACACAAGAGCTTACAATCTATGAGGTAGAGGAGGTGACACAAGAGCTTACAATCTATGAGGTAGAGGGGGTGACACAAGAGCTTACAATCTATGAGGTAGAGGGGTGACACAAGAGCTTACAATCTATGAGGTAGAGGTGACACAAGAGCTTACAATCTATGAGGTAGAGGAGGTGACACAAGAGCTTACAATCTATGAGGTAGAGGAGGTGACACAAGAGCTTACAATCTATGAGGTAGAGGTGACACAAGAGCTTACAATCTATGAGGTAGAGGTGACACAAGAGCTTACAATCTATGAGGTAGAGGAGGTGACACAAGAGCTTACAATCTATGAGGTAGGAGGTGACACAAGAGCTTACAATCTATGAGGTGACACAAGAGCTTACAATCTATGAGGTAAGGAGGTGACACAAGAGCTTACAATCTATGAGGTAGAGGAGGTGACACAAGAGCTTACAATCTATGAGGTAGAGGAGGTGACACAAGAGCTTACAATCTATGAGGTAGAGGAGGTGACACAAGAGCTTACAATCTATGAGGTAGAGGAGGTGACACAAGAGCTTACAATCTATGAGGTAGAGGAGGTGACACAAGAGCTTACAATCTATGAGGTAGAGGAGGTGACACAAGAGCTTACAATCTATGAGGTAGGAGGTGACACAAGAGCTTACAATCTATGAGGTAGGGAGGTGACACAAGAGCTTACAATCTATGAGGTAGAGGTGACACAAGAGCTTACAATCTATGAGGTAGAGGAGGTGACACAAGAGCTTACAATCTATGAGGTAGAGGAGGTGACACAAGAGCTTACAATCTATGAGGTAGAGGAGGTGACACAAGAGCTTACAATCTATGAGGTAGAGGAGGTGACACAAGAGCTTACAATCTATGAGGTAGAGGAGGTGACACAAGAGCTTACAATCTATGAGGTAAGGAGGTGACACAAGAGCTTACAATCTATGAGGTAGAGGAGGTGACACAAGAGCTTACAATCTATGAGGTAGAGGAGGTGACACAAGAGCTTACAATCTATGAGGTAGAGGAGGTGACACAAGAGCTTACAATCTATGAGGTAGAGGAGGTGACACAAGAGCTTACAATCTATGAGGTGACACAAGAGCTTACAATCTATGAGGTAGGGGTGACACAAGAGCTTACAATCTATGAGGTAGAGGAGGTGACACAAGAGCTTACAATCTATGAGGTAGAGGAGGTGACACAAGAGCTTACAATCTATGAGGTAGAGGTGACACAAGAGCTTACAATCTATGAGGTAGAGGAGGTGACACAAGAGCTTACAATCTATGAGGTAGAGGAGGTGACACAAGAGCTTACAATCTATGAGGTAGAGGAGGTGACACAAGAGCTTACAATCTATGAGGTAGAGAGGTGACACAAGAGCTTACAATCTATGAGGTAGAGGGGGTGACACAAGAGCTTACAATCTATGAGGTAGAGGTGACACAAGAGCTTACAATCTATGAGGTAGAGGTGACACAAGAGCTTACAATCTATGAGGTAGAGGAGGTGACACAAGAGCTTACAATCTATGAGGTAGAGGAGGTGACACAAGAGCTTACAATCTATGAGGTAGAGGAGGTGACACAAGAGCTTACAATCTATGAGGTAGAGGTGACACAAGAGCTTACAATCTATGAGGTGAGAGGTGACACAAGAGCTTACAATCTATGAGGTAGAGGAGGTGACACAAGAGCTTACAATCTATGAGGTAGAGGAGGTGACACAAGAGCTTACAATCTATGAGGTGAGAGGGGTGACACAAGAGCTTACAATCTATGAGGTAGAGGTGACACAAGAGCTTACAATCTATGAGGTAGAGGTGACACAAGAGCTTACAATCTATGAGGTAGAGGAGGTGACACAAGAGCTTACAATCTATGAGGTAGAGGAGGTGACACAAGAGCTTACAATCTATGAGGTAGAGGAGGTGACACAAGAGCTTACAATCTATGAGGTAGAGGTGGTGACACAAGAGCTTACAATCTATGAGGTAGAGGTGACACAAGAGCTTACAATCTATGAGGTAGAGGGTGACACAAGAGCTTACAATCTATGAGGTAGAGGAGGTGACACAAGAGCTTACAATCTATGAGGTAGAGGAGGTGACACAAGAGCTTACAATCTATGAGGTAGAGGAGGTGACACAAGAGCTTACAATCTATGAGGTAGAGGTGACACAAGAGCTTACAATCTATGAGGTAGAGGGGGTGACACAAGAGCTTACAATCTATGAGGTAGAGGGGGTGACACAAGAGCTTACAATCTATGAGGTAAGAGGTGACACAAGAGCTTACAATCTATGAGGTAGAGGTGACACAAGAGCTTACAATCTATGAGGTAGAGGTGACACAAGAGCTTACAATCTATGAGGTAGAGGTGACACAAGAGCTTACAATCTATGAGGTAGAGGAGGTGACACAAGAGCTTACAATCTATGAGGTAGAGAGGTGACACAAGAGCTTACAATCTATGAGGTAGAGATGACACAAGAGCTAACAATCTATGAGGTAGAGGGGGTGACACAAGAGCTTACACTCTATGAGTTAGAGGAGGTGACACAAGAGCTTACAATCTATGAGGTAGAGGAGGTGACACAAGAGCTTACAATCTATGAGGTAGGAGGTGACACAAGAGCTTACAATCTATGAGGTAGAGGAGGTGACACAAGAGCTTACAATCTATGAGGTAGAGGAGGTGACACAAGAGCTTACAATCTATGAGGTAGAGGTGACACAAGAGCTTACAATCTATGAGGTAGAGGAGGTGACACAAGAGCTTACAATCTATGAGGTAGAGGAGGTGACACAAGAGCTTACAATCTATGAGGTAGAGGTGACACAAGAGCTTACAATCTATGAGGTAGAGAGGTGACACAAGAGCTTACAATCTATGAGGTAGAGGTGACACAAGAGCTTACAATCTATGAGGTAGAGGAGGTGACACAAGAGCTTACAATCTATGAGGTAGAGGAGGTGACACAAGAGCTTACAATCTATGAGGTAGAGGAGGTGACACAAGAGCTTACAATCTATGAGGTAGAGGAGGTGACACAAGAGCTTACAATCTATGAGGTAGAGGTGACACAAGAGCTTACAATCTATGAGGTAGAGGAGGTGACACAAGAGCTTACAATCTATGAGGTAGAGGAGGTGACACAAGAGCTTACAATCTATGAGGTAGAGGAGGTGACACAAGAGCTTACAATCTATGAGGTAGAGGAGGTGACACAAGAGCTTACAATCTATGAGGTAGAGGTGACACAAGAGCTTACAATCTATGAGGTAGAGGAGGTGACACAAGAGCTTACAATCTATGAGGTAGAGGAGGTGACACAAGAGCTTACACTCTATGAGGTAGAGGAGGTGACACAAGAGCTTACACTCTATGAGGTAGAGGAGGTGACACAAGAGCTTACAATCTATGAGGTAGAGGAGGTGACACAAGAGCTTACAATCTATGAGGTAGAGGAGGTGACACAAGAGCTTACAATCTATGAGGTAGAGGAGGTGACACAAGAGCTTACAATCTATGAGGTAGAGGAGGTGACACAAGAGCTTACAATCTATGAGGTAGAGGTGACACAAGAGCTTACAATCTATGAGGTAGAGGAGGTGACACAAGAGCTTACAATCTATGAGGTAGAGGAGGTGACACAAGAGCTTACAATCTATGAGGTAGAGGTGACACAAGAGCTTACAATCTATGAGGTAGAGGAGGTGACACAAGAGCTTACAATCTATGAGGTAGAGGAGGTGACACAAGAGCTTACAATCTATGAGGTAGAGGAGGTGACACAAGAGCTTACAATCTATGAGGTAAGAGGTGACACAAGAGCTTACAATCTATGAGGTAGAGGTGACACAAGAGCTTACAATCTATGAGGTAGAGGAGGTGACACAAGAGCTTACAATCTATGAGGTAGAGGGGGTGACACAAGAGCTTACAATCTATGAGGTAGAGGTGACACAAGAGCTTACAATCTATGAGGTAGAGGAGGTGACACAAGAGCTTACACTCTATGAGGTAGAGGGGTGACACAAGAGCTTACAATCTATGAGGTAGAGGAGGTGACACAAGAGCTTACAATCTATGAGGTAGAGGGTGACACAAGAGCTTACAATCTATGAGGTAGGGAGGTGACACAAGAGCTTACAATCTATGAGGTAGAGGAGGTGACACAAGAGCTTACAATCTATGAGGTAGAGGTGACACAAGAGCTTACAATCTATGAGGTAGAGGAGGTGACACAAGAGCTTACAATCTATGAGGTAGAGGAGGTGACACAAGAGCTTACAATCTATGAGGTAGAGGAGGTGACACAAGAGCTTACAATCTATGAGGTAGGAGGTGACACAAGAGCTTACAATCTATGAGGTAGAGGAGGTGACACAAGAGCTTACAATCTATGAGGTAGAGGAGGTGACACAAGAGCTTACAATCTATGAGGTAGAGGAGGTGACACAAGAGCTTACAATCTATGAGGTGAGAGGTGACACAAGAGCTTACAATCTATGAGGTAGAGGTGACACAAGAGCTTACAATCTATGAGGTAGAGGTGACACAAGAGCTTACAATCTATGAGGTAGAGGAGGTGACACAAGAGCTTACAATCTATGAGGTAGAGGAGGTGACACAAGAGCTTACAATCTATGAGGTAGAGGGGGTGACACAAGAGCTTACAATCTATGAGGTAGAGGTGACACAAGAGCTTACAATCTATGAGGTAGAGGTGACACAAGAGCTTACAATCTATGAGGTAGAGGAGGTGACACAAGAGCTTACAATCTATGAGGTAGAGGAGGTGACACAAGAGCTTACAATCTATGAGGTAGAGGAGGTGACACAAGAGCTTACAATCTATGAGGTAGAGGTGGTGACACAAGAGCTTACAATCTATGAGGTAGAGAGGTGACACAAGAGCTTACAATCTATGAGGTAGAGGAGGTGACACAAGAGCTTACAATCTATGAGGTAGAGGAGGTGACACAAGAGCTTACAATCTATGAGGTAGAGGAGGTGACACAAGAGCTTACAATCTATGAGGTAGAGGTGACACAAGAGCTTACAATCTATGAGGTAGAAGGTGACACAAGAGCTTACAATCTATGAGGTAGAGGAGGTGACACAAGAGCTTACAATCTATGAGGTAGAGGTGACACAAGAGCTTACAATCTATGAGGTAGAGGAGGTGACACAAGAGCTTACAATCTATGAGGTAGAGGAGGTGACACAAGAGCTTACAATCTATGAGGTAGAGGAGGTGACACAAGAGCTTACAATCTATGAGGTAGAGGAGGTGACACAAGAGCTTACAATCTATGAGGTAGAGGAGGTGACACAAGAGCTTACAATCTATGAGGTAGAGGAGGTGACAAGAGCTTACAATCTATGAGGTAGAGGAGGTGACACAAGAGCTTACAATCTATGAGGTAGAGGAGGTGACACAAGAGCTTACAATCTATGAGGTAGAGGAGGTGACACAAGAGCTTACAATCTATGAGGTAGAGGGGTGACACAAGAGCTTACAATCTATGAGGTAGAGGAGGTGACACAAGAGCTTACAATCTATGAGGTAGAGGAGGTGACACAAGAGCTTACAATCTATGAGGTAGAGGGAGGTGACACAAGAGCTTACAATCTATGAGGTAGAGGAGGTGACACAAGAGCTTACAATCTATGAGGTAGAGGAGGTGACACAAGAGCTTACAATCTATGAGGTAGAGGAGGTGACACAAGAGCTTACACTCTATGAGGTAGAGGAGGTGACAAGAGCTTACAATCTATGAGGTAGAGAGGTGACACAAGAGCTTACAATCTATGAGGTAGAGGAGGTGACACAAGAGCTTACAATCTATGAGGTAGAGGAGGTGACACAAGAGCTTACAATCTATGAGGTAGAGGAGGTGACACAAGAGCTTACAATCTATGAGGTAGAGGAGGTGACACAAGAGCTTACAATCTATGAGGTAGAGGAGGTGACACAAGAGCTTACAATCTATGAGGTAGAGGAGGTGACACAAGAGCTTACAATCTATGAGGTAGAGGAGGTGACACAAGAGCTTACAATCTATGAGGTAGAGGAGGTGACACAAGAGCTTACAATCTATGAGGTAGAGGAGGTGACACAAGAGCTTACAATCTATGAGGTAGAGGAGGTGACACAAGAGCTTACAATCTATGAGGTAGAGGAGGTGAAGACACAAGAGCTTACAATCTATGAGGTAGAGGTGACACAAGAGCTTACAATCTATGAGGTAGAGGAGGTGACACAAGAGCTTACAATCTATGAGGTAGAGGAGGTGACACAAGAGCTTACAATCTATGAGGTAGAGGAGGTGACACAAGAGCTTACAATCTATGAGGTAGAGGAGGTGACACAAGAGCTTACAATCTATGAGGTAGAGGGGGTGACACAAGAGCTTACAATCTATGAGGTAGGAGGTGACACAAGAGCTTACAATCTATGAGGTAGAGGAGGTGACACAAGAGCTTACAATCTATGAGGTAGAGGTGACACAAGAGCTTACAATCTATGAGGTAGAGGAGGTGACACAAGAGCTTACAATCTATGAGGTAGAGGAGGTGACCA
>CAMRHE010000881.1:0-62500 GCA_947044405.1 Leptodactylus fallax
ATATGGACAGTGCACAGTACTACTTCTATTTTTATATATGGACAATGCACAGTACTACTTCTATTTTTATATATGGACAATGCACAGTACTACTTCTATTTTATATATGGACAATGCACAGTACTACTTCTATTTTTATATATGGACAATGCACAGTACTACTTCTATTTTTATATATGGACAATGCACAGTACTACTTCTATTTATATATGGACAAGCAAGATATTTTTATATATGGACAATGCACAGTACTACTTCTATTTTTATATATGGACAATGCACAGTACTACTTCTATTTTTATATATGGACAATGCACAGTACTACTTCTATATTTATATATGGACAATGCACAGTACTACTTCTATTTTTATATATGGACAATGCACAGTACTACTTCTATTTTATATATGGACAATGCACAGTACTACTTCTATTTTTATATATGGACAATGCACAGTACTACTTCTATTTTTATATATGGACAATGCACAGTACTACTTCTATTTTATATATATGGACAATGCACAGTACTACTTCTATATTTATATATGGACAATGCACAGTACTACTTCTATATTTATATATGGACAATGCACAGTACTACTTCTATTTTTATATATGGACAGTGCACAGTACTACTTCTATTTTTATATATGGACAATGCACAGTACTACTTCTATTTTTATATATGGACAATGCACAGTACTACTTCTATTTTTATATATGGACAATGCACAGTACTACTTCTATTTTTATATATGGACAATGCACAGTACTACTTCTATTTTTATATATGGACAATGCACAGTACTACTTCTATTTTTATATATGGACAGTACAGTACTACTTCTATTTTTATATATGGACAATGCACAGTACTACTTCATATTTATATATATGGACAATGCACAGTACTACTTCTATTTTTATATATGGACAATGCACAGTACTACTTCTATTTTTATATATGGACAATGCACAGTACTACTTCTATTTTTATAATATAACAACAGTATATATATATATATATATGGACAATGCACAGTACTACTTCTATTTTTAATATATATGGACAGTGCACCCATGTAATACTTCTATTTTTATATATGGACAATGCACAGTACTACTTCTATTTTTATATATGGACAATGCACAGTACTACTTCTATTTTATATATATGGACAATGCACAGTACTACTTCTATTTTTATATATGGACAATGCACAGTACTACTTCTATATTTATATATGGACAATGCACAGTACTACTTCTTATTTTATATATATGGACAATGCACAGTACTACTTCTATTTTTATATATGGACAATGCACAGTACTACTTCTATTTTTATATATGGACAATGCACAGTACTACTTCTATTTTTATATATGGACA
Source organism: Leptodactylus fallax (assembly GCA_947044405.1). Taxonomy (NCBI): domain Eukaryota; kingdom Metazoa; phylum Chordata; class Amphibia; order Anura; family Leptodactylidae; genus Leptodactylus; species Leptodactylus fallax. Next base: position 1,398 of record CAMRHE010000881.1, read on the forward strand.
ATGCACAGTACTACTTCTATTTTTATATATGGACAATGCACAGTACTACTACTATATATATATATATGGACAATGCACAGTACTACTTCTATTTTTATATATGGACAGTGCACAGTACTACTTCTATTTTTATATATGGACAATGCACAGTACTACTTCTATTTTTATATATGGACAATGCACAGTACTACTTCTATTTTTATATATGGACAATGCACAGTACTACTTCTATTTTTATATATGGACAATGCACAGTACTACTTCTATTTTTATATATGGACAATGCACAGTACTACTTCTATTTTTATATATGGACAATGCACAGTACTACTTCTATTTTTATATATGGACAATGCACAGTACTACTTCTATTTTTTATATATGGACAATGCACAGTACTACTTCTATTTTTATATATGGACAATGCACAGTACTACTTCTTTAAATACTTTTATATATGGACAATGCACAGTACTACTTCTATTTTTATATATGGACAGTGCACAGTACTACTTCTATTTTTATATATGGACAATGCACAGTACTACTTCTATTTTTATATATGGACAATGCACAGTACTACTTCTATTTTATATATATGGACAATGCACAGTACTACTCTATTTTATATATATGGACAATGCACAGTACAATTTATTTTTATATATGGACAATGCACAGTACTACTTCTATTTTTATATATGGACAATGCACAGTACTACTTCTATATTTATATATGGACAATGCACAGTACTACTTCTATTTTTATATATGGACATGCACAGTACTACTTCTATTTTTATATATGGACAATGCACAGTACTACTTCTATTTTTATATATGGACAATGCACAGTACTACTTCTATTTTTATATATGGACAATGCACAGTACTACTTCTATTTTTATATATGGACAATGCACAGTACTACTTCTATTTTTATATATGGACAATGCACAGTACTACTTCTATTTTTATATATGGACAATGCACAGTACTACTTCTATTTTTATATATGGACAATGCACAGTACTACTTTATTTTTATATATGGACAATGCACAGTACTACTCTATTTTTATATATGTAAAATATGGACAGTACATTCTATTTTTATATATGGACAATGCACAGTACTACTTCTATTTTTATATATGGACAATGCACAGTACTACTTATTTTTATATATGATAATGCACAGTACTACTTCTATTTTATATATGGACAATGCACAGTACTACTTATTTTTATATATGGACAATGCACAGTACTACTTCTATTTTTATATATGGACAATGCACAGTACTACTTCTATTTTATATATGGACAATGCACAGTACTACTTCTATTTTTATATATGGACAATGCACAGTACTACTTCTATTTTATATATGGACAATGCACAGTACTACTTCTATTTTTATATATGGACAATGCACAGTACTACTTTATTTTTATATATGGACAATGCACAGTACTACTTCTATTTATATATGGACAATGCACAGTACTACTTCTATTTTTATATATGGACAATGCACAGTACTACTTCTATTTTTATATATGGACAATGCACAGTACTACTTCTATTTTTATATATGGACAATGCACAGTACTACTTCTATTTTTATATATGGACAATGCACAGTACTACTTCTATTTTTATATATGGACAATGCACAGTACTACTTCTATTTTTATATATGGACAATGCACAGTACTACTTCTATTTTTATATATGGACAATGCACAGTACTACTTATTTTTATATATAATGCACAGTACTACTTCTATTTTTATATATGGACAATGCACAGTACTACTTCTATTTTTATATATGGACAATGCACAGTACTACTTCTATTTTATATATGGACAATGCACAGTACTACTTCTATTTTTATATATGGACAATGCACAGTACTACTTTATTTTATATATATGGACAGTGCACAGTACTACTTCTATTTTTATATATGGACAATGCACAGTACTACTTCTATTTTTATATATGGACAATGTACAGTACTACTTCTATTTTTATATATGGACAATGCACAGTACTACTTCTATTTTTATATATGGACAATGCACAGTACTACTTCTATTTTTATATATGGACAATGCACAGTACTACTTCTATTTTTATATATGGACAATGCACAGTACTACTTCTATTTTTATATATGGACATAATGCACAGTACTACTTCTATTTTATATATATGGACAATGCACAGTACTACTTCTATTTTTATATATGGACAATGCACAGTACTACTTCTATTTTTATATATGGACAATGCACAGTACTACTTCTATTTTTATATATGGACAATGCACAGTACTACTTCTATTTTATATATATGGACAATGCACAGTACTACTTCTATTTTTATATATGGACAATGCACAGTACTACTTCTATTTTTATATATGGACAATGCACAGTACTACTTCTATTTTATATATATGGACAGTGCACAGTACTACTTCTATTTTATATATATGGACAATGCACAGTACTACTTCTATTTTTATATATGGACAATGCACAGTACTACTTCTATTTTTATATATGGACAATGCACAGTACTACTTCTATTTTTATATATATATGATATGTACTACTTATATATATATGGAGTGCACAGTACTACTTCTATTTTTATATATGGACAATGCACAGTACTACTTCTATTTTTATATATGGACAATGCACAGTACTACTATATTTATATATATGGACAATGCACAGTACTACTTCTATTTTTATATATGGACAATGCACAGTACTACTATATATTATATATATAAGTATTCTATTTTATATATATGGACAATGCACAGTACTACTTCTATTTTTATATATGGACAATGCACAGTACTACTTCTATTTTTATATATGGACAATGCACAGTACTACTTCTATTTTTATATATGGACAATGCACAGTACTACTTCTATTTTTATATATGGACAATGCACAGTACTACTTCTATTTTTATATATGGACAATGCACAGTACTACATCTATTTTTATATATGGACAATGCACAGTACTACTTCTATTTTTATATATGGACAATGCACAGTACTACTTCTATTTTTATATATGGACAATGCACTATAGTACTACTTCTATTTTATATATATGGACAATGCACAGTACTACTTCTATTTTATATATATGGACAATGCACAGTACTACTTCTATTTTTATATATGGACAATGCACAGTACTACTTCTATTTTATATATATGGACAGTGCACAGTACTACTTCTATTTTTATATATGGACAATGCACAGTACTACTTCTATTTATATATATATATATGGACTAATATATATATATGGACAATGCACAGTACTACTTCTATTTATATATATGGACAATGCACAGTAGTACTACTATTTTTATATATGGACAATGCACAGTACTACTTCTATATTTATATATGGACAATGCACAGTACTACTTCTATTTTATATATATGGACAATGCACAGTACTACTTCTATTTTTATATATGGACAATGCACAGTACTACTTCTATTTTTATATATGGACATTGCACAGTACTACTTCTATTTTTATATATGGACAATGCACAGTACTACTTCTATTTTTATATATGGACAATGCATAGTACTACTCTATTTTATATATGGACAATGCACAGTACTACTTCTATTTTATATATATGGACAATGCACAGTACTACTTCTATTTTTATATATGGACAATGCACAGTACTACTTCTATTTTTATATATGGACAATGCACAGTACTACTTCTATTTTTATATATGGACAATGCACAGTACTACTTCTATTTTTATATATGGACAATGCACAGTACTACTTTTCTATTTTTATATATGGACAATGCACAGTACTACTTCTATTTTATATATGTGACAATGCACAGTACTACTTCTATTTTTATATATGGACAATGCACAGTACTACTTCTATTTTATATATATGGACAGTGCACAGTACTACTTCTATTTTCATATATGGACAATGCACAGTACTACTTCTATTTTTTATATATGGACAATGCACAGTACTACTTCTATTTTTATATATGGACAATGCACAGTACTACTTCTATTTTTATATATGGACAATGCACAGTACTACTTCTATTTTTATATATGGACAATGCACAGTACTACTTCTATTTATATATATGGACAATGCACAGTACTACTTCTATTTTTATATATGGACAATGCACAGTACTACTTCTATTTTTATATATGGACAATGCACAGTACTACTTCTATTTTTATATATGGACAATGCACAGTACTACTTCTATTTTTATATATGGACAATGCACAGTACTACTTCTATTTTTATATATGGACAATGCACAGTACTACTTCTATTTTTATATATGGACAATGCACAGTACTACTTCTATTTTTATATATGGACAATGCACAGTACTACTTTATTTTATATATATGGACAATGCACAGTACTACTTCTATTTTTATATATGGACAATGCACAGTACTACTTCTATTTTTATATATGGACAATGCACAGTACTACTTCTATTTTTATATATATATACTACTTGTACATATATATAAATACTCTATTTTACATATATGGACAATGCACAGTACTACTTCTATTTTATATATATGGACAATGCACAGTACTACTTCTATTTTTATAATATTTTATATATATGGACAATGCACAGTACTACTTCTATTTTTATATATGGACAATGCACAGTACTACTTCTATTTTTATATATGGAAATGCACAGTACCTATATTTATATATATGAGTACTACTCTATTTTTATATATGGACAATGCACAGTACTACTTCTATTTTTATATATGGACAATGCACAGTACTACTTCTATTTTTATATATGGACAATGCACAGTATTCTTTATTTATATATATACAGTACTACTTCTATTTTTATATATGGACAATGCACAGTACTACTTCTATTTTTATATATGGACAATGCACAGTACTACTTCTATTTTTATATATGGACAATGCACAGTACTACTTCTATTTATATATATGGACAATGCACAGTACTACTTCTATTTTTATATATGGACAATGCACAGTACTACTTCTATTTTTATATATGGACAATGCACAGTACTACTTCTATTTTTATATATGGAATGCACAGTACTACTTCTATTTTTATATATGGACAATGCACAGTACTACTTCTATTTTTATATATGGACAATGCACAGTACTACTTCTATTTTATATATGATACATGCACAGTACTACTATCTATTTATATATATGGACATACACAGTACTACTTCTATTTATATATATGGACAATGCACAGTACTATTTCTATTTTTATATATGGACAATGCACAGTACTACTTCTATTTTTATATATGGACAATGCACAGTACTACTTCTATTTTTATATATGGACAATGCACAGTACTACTTCTATTTTTATATATGGACAATGCACAGTACTACTTCTATTTTTATATATAGATAGTGCACAGTACTACTATATATATATATATGGACAATGCACAGTACTACTTCTATTTTATATATATGGACAATGCACAGTACTACTTCTATTTTATATATGGACAATGCACAGTACTACTTCTATTATATATATGGACAATGCCAGTACTACTTCTATTTTTATATATGGACAATGCACAGTACTACTCTATTTATATATGGACAATGCACAGTACTACTTCTATTTTTATATATGGACAATGCACAGTACTACTTCTATTTTTATATATGGACAATGCACAGTACTACTTCTATTTTATATATGGACAATGCACAGTACTACTTCTATTTTTATATATGGACAATGCACAGTACTACTTCTATTTTTATATATGGACAATGCACAGTACTACTTCTTTATATATATATGGACAATGCACAGTACTACTTTATTTTTATATATGGACAATGCACAGTACTACTTCTATATTTATATATGGACAATGCACAGTACTACTTCTATTTTTATATATGGATAATGCACAGTACTACTTCTATTTTTATATATGGACAATGCACAGTACTACTTCTATTTTTATATATGGACAATGCACAGTACTACTTCTATTTTTATATATGGACAATGCACAGTACTACTCTATTTTTATATATATACAAATATGCACAGTACTACTTCTATTTTTATATATGGACAATGCACAGTACTACTTCTATTTTATATATATACAATGCTACTTTTATATATATATGTACAATACTACTACTACTATTTTTATATATGGACAATGCACAGTACACTTCTATTTTTATATATGGACAATGCACAGTACTACTTCTATTTTTATATATGGACAATGCACAGTACTACTTCTATTTTTATATATGGACAATGCACAGTACTACTTCTATTTTTATATATGGACAATGCACAGTACTACTTCTATTTTTATATATGGACAATGCACAGTACTACTTCTATTTTTATATATGGACAATGCACAGTACTACTTCTATTTTTATATATGGACAATGCACAGTACTACTTCTATTTTTATATATGGACAATGCACAGTACTACTTATTTTTATATATGGATATATACAGTACTACCTATTTATATATGATGCACAGTACTACTATATTTTTATATATGGACAATGCACAGTATACTACTTCTATTTTTATATATGGACAATGCACAGTACTACTTCTATTTTTATATATGGACAATGCACAGTACTACTTCTATTTTATATATATATACTACTTCTATTTTTATATATGGACAATGCACAGTACTACTTCTATTTTTATATATGGACAATGTACAGTACTACTTCTATTTTTATATATGGACAATGCACAGTACTACTTCATTTTATATATATGGACAGTGCACAGTACTACTTCTATTTTTATATATGGACAATGCACAGTACTACTTCTATTTATATATGGACAATGCACAGTACTACTTCTATTTATATATATGGACAAGCACAGTAATACATCTATTTTTATATATGGACAATGCACAGTACTACTATATTTTTATATATGGACAATGCATAGTACTACTTATTTTTATATATGGACAATGCACAGTACTACTTCATTTTAAATATTTTTATATATGGACAGTCAAGTACTACTTCTATTTTTATATATGGACAATGCACAGTACTACTTCTATTTATATATATGGACAATGCACAGTACTACTTCTATTTTTATATATGGACAATGCACAGTACTACTTCTATTTTTATATATGGACAATGCACAGTACTACTTCTATTTTTATATATGGACAATGCACAGTACTACTTCTATTTTATATATGGACAATGCACAGTACTACTTCTATTTTTATATATGGACAATGTACAGTATTACTTCTATTTTTATATATGGACAATGCACAGTACTACTTCTATTTTATATATATGGACAATGCACAGTATTACTTCTATTTTTATATATGGACAATGCACAGTACTACTTCTATTTTTATATATGGACAATGCACAGTACTACTTCTATTTTTATATATGGACAATGCACAGTACTACTTCTATTTTTATATATGGACAATGCACAGTACTACTTCTATTTTTATATATGGACAATGCACAGTACTACTTCTATTTTTATATATGGACAATGCACAGTACTACTTCTATATTTATATATATGGACAATGCACAGTACTACTTCTATTTTTATATATGGACAATGCACAGTACTACTTCTATTTTTATATATGGACAATGTACAGTACTACTTCTATTTTATATATGTGACAATGCACAGTACTATACATATTATTTTTATATATGGACAATGCACAGTACTACTTCTATTTTTATATATGGACAATGCACAGTACTACTTCTATTTTTATATATGGACAATGCACAGTACTACTTCTATTTTTATATATGGACAATGCACAGTACTACTTCTATTTATTTTATATATATGGACAATGCACAGTAGTACTACTTATTTTTATATATGGACAATGCACAGTACTACTTCTATTTTTATATATGGACAATGCACAGTACTACTTCTATTTTTATATATGGACAATGCACAGTACTACTTCTATTTTTATATATGGACAATGCACAGTACTACTTCTATTTTTATATATGGACAATGCACAGTACTACTTCTATTTTTATATATGGACAATGCACAGTACTACTTCTATTTTTTATATATGGACAATGCACAGTACTACTTCTATTTTATATATAGACAATGCACAGTACTACTTCTATTTTTATATATGGACAATGTACAGTACTACTTCTATTTTATATATATGGACAATGCACAGTACTACTTCTATTTTTATATATGGACAATGCACAGTACTACTACTTCTATTTTTATATATGGACAATGCACAGTACTACTTCTATTTTTATATATGGACAATGCACAGTACTACTTCTATTTTTATATATGGACAATGCACAGTACTACTTCTATTTTATATATGGACAATGCACAGTACTACTTCTATTTTTATATATGGACAATGTACAGTACTACTTCTATTTTTATATATGGACAATGCACAGTACTACTTCTATTTTATATATATGGACAATGCACAGTACTACTTCTATTTTTATATATGGACAATGCACAGTACTACTTCTATTTTTATATATGGACAATGCACAGTACTACTTCTATTTTTATATATGGACAATGCACAGTACTACTTCTATTTTTATATATGGACAATGCACAGTACTACTTCTATTTTTATATATATGGACAATGCACAGTACTACTTCTATTTTTATATATGGACAATGCACAGTACTACTTCTATTTTTATATATGGACAATGCACAGTACTACTTCTATTTTTATATATGGACAATGCACAGTACTACTTCTATTTTTATATATGTACAATGCAGTACTATATATTTTATATATGACAATAGTACTACTATTTTTATATATGGACAATGCACAGTACTACTTCTATTTTTATATATGGACAATGCACAGTACTACTTCTATTTTATATATGGACAATGCACAGTACTACTTCTATTTTTATATATGGACAATGCACAGTACTACTTCTATTTTTATATATGGACAATGCACAGTACTACTTCTATTTTTATATATGGACAATGCACAGTACTACTTCTATTTTTATATATGGACAATGCACAGTACTACTTCTATTTTTATATATGGACAATGCACAGTACTACTTCTATTTTTATATATGGACAATGCACAGTACTACTTCTATTTTTATATATGGACAATGCACAGTACTACTTCTATTTTATATATATGGACAATGCACAGTACTACTTCTATTTTATATATGGACAATGCACAGTACTACTTCTATTTTATATATATGGACAATGCACAGTACTACTTCTATTTTATATATGGACAATGCACAGTACTACTTCTATTTTTATATATATGGACATGACAGTACTACTTCTATTTTAAATATATATGGACAATGCACAGTACTACTTCTATTTTTATATATGGACATGCACAGTACTATTTTTATATATGGACAATGCACAGTACTACTTATTTTTATATATGGACAATGCACAGTACTACTTCTATTTTTATATATGGACAATGCACAGTACTACTTCTATTTTTATATATGGACAATGCACAGTACTACTTCTATTTTTATATATGGACAATGCACAGTACTACTTCTATTTTTATATATGGACAATGCACAGTACTACTTCTATTTTTATATATGGACAATGCACAGTACTACTTCTATTTTTATATATGGACAATGCACAGTACTACTTATTTTTATATATGGACAATGCACAGTACTACTTCTATTTTTATATATGGACAATGCACAGTACTACTTCTATTTTTATATATGGACAATGCACAGTACTACTTCTATTTTATATATATATGCACAGTACTACTTCTATTTTTATATATGGACAATGCACAGTACTACTTCTATTTTTATATATGGACAATGCACAGTACTACTTCTATTTTTATATATGGACAATGCACAGTACTACTTCTATTTTTTATATATGGACAATGCACAGTACTACTTCTATTTTTATATATGGACAATGCACAGTACTACTTCTATTTTTATATATGGACAATGCACAGTACTACTTCTATTTTTATATATGGACAATGCACAGTACTACTTCTATTTTTATATATGGACAATGCACAGTACTACTTCTATTTTTATATATGGACAATGCACAGTACTACTTCTATTTTTTATATATGGACAAATGCACAGTACTACTTCTATTTTATATATGGACAATGCACAGTACTACTTCTATTTTTATATATGGACAATGCACAGTACTACTTCTATTTTTATATATGGACAATGCACAGTACTACTTCTATTTTTATATATGGACAATGCACAGTACTACTTCTATTTTTATATATGGACAATGCACAGTACTACTTCTATTTTATATATATGGACAATGCACAGTACTACTTCTATTTTTATATATGGACAATGCACAGTACTATATATATTTTTATATATGGACAATGCACAGTACTACTTCTATTTTTATATATGGACAATGCACAGTACTACTTCTATTTTTATATATGGACAATGCACAGTACTACTTCTATTTTTATATATGGACAATGCACAGTACTACTTCTATTTTTATATATGGACAATGCACAGTACTACTTCTATTTTTATATATGGACAATGCACAGTACTACTTCTATTTTATATATATGGACAATGCACAGTACTACTTCTATTTTTATATATGGACAATGCACAGTACTACTTCTATTTTATATATGGACAATGCACAGTACTACTTCTATTTTTATATATGGACAATGCACAGTACTACTTCTATTTTTATATATGATATACAGTACTACTTCTATTTTTATATATGGACAATGCACAGTACTACTATATTTTATATATGGACAATGCACAGTACTACTTCTATTTTTATATATGGACAATGCACAGTACTACTTCTATTTTTATATATGGACAATGCACAGTACTACTTCTATTTTTATATATGGACAATGCACAGTACTACTTCTATTTTTATATATGGACAATGCACAGTACTACTTCTATTTTTATATATGGACAATGTACAGTACTATTTATATATATGGACAATGCACAGTACTACTTCTATTTTTATATATGGACAATGCACAGTACTACTTCTATTTTTATATATGGACAATGCACAGTACTACTTCTATTTTTATATATGGACAATGCACAGTACTACTTCTATTTTTATATATGGACAATGCACAGTACTACTCTCTATTTTTATATATGGACAATGCACAGTACTACTTCTATTTATATATATGGACAATGTACAGTACTACTTCTATTTTATATATATGGACAGTGCACAGTACTACTTCTATTTTTATATATGGACAATGCACAGTACTACTTCTATTTTTATATATGGACAATGCACAGTACTACTATTTTTATATATGGACAATGCACAGTACTACTTCTATTTTATATATATATGGACAGTACAGTACTACTTATATATATTATATATATGCACAGTACTACTTCTATTTTTATATATGGACAATGCACAGTACTACTTATTTTTATATATGGACAATGCACAGTACTACTTCTATTTTTATATATGGACAATGCACAGTACTACTTCTATTTTATATATATGGACAATGCACAGTACTACTTCTATTTTATATATATCATGCACAGTACTACTTCTATTTTTATATATGGACAATGCACAGTACTTCTATTTTTATATATGGACAATGCACAGTACTACTTCTATTTTTATATATGGACAATGCACAGTACTACTTCTATTTATATATATGGACAATGCACAGTACTACTATTTTTATATATATATATATATATGGACAATTTTATATATAGTACTACTTCTATTTTTATATATGGACAATGCACAGTACTACTTCTATTTTATTATATATATGGACAATGCACAGTACTACTTCTATTTTTATATATGGACAATGCACAGTACTACTTCTATTTTATATATATGGACAATGCACAGTACTACTTCTATTTTAATATATATGGACAATGCACAGTACTACTTCTATTTTTATATATGGACAATGCACAGTACTACTTCTATTTTTATATATGGACAATGCACAGTACTACTTCTATTTTTATATATGGACAATGCACAGTACTACTTCTATTTTTATATATGGACAATGCACAGTACTACTTCTATTTTATATATATGGACAATGCACAGTACTACTTCTATTTTTTATATATGGACAATGCACAGTACTACTTCTATTTTTATATATGGACAATGCACAGTACTACTTCTATTTTTATATATGGACAATGCACAGTACTACTATATATTTTTATATATGGACAATGCACAGTACTACTTCTATTTTTTATATATGGACAATGCACAGTACTACTTCTATTTTTATATATGGACAATGCACAGTACTACTTCTATTTTTATATATGGACAATGCACAGTACTACTTCTATTTTTATATATGGACAATGCACAGTACTACTTCTATTTTTATATATGGACAATGCACAGTACTACTTCTATTTTTATATATGGACAATGCACAGTACTACTTCTATTTTTATATATGGACAATGCACAGTACTACTTCTATTTTTATATATGGACAATGCACAGTACTACTTCTATTTTTATATATGGACAATGCACAGTACTACTTCTATTTTTATATATGGACAATGCACAGTACTACTTCTATTTTTATATATGGACAATGCACAGTACTACTTCTTTTTTTATATATGGACAATGCACAGTACTACTTCTATTTTTATATATGGACAATGCACAGTACTACTTCTATTTTTATATATGGACAATGCACAGTACTACTTCTATTTTTATATATGGACAATGCACAGTACTACTTCTATTTTTATATATGGACAATGCACAGTACTACTTCTATTTTTATATATGGACAGTGCACAGTACTACTTCTATTTATATATATGGACAATGCACAGTACTACTTCTATTTTTATATATGGAATGCACAGTACTACTTCTATTTTTATATATGGACAATGCACAGTACTACTTCTATTTTATATATATGGACAATGCACAGTACTACTTCTATTTTTATATATGGACAATGCACAGTACTACTTCTATTTTTATATATGGACAATGCACAGTACTACTTCTATTTTTATATATGGACAATGCACAGTACTACTTCTATTTTATATATATGTACAATGCACAGTACTATATTTTTATATATGGACAATGCACAGTACTACTTCTATTTTTATATATGGACAATGCACAGTACTACTTCTATTTTTTATATATGGACAATGCACAGTACTACTTCTATTTTTATATATGGACAATGCACAGTACTACTTCTATTTTATATATGGACAATGCACAGTACTACTTCTATTTTTATATATGGACAATGCACAGTACTACTTCTATTTTTATATATGGACAATGCACAGTACTACTTCTATTTTTATATATGGACAATGCACAGTACTACTTCTATTTTTATATATGGACAATGCACAGTACTACTTCTATTTTTATATATGGACAATGCACAGTACTACTTCTATTTTATATATACAAGCACAGTACTACTACTATTTTTATATATGGACAATGCACAGTACTACTTCTATTTTTATATATGGACAATGCACAGTACTACTTCTATTTTTATATGGACAATGCACAGTACTACTTATATTTATATATATGGACAATGCACAGTACTACTTATTTTTATATATGGACAATGCACAGTACTACTTCTATTTTTATATATGGACAATGCACAGTACTACTTCTATTTTATATATGGACAATGCACAGTACTACTTCTATTTTATATATATGGACAATGCACAGTACTACTTCTATTTTTATATATGGACAATGCACAGTACTACTTCTATTTTTATATATGGACAATGCACAGTACTACTTCTATTTTTATATATGGACAATGCACAGTACTACTTCTATTTTTATATATGGACAGTGCACAGTACTACTACTTCTATTTTTATATATGGACAATGCACAGTACTACTTCTATTTTTATATATGGACAATGCACAGTACTACTTCTATTTTTATATATGGACAATGCACAGTACTACTTCTATTTTTATATATGGACAATGTACAGTACTACTTCTATTTTTATATATGGACAATGCACAGTACTACTTCTATTTTTATATATGGACAATGCACAGTACTACTTCTATTTTTATATATGGACAATGCACAGTACTACTTCTATTTTTATATATGGACAATGCACAGTACTACTTCTATTTTATATATATGGACAATGCACAGTACTACTTCTATTTTTATATATGGACAATGCACAGTACTACTTCTATTTTTATATATGGACAATGCACAGTACTACTTCTATTTTTATATATGGACAATGCACAGTACTACTTCTATTTTTATATATGGACAATGCACAGTACTACTTCTATTTTTATATATGGACAATGCACAGTACTACTTCTATTTTTATATATGGACAATGCACAGTACTACTTCTATTTTTATATATGGACAATGCACAGTACTACTTCTATTTTTATATATGGACAATGCACAGTACTACTTCTATTTTATATATATGGTGACAGTATGCACAGTACTACTTCTATTTTTATATATGGACAATGCACAGTACTACTTCTATTTTTATATATGGACAATGCACAGTACTACTTCTATTTTATATATATGATACATAGTACTACTTCTATTTTTATATATGGACAATGCACAGTACTACTTCTATTTATATATATGGACAATGCACAGTACTACTTCTATTTTTATATATGGACAATGCACAGTACTACTTCTATTTTTATATATGGACAATGCACAGTACTACTTCTATTTTTATATATGGACAATGCACAGTACTACTTCTATTTTTATATATGGACAATGCACAGTACTACTTCTATTTTATATATGGACAATGCACAGTACTACTTCTATATTTATATATATATGGACAATGCACAGTACTACTTCTATTTTTATATATGGACAATGCACAGTACTACTTCTATTTTTATATATGGACAATGCACAGTACTACTTCTATTTTTATATATGGACAATGCACAGTACTACTTCTATTTTATATATATGGACAATGCACAGTACTACTTCTATTTTATATATATGGACAATGCACAGTACTACTTCTATTTTTATATATGGACAATGCACAGTACTACTTCTATTTTATATATATGGACAATGCACAGTACTACTTCTATTTTATATATATGGACAATGCACAGTACTACTTCTATTTATATATATGGACAATGCACAGTACTACTTCTATTTTTATATATGGACAATGCACAGTACTACTTCTATTTTTATATATGGACAATGCACAGTACTACTTCTATTTTTATATATGGACAATGCACAGTACTACTTCTATTTTTATATATGGACAATGTACAGTACTACTTCTATTTTATATATATGGACAATGCACAGTACTACTTCTATTTATATATTTAATCACAGTACTACTTCTATTTTTATATATGGACAATGCACAGTACTACTTCTATTTTTATATATGGACAATGCACAGTACTACTTCTATTTTTATATATGGACAATGCACAGTACTACTTCTATTTTTATATATGGACAATGCACAGTACTACTTCTATTTTTTATATATGGACAATGCACAGTACTACTTCTATTTTTATATATGGACAATGCACAGTACTACTTCTATTTTTATATATGGACAATGCACAGTACTACTTCTATTTTTATATATGGACAATGCACAGTATACTACTTTATTTTTATATATGGACAATGCACAGTACTACTTCTATTTTTATATATGGACAATGCACAGTACTACTTCTATTTTTATATATGGACAATGCACAGTACTACTTCTATTTTTATATATGGACAATGCACAGTACTACTTCTATTTTTTATATATGGACAATGCACAGTACTACTTCTATTTTTATATATGGACAATGCACAGTACTACTTCTATTTTTATATATGGACAATGCACAGTACTACTTCTATTTTTATATATGGACAATGCACAGTACTACTTCTATTTTTATATATGGACAATGCACAGTACTACTTCTATTTTTATATATGGACAATGCACAGTACTACTTCTATTTTTATATATGGACAATGCACAGTACTACTTCTATTTTTATATATGGACAATGCACAGTACTACTTCTATTTTTATATATGGACAATGCCAGTACTACTCAGTAGTACTACTTCTATTTTTTATATATGGACAATGCACAGTACTACTTCTATTTTTATATATGGACAATGCACAGTACTACTTCTATTTTTATATATGGACAATGCACAGTACTACTTCTATTTTTATATATGGACAATGCACAGTACTACTTCTATTTTTATATATGGACAATGCACAGTACTACTTCTATTTTTATATATGGACAATGCACAGTACTACTTCTATTTATATATATGGACAATGCACAGTACTACTTCTATTTTTATATATGGACAATGCACAGTACTACTTCTATTTTTATATATGGACAATGCACAGTACTACTTCTATTTTTATATATGGACAATGCACAGTACTACTTCTATTTTATATATATGGACAATGCACAGTACTACTTCTATTTTTATATATGGACAATGCACAGTACTACTTCTATTTTTATATATGGACAATGCACAGTACTACTTCTATTTTTATATATGGACAATGCACAGTACTACTTCTATTTTTATATATGGACAATGCACAGTACTACTTCTATTTTTATATATGGACAATGCACAGTACTACTTCTATTTTTATATATGGACAATGCACAGTACTACTTCTATTTTTATATATGGACAATTACTTCTATTTTATATATGGACAATGCACAGTACTACTTCTATTTTTATATATGGACAATGCACAGTACTACTTCTATTTTATATATATGGACAATGCACAGTACTACTTCTATTTTATATATATATATATATATATATATATGTACAGTAGTACTACTTATTTTATATATATGGACAATGCACAGTACTACCTATATTTATATATGGACAATGCACAGTACTACTTCTATTTTTATATATGGACAATGCACAGTACTACTTCTATTTATATATATGGACAATGCACAGTACTACTTCTATTTTTATATATGGACAATGCACAGTACTACTTCTATTTTTATATATGGACAATGCACAGTACTACTTCTATTTTTATATATGGACAATGCACAGTACTACTTCTATTTTATATATATGGACAATGCACAGTACTACTTCTATTTTATATATATGGACAATGCACAGTACTACTTCTATTTTTATATATGGACAATGCACAGTACTACTTCTATTTTTATATATGGACAATGCACAGTACTACTTCTATTTTTATATATGGACAATGCACAGTACTACTTCTATTTTTATATATGGACAATGCACAGTACTACTTCTATTTTTATATATAATATATATATGTATATATGCACAGTACTACTTCTATTTTTATATATGGACAATGCACAGTACTACTTCTATTTTTATATATGGACAATGCACAGTACTACTTCTATTTTTATATATGGACAATGCACAGTACTACTTCTATTTTTATATATGGACAATGCACAGTACTACTTCTATTTTTATATATGGACAATGCACAGTACTACTTCTATTTTTATATATGGACAATGCACAGTACTACTTCTTTTTATATATGGACAATGCACAGTACTACTTCTATTTTTATATATGGACAATGCACAGTACTACTTCTATTTTTATATATGGACAATGCACAGTACTACTTCTATTTTTATATATGGACAATGCACAGTACTACTTCTATTTTTATATATGGACAATGCACAGTACTACTTCTATTTTTATATATGGACAATGCACAGTACTACTTCTATTTTTATATATGGACAATGCACAGTACTACTTCTATTTTTATATATGGACAATGCACAGTACTACTTCTATTTATATATATGGACAATGCACAGTACTACTTCTATTTATATAAAAAATATATTATATATGGACAATGCACAGTACTACTTCTATTTTTATATATGGACAATGCACAGTACTACTTCTATTTTTATATATGGACAATGCACAGTACTACTTCTATTTTTATATATGGACAATGCACAGTACTACTTCTATTATATATATATGGACAATGCACAGTACACTACTATATATATATGGACAATGCACAGTACTACTTCTATTTATATATATGGACAATGCACAGTACTACTTCTATTTTTATATATGGACAATGCACAGTACTACTTCTATTTTTATATATGGACAATGCACAGTACTACTTCTATTTTTATATATGGACAATGCACAGTACTACTTCTATTTTATATATATGGACAATGCACAGTACTACTTCTATTTTTATATATGGACAGTGCACAGTACTACTTCTATTTTTATATATGGACAATGCACAGTACTACTTCTATTTTTATATATGGACAATGCACAGTACTACTTCTATTTTTATATATGGACATGCAGTACTACTTCTATTTATATATGGACAGTGCACAGTACTACTTCTATTTTTATATATGGACAGTGCACAGTACTACTTCTATTTATATATATGGACAGTGCACAGTACTACTTCTATTTTTATATATGGACAATGCACAGTACTACTTCTATTTTTATATATGGACAATGCACAGTACTACTTCTATTTTTATATATATGGACAATGCACAGTACTACTATTTTTATATATGGATACACATGTACTACTTCTATATTTTATATATATGGACAATGCACAGTACTACTTCTATTTTTATATATGGACAATGCACAGTACTACTTCTATTTTATATATATGGACAATGCACAGTACTACTTATATATATATATATAATGCACAGTACTACTTCTATTTTTATATATGGACAATGCACAGTACTACTTCTATTTTATATATATATATATGGATATGCACAGTACTACTTCTATTTTTATATATGGACAATGCACAGTACTACTTCTATTTTTATATATGGACAATGCACAGTACTACTTCTATTTTTATATATGGACAATGCACAGTACTACTTCTATTTTTATATATGGACAATGCACAGTACTACTTCTATTTTTATATATGGACAATGCACAGTACTACTTCTATTTTATATATATGGACAGTGCACAGTACTACTTCTATTTTTATATATGGACAGTGCACAGTACTACTTCTATTTTTATATATGGACAATGCACAGTACTACTTCTATTTTTATATATGGACAGTGCACAGTACTACTTCTATTTTTATATATGGACAGTGCACAGTACTACTTCTATTTTTATATATGGACAATGCACAGTACTACTTCTATTTTTATATATGGACAGTGCACAGTACTACTTCTATTTTTATATATGGACAATGCACAGTACTACTTCTATTTTTATATATGGACAATGCACAGTACTACTTCTATTTTTATATATGGACAATGCACAGTACTACTTCTATTTTTATATATGGACAATGCACAGTACTACTTCTATTTATATATATGGACAATGCACAGTACTACTTCTATTTTTATATATGGACAATGCACAGTACTACTTCTATTTTTATATATGGACAGTGCACAGTACTACTTCTATTTTTATATATGGACAATGCACAGTACTACTTCTATTTATATATATATATTTTATATATATATATATACTACTTCTATTTTATATATATGGACAATGCACAGTACTACTTCTATTTTTATATATGGACAATGCACAGTACTACTTCTATTTTTATATATGGACAGTGCACAGTACTACTTCTATTTTTATATATGGACAATGCACAGTACTACTTCTATTTTTATATATGGACAATGCACAGTACTACTTCTATTTTTATATATGGACAATGCACAGTACTACTTCTATTTTTATATATGGACAATGCACAGTACTACTTCTATTTTTATATATGGACAATGCACAGTACTACTTCTATTTTTATATATGGACAATGCACAGTACTACTTCTATTTTTATATATGGACAATGCACAGTACTACTTCTATTTTTATATATGGACAATGCACAGTACTACTTCTATTTTATATAAAAATATATTTTATATATGGACAGTGCACAGTACTACTTCTATTTATATATATGGACAATGCACAGTACTACTTCTATTTTATATATATGGACAATGCACAGTACTACTTCTATTTTTATATATGGACAATGCACAGTACTACTTCTATTTTTATATATGGACAATGCACAGTACTACTTCTATTTTTATATATGGACAATGCACAGTACTACTTATTTTTATATATGGACAATGCACAGTACTACTTCTATTTTTATATATGGACAATGCACAGTACTACTTCTATTTTATATATATGGACAGTGCACAGTACTACTTCTATTTTATATATATGGACAATGCACAGTACTACTTCTATTTTTATATATGGACAATGCACAGTACTACTTCTATTTTATATATATGGACAATGCACAGTACTACTTCTATTTTATATATATGGACAATGCACAGTACTACTTCTATTTTTATATATGGACAATGCACAGTACTACTTCTATTTTTATATATGGACAATGCACAGTACTACTTCTATTTTTATATATGGACAATGCACAGTACTACTTCTATTTTTATATATGGACAATGCACAGTACTACTTCTATTTTTATATATGGACAGTGCACAGTACTACTTCTATTTTTATATATGGACAATGCACAGTACTACTTCTATTTTATATATATGGACAATGCACAGTACTACTTCTAAATTATATATATGGACAATACACAGTACTACTTCTATTTTTATATATGGACAATGCACAGTACTACTTCTATTTTTATATATGGACAATGCATACTACCTATTTTATATATATGGACAGTGCACAGTACTACTATTTATATATATGAAAATACAGTACTACTTCTATTTTATATATATGGACAATGCACAGTACTACTTCTATTTTTATATATGGACAATGCACAGTACTACTTCTATTTTTATATATGGACAATGCACAGTACTACTTCTATTTTTATATATGGACAATGCACAGTACTACTTCTATTTTTATATATGGACAATGCACAGTACTACTTCTATTTTTATATATGGACAATGCACAGTACTACTTCTATTATTATATATGGACAATGCACAGTACTACTCTATTTTATATATATGGACAATGCACAGTACTACTTCTATTTTTATATATGGACAATGCACAGTACTACTTCTATTTTATATATATGGACAATGCACAGTACTACTTCTATTTTTATATATGGACAATGCACAGTACTACTTCTATTTTATATATATGGACAATGCACAGTACTACTTCTATTTTTATATATATAATGCACAATACTACTTCTATTTTATATATGGACAATCACAGTATTTATATATATGGACAATGCACAGTACTACTTCTATTATTATATATGGACAATGCACAGTACTACTTCTATTATTATATATGGACAATGCACAGTACTACTTCTATTTTTATATATGGACAATGCACAGTACTACTTCTATTTTATATATATGGACAATGCACAAGTACTACTTCTATTTTATATATGGACAATGCACAGTACTACTTCTATTTATATATATGGACAATGCACAGTACTACTTATATTTATATATGGACAATGCACAGTACTACTTCTATTTATATATATGGACAATGCACAGTACTACTTCTATTTTTATATATGGACAATGCACAGTACTACATCTATTATATATATATGGACAATATACAGTACTACATCTATATATATATATGGACAATGCACAGTACTACTTCTATTTATATATATGGACAATGCACAGTACTACTTCTATTTTTATATATATACAGTGCACAGTACTACTACTATATATATATATATATATATGGACAATGCACAGTACTACTATATATATATATATACGCACAATGCTATTACATACAGTACTACTATATTTACATATATATACATATACATTATATAGTACTACATCTATATATTATATAGGACCAGGATGACACAGTATATATATTATATAGTACCAATGACACAGTATATATTTTATATAGTACCATGCACAGTATACATCTATATATATATATATAACATATACACAGTACTACATATATATTATATGTACAAGATGACACAGTATATATATTATATAGTACCAGGTATGACATCAGTATATATATTATATAGACCAGGTATGACATGCAGTATATATATATTATATAGTACCAGGTATACATAGTATATATATATTATATAGTACAGGTATGATATATATATATATATATATAGTACTATACATATATATATATTATATAGTACCAGGCGTCACATCAGTATATATATTAAATAGTACCAGGCATGACATCAGTATATATATTATATAGTACCAGGCATGACATCAGTATATATATTATATAGTACCAGGTGTCACACCAGTATATATATATTATATAGTACCAGGTATGACATCATTATATATATTATATAGTACCAGGTATGACATCAGTATATATATTATATAGTACCAGGTATGACATCAGTATATATATTATATAGTACCAGGTGTCACATCATTATATATATTATATAGTACCAGGTATGACATCAGTATATATATTATATAGTACCAGGTATCACATCAGTATATATATATTATATAGTACCAGGTATCACATCAGTATATATATTATATAGTACCAGGTATCACATCAGTATATATATTATATAGTATCAGGTATCACATCAGTATATATATATATTATATAGTACCAGGTATAACATCAGTATATATATATTATATAGTACCAGGTATCACATCAGTATATATATTATATAGTACCAGGTATGACATCAGTATATATTACATAGTATCAGGTATTACCTATCACATCAGTATATATTACATAGTATTGGGTATCACCCTAATTGGGATAGCTCTGTGGAATATGATGGTGCTATCTAAGTAAGTGAAAAAAACAAAATGACCAGCCTGACTGTGCATTGCACACACCATGTAGGTGACAACTAGTAATCCAAATACGTTGTACACTGATTTTTCTGTGCATTTGGCACTGAAAGGGTGACTGAGGATCACACAAAACACTCCACTGATACCGTGGATGAAAAAATAAGGATTTGGCACTCAAAGGGTTACTGCGAGTCAAGCAGTGTATATAAAAAAAACATACACTGCTGCAAAAAATCATTAAAGGTGTTGTCCAATAATGAGTAATTTAGGATAAATATCTGACCGGTGGCCCTCACATGGATCAACTTAACGGGCCACTTCTAATACCCGCACTATGCACAATATGGGGTGAGAAGCAACTGGCTCTGTGCAGTATATAGTGGCTGGGCACAAATCACCTCCTGATAACAAACAGATAACAGATCCCTCTGTTATGCACCACAACTCTCCAGATTGTTTTTTGATCTGTTGTAAATAACTTCTCTACTTAGATTGCATTTTGTTTTGGTTTTTTTAAGGACTCTAAAATCCTTTGAAGATCATGTGTATAAAAATCTGTGAATTTTCAGTTCTTGTATAACACCATGTCTGATGAAGGAAGCTAGTACTCCTGAAAGCTTACTTATAAATATACTCAGCCTCTAAAAGGTATCGTCTGATTTCTTCACTCTTCCACTACTTTCAATGGCTAACACAGTACAACATTATACTATTACCTGTACTAGTGTCAGTCTTTTATGCTCAGTGATTTCATGGTAGTTCTCTGGTCAGTATGTATTTGTACATACGTAGCTCGGTCTCCACATGCGTCATTCTGCAGCTTTCAAGTGCAGATTCTAAGTGTATAGGCCAGAATTGGACCAGAAGGGAACTGAAGGTAACCACAACCCACTAAATGCAAACCAAACAATTAGCCACATAGTGCTTCTCACTATAATCACTGTTGTCCTTCCCATACTTGCAAAAACCACTCTACCACCCCAAACCAGCCATGTCACTAAGATTATCTTTATCTCTCCATCTATCCTATCCCACCATCTGACCTTCTCTGCGCAGCTACTCACACACCTACAAGCTTTCTGCCCCAGACACACACAACCTCCCCACACTCTCTCCTCCTTACACCTGCTATCCCTCTCCCTGCTACTCCTCACTTCTGGTGACATCTCCCAATCCTGGACCACCCCAGCACTTCCCTGCTGTAGGATCTTTCCGCACCATCGGCATCAGAGCACAGAACCCCCTAAATCTTACCCCTATCTTACCCGCTCCTGCCCCTCCCCACACCCTCCCCGGTGCACTATGGAACGCTCGCTCTGTACGCAACAAACTTGACTACATCCACGACCTCTTCATTTCTCATAAATTATCACTTCTCGGTATCACAGAAACATGGCTGACACCCTCAGACACCACCTCCCCTGCTGCCCTCTCTTATGGAGGTCTGCAATTATCGCACACTCCCCGCCCCAACAATAAATCTGGTGGAGGTGTAGGCGTACTCCTGTCTGACAATTGTTACTTTGCCCCAATCCAGCCGCTACCTGCTCTCACCCTCCCCACCTTTGAAGTGCACTCTGTTCGCATTTACTCGCCCTCCATCTGGCCGTCATATCGACCGCCAACACCTACTGCTGCCTTTATTGACCACTTCATCACCTGGCTAATGCACTTCCTATTCACAGACATCCCCACCATCATCATGGGTGACTTCAACATCCCCATTAACACAAACCACCCCGCCGCTTCCAGTCTCCTGTCACTCACTGCCTCCTTTGGTCTCTCTCAATGGTCCTCCTCTGCCACCCACACAAAGGGGCACACGCTGGACCTCATATTCACCCGCCTCTGCTCTCTAGCCAACCTCTCTAACCTCTCTCCGTCCACGCTCTCTGACCACAACCTGCTGACATTCTCTGCCCTCTCCTCTGTAATAGACCCCCCAACCCCTAAACCAACACGCCACTGCAGAAACCTTAATCGCCTTGACAGCCGCACGCTCTCAGACTCTCTCCTACCACTCGCTGACAATCTCACTCCAGGATGTAGACACTGCCGCTGACTTCTACAATACCACCATCACTGCAGTCCTTGACTCTGTGGCCCCTTCACTAACACAAGAGCCCAACCAATCAATAGGCAGCCCTGGCACACCGCCCTGACTAAAAAACTGAGACGTGCCTCACGGGTTGCTGAACGCCTCTGGAAGAAAAGTCACTCCTTAGGACTTCCTTAGGTACAAAGAGGCAGTTCTCACATTCAAGAATGCACTCACCTCTGCAAAGCAGGTCTACTTCTCCGCACTAATATCTGCCCTATCCCACAACCCCAAACAGCTATTTACTACCTTCACCTCCCTTCTCTGTCCTCCTGCGCCCCCTCTGACATCACTTATCACAGCTGATGACTTTGCCTCTTATTTCAAAAGCAAAAGCGACACCATCAGAGACAGTCTCACCCTACACCCCCGACAACCACTCTACCCAACTGTCCCGTGCTCTTCATCTTTAACCTGTTTCTCCACCGTCACTGATGACAAGCTCTCTAACCTAATCTCTAAATCCCACCTCACCTCCTGAGTGCTCGACCCCATCAAGTCACACCTCATCCCCAAACTCTCTGAAGTCATTACTCCTGCCCTAACCCAATCAGACCCCATCACTCCACAGAAACTGCCCTAACCAAGGTCACTAATGACCTTCTAACTGCCAAAGCCAAGCGTCACTCCTCTGTCCTCCTCCTCCTCGACCTCTCCTCTGCCTTTGACACAGTCAACCATTCCCTCCTGCTTGAAACTCTTTCATCCTTTGGCATCTCAGACCTGGCCCTTTCCTGGATCTCCTCATACCTCACCAACCGCACATTCAGTGTCTCCCACTTGCACACCACCTCCCCGCCACGCCATCTTTCTGTAGGTGTCCCCCAAGGCTCCGTCCTAGGACCCCTCCTGCTCTCCATCCACACCCTAGGCCTTGGCCAACTCATAGAATCCCATGGTTTCCATTACCATTGCTATGCTGATGACACCCAAATATATCTCTCTGGACCAGACATTACCTCCTTGCTGTCCAGAGTCCCAGAACGTCTCGCAGCCGTAGCCTCCTTTCTCTACTCCCGCTTTCTCAAACTCAACATTGAGAAAACGGAGTTCATAATCTTCACCCCTCCACGCATGACCACCCTACCTGACCCATCTATCAAAATTAATGGAACCACGCTCACCCCAGTCCCACAGGCCCGCTGCCTTGGGATAACCTAGACTTTGACCTATCCTTCAAGCCTCATATTCAAACCCTCAACACGTCCTGCCGCCTCCAACTCAAGAGCATCCACCGAATCCGCTCCTTCCTCACCCCTGAAACTACAAAGATGCTAGTCCACGCCCTCATAATCTCTCACTTAGACTACTGTAACACCCTTCTCCATGGCCTCCCAGCTAACACTCTTGCCCCCTCCAGTCCACCTTAAACTGTGCTGCTCGCTTAATACACCTCTCCCCCCGTTCTTCATCAGCCGCTCCCCTCTGCCAATCCCTCCACTGGCTACCCATCGCCCAGCGAATAGAGTTCAAACTACTAACGCTGACATACAAAGCCCTCCACAACCTGTCCCCTCCATATACAGTGCCTTGCGAAAGTATTCGGCCCCCTAGAACTTTTCAACCTTTTGCCACATTTCAGGCTTCAAACATAAGGATATAAAATTTTAATTTTTTGGTGAGGAATCAACAACAAGTGGGACACAATTGTGAAGTGGAACAAAATTTATTGGTTATATTAAACTTCTGTAAAAAATAAAAAACTGAAAAGTGGGGCGTGCAATATTATTCGGCCCCTTTACTTTCAGTGCAGCAAACTCAGTCCAGAAGTTCAGTGAGGATCTCTGAATGATCCAATGTTGTCCTAAATGACTGATGATGATAAATATAATACACCTGTGTGTAATCAAGTCTCCGTATAAATGCACCTGCTCTGTCATAGTCTCAGGGTTCTGTTTAAAGCGCAGAGAGCATCATGAAGACCAAGGAACACACCAGGCAGGTCCGTGATAATGTTGTGGAGAAGTTTAAAGCCGTATTTGGATACAAAAAGATTTCCCAAACTTTAAACATCCCAAGGAGCACTGTGCAAGCGATCCTATTGAAATGGAAGGAGTATCAGACCACTGCAAATCTACCAAGACCCGGCCCTCCCTCTAAACTTTCATCTCAAACAAGGAGAAGACTGATCAGAGATGCAGCCAAGAGGCCCATGATCACTCTGGATGAACTGCAGAGATCTACAGCTGAGGTGGGAGAGTCTGTCCATAGGACAACAATCAGTCGTACACTGCACAAATCTAGCCTTTATGGAAGAGTGGCAAGAAGAAAGCCATTTCTCAAAGATATCCATAAAAAGCCACCTGGGAGACACCAAACATGTGGAAGAAGGTGCTCTGCTCAGATGAAACCAAAATCCAACTTTTTGGCCACAATGCAAAACGATATGTTTGGCGTAAAAGCAACACAGCTCATCCCCTTGAACACACCACCAAGAAAACCTGTTGGAGTCTGCAAAAGACCTGAGACTGGGACGGAGATTTATCTTCCAACAAGACAATGTCCCATAGCGTCCCCTCCACACAGTATAATGTCCCATAACGGCCCCTCCACATAGTATAATGTCCCATAGCGTCCCCTCCACACAGTATAATGTCCCATAGTGGCCCCTCCACACAGTATAATGTCCCATAGTGGCCCTTCCACACAGTATAATGTCCCATAGTGGCCCCTCCATACAGTATAATGTCCCATAGTGGCCCCTCCACACAGTATAATGTGCCATAGTGGCCCTTCCACACAGTATAATGTCCCATAGTGGCCCCTCCATACAGTATAATGTCCCATAGTGGCCCCTCCACACAGTATAATGTCCCATGGCGGCCCCTCCACACAGTATAATGTCCCATAACAGCTCCTCCACACAGTATAATGTCCCATAGCATTCCCTCCACACAGTATCATGTCACATAGTGGCCCCTGCACACAGTATAATGTCCCATAGTGGCCCCTCCACACAGTATAATGTCCCATAGTGGCCCCTGCACACAGTATAATGTGCCATAGTGGCCCTTCCACACAGTATAATGTCCCATAGTGGCCCCTGCACACAGTATAATGTCCCATAGTGGCCCCTCCACACAGTATAATGTCCCATAGTGGCCCTTCCACACAGTATAATGTCCCATAGTGGCCCCTCCATACAGTATAATGTCCCATAGTGGCCCCTCCACACAGTATAATGTGCCATAGTGGCCCTTCCACACAGTATAATGTCCCATAGTGGCCCCTCCATACAGTATAATGTCCCATAGTGGCCCCTCCACACAGTATAATGTCCCATGGCGGCCCCTCCACACAGTATAATGTCCCATAGTGGCCCCTCCATACAGTATAAATGTGCCATAGTATCCCTCAGCTCTGTAAACAGTAATGTCCTATAGTATAATACAGTATGATGTCACTGCTGAGCCGATTGGTCCTTTGGCTGGGCCAGGTGTCCAGCAACCATTTGATGTCATTGAACTGAATGGGTATATATTGCTGCAATATCTACAACAAAGGCTCCCATTTCATCAGGACCCACTAGTCATCAAGAGTAAGCCTGGTGCCCGCATCTCAGTGTTATCCGGAATGATTATTTATTAACCTTATTAACCTGTTTATCTTATCACATTTTATTGGGATCATTGTCTTTATTTCACCATCTTAGAATTAACCAATTATAAAAAAAAACCCTAAAGTTTCCCTACATGGGGAAAAAAGGAAGTTTGTCAGCTATCACCCTGCAGCCTTGGTTACGGCCACACGCCACCCTGAAAATAATCCGCCCCATGTAGAGTGCTATAGAGTGAGAGAGTACTATAGTAGTGTGCTGTAGAGTGTCAGATGTCAGTAATAGAGTGCTGTAGAGGGTGTCAGGATCTGGGGGGGGTTGACATGGACACAGACTCCAAGGTATTAGTCCAAGTATTGAGTTTTATTCACTCAAACACTCCTTGGTACATGCAACATAACAAAACAAACACCTGCCCGTCTGGGCTCTAACTAAACATTAATGGGTTACCTCACCTAGAATAGGAACAAGTTCACACAGTCAGGATTGTCTTCAGCAGTAGGCACTCTCTTTGTGGCTTTCCAGCCAAGCTCTGCCCCAGTCTGCTCTCCTAGCAGACTTCTTATATCCCCCCCCATCTTTTCCAGACCGGAGGGCTGGGCATTTGTGACCATCATACAATGTACTCTTGACAGGGCATCAGCATTTCTCAACAATTTTCCTGGTCTGTGCTCTACACTGAAAATAAAATTTTGCAAGGACAGAAACCATATGGTAACCCTAGCATTTCTATCCTTATTCATTTTCATCCACGTGAGAGGGGCATGGTCAGTTATCAACTTAAACTTTCAGCCTAGGAGGTAATATTTTAGGGCATCCAGTGCCCTCTTAATAGCTAAGCACTCCCTTTCTACAATGGCGTAGTTTTTCTCAGTAGATGACAGCTTCCTGCTCAGGTACATCACTGGATGCTCCTCTCCATTTATAACCTGGGACAGCACCGCTCCCAGACCTGCATCCGAGGACTCTGTCTGCACCAGGAACTCCGTCCTAAAATCAGGGGTTATCAGGACTGGCTGTTGGCATAGAGCTAGCTTTAGCCTCTGGATGCCTCCTTTGCTTCTGTTATCCAGTGGATCATCACTGACTTCCCACCTTTCGTCAGGTCAGTGAGAGGAGATGCAATAGAGGCTAAATTTGGCACAAACCTACGATAGTAGCCAGCAATTCCAAGAAACACCCTGACTTGTTTTTTGGTTAGCAGCCTTGGCCAGTTCTGTATTGCCTCCACCTTATTGATTTGGGGCTTTATTACTCTTTTGCCAATTACATAGCCTAGGTACTTGGCTTCTTCTAGCCCTAAAGCACATTTCTCAGGGTTAATAGTAAGGCCTGCCTCGTTTATGGAGTCTAGTACTGCCTGTACCTTACAGAGGTGACTTTCCCAGTCTGGGCTATGAATGACCACATCATCCAGGTAAGCCGCTGTGTAGTCACGATGTGGACGCAAGATTTGGTCCATCAACCTCTGAAAGGTAGCTGAAGCTCCATGCAACCCGAATGGGATAACCCTGTACTGGAACAATCCTTCTGGTATGGCAAAGGCAGTTTTCTCTTTGGCTTCCTCAGACAAAGGTATTTGCCAGTAACCTTTTGTCAGATCCAGTGTGGTTATGTATCTCGCATTACCCATCTTCTCAATAAGCTCATCTACTCTGGGCATTGGATAAGCATCAAACTTTGAAATTTCATTTAATTTTCTAAAATCGTTACAGAACCGCCAGGTACCATTGGGCTTTGGTATCAAGACAATTGGGTTAGACCAGTCACTTTTAGACTCCTCAATCACACCTAACTCCAGCATGTGTTTAACCTCGGCTGACAGTACCTCCTATACGTGCCTCTGGTATTCTATAGAGTTCGAGGTTTATTTTCCGCCCAGGTTCCGTCTCCACACAGTGCTCTATTAGGTGTGTACGCCCTGGTAGATTAGAGAACTTACGTTTATTTCTCTGCAGGAACTCTTTTGCCTCTTGTTCTTGGGGCGCTGACAGAGTCTCATTTATATAGACTGGAGGGATTGGTGGCAACGAATCATCCACTTCTGCATTTGAGGCCACCAAGGTTTCTCTCTGGGTCCAGGGCTTGATCAAATTTACATGGTAAATTTGAAATGGCTTCCTTTTCTCTGGTTGGTGCACCTTATAGTTCACTGGCCCTATTTTTTCCACAATTTCATATGGGCCTTCCCACTTTGCTAAGAATTTACTTTCCACCGTCGGCACCAATATAAGTAAGGGGATACCCTGGGCTAAATTCTCGGATTCTGGCAGAACGGTTGTAAATTCTGCTTTGGGCCTCTTGTGCTTTTTGCAGATGTTCTTTTACCACTGGCATGACTGTTGCAATACGGTCTTGCATTTGAGCTACATGCTCTATGACACTTTTGTATGGGGAAGCCTCAGTTTCCCATGTTTCCTTGGCTATATCTAGTAAGCCTCTGGAGTGTCTACCATAGACTAACTCAAAAGGGGAAAAACCTGTGGAAGCTTTTGGAACTTCTCTAATAGAGAACATCAGATATGGCTACAGGAAGTCCCAATCACAACTATCTTTTTCTACCACTTTTTTAAGTATGTGTTTAAGAGTTTTGTTAAAGCGCTCCACTAACCCATCTGTCTGGGGGTGATACACAGAGGTCCGTATGTGGGTAATTTTAAATCGCTTGCACAGCTCTTTCATCACCTTTGACATGAATGGTGTGCCCTGGTCGGTCAGTATTTCTTTAGGTATGCCTGTTCTTGAAAATATAGAATAACTCACGGGCAATACTCTTTGATGCAGTATTACACAAAGGAACCGCCTCAGGCTAGCGAGTAGCATAATCTAAAACAACCAGGATATATTGGTGACCTCTAGCTGACTTGACTATTGGACCGACCAAGTCCATAGCAATCCTTTCAAAAGGTACTTCAATGATGGGCAGTGGAACCAAGGGACTACGGAAATGTGGGGTTGGGGCATGTATCCGACAAGTAGGACAGGATGCACAGTAGTCCTTCACTTCCCTATAAACGCCCGGCCAATAAAACCTTTGGAGAATCCTCTCCTGTGTTTTCTCAGACCCTAGGTGTCCCCCAAGTACATGATTATGGGCCATATCAAGTACCATACAGCGGTACGGCTTAGGTACAAGAAGCTGATCCACAATTTCCCCATTACTTTTTGCAACTCGATACAAGAGGTCATTATTCATGGCAAAATGGGGAAATAGGTGATCAGCATCCAGTTCCTGAGGCACACTGTTTACGACTGTCACACTTTCATGAGCATTAGCAAGAGTGGGGTCTCTCAACTGTGAAGTACCAAAATTATCCCAGGAGACCTGTAATTCAGGTATATCATGCCCAGGAGCTGGGGAAGGGGTATCATCCTCCTCTCCAGCTAGGACCTCTAACGGAAAAGGGTCACACTCCGCATGCACTTTGGGTGTAGGCGGGGTGCTTGTCCGGGATACAGTCCTCAGCTATCAAGCTGGCATGTACTAAAGTTACCAAGTTATCAAGCAACTCCTGGACACCATTCACCACAACATTGCAGACCTGAGGCTCAGTCTCTAGACCCGGTGCCGCAGCACAGACAGGTTCTGCGAACAAGGATGGACTCCCACCAGCGTCACACTCCATCGACTCAGAGGAGAGAGGGCAATGGGCAGCAATATGTCCCCGCTCATGGCATCTCCAGCACTGTACTAGGCCTGGTTTCTCCAGAAGAGAATCCCGTTTGGGCCTAGTGGACTGCTTTCGCCCATGAGACCCCTCTAAAACTTTTCCCTCCCCTTCAATAAATGGAACAGTCTTACCGGGAGGTGCCCTCCACCTGGTGTTCCTAGGAGGTGAGCGAGCTGTAAGGACATAGCAGAGTTCAGCCTCAGTCGCAAGGAACCTTTCTACAAGGCTGACAAGTTGGTTGGTATCTTTGGGGTCTCCATGTCCAACCCAGCACTGCAACACAGGAGGAAGAGATCTGACGAACCGGTCTAGGACCACCTTCTCCACAATCTGTGCAGGGGTACAGGAGTCTGGTTCCAGCCATTTCTTTACCAGGTGAATAAGGTCGTACATCTGGAACCTGGCAGGTTTGTCCAAATGGTAACTCCAGGTATGCACCCGCCAGGCACGACAGCCGTGGTCACTCCCAGCCGAGCAAGAATTTCTGCTTTCAGTTTATTATAGTCTCTGACAGACATCCTGTTGGCAGAGATCATAATATGCTTTCTGGGGTTCACCTGTCAGATAAGGTACGATGACATCTGCCCAGTCAGCAGCAGGCAGTCTCTCTCATTCAGCCACCCTTTCAAACACGGTAAGGTAGGCCTTCACCCAGTGGCGTAGCTAGCGGGGGGGCCGAGGGGGCGGCTGCCCGGGGCCCACTGACTTTTTGGGGCCCACCCCGGGGCCGCCATTATTACATCCTTTATTTCTAACTGGATCGGTGCAGACACCGATCTAGTTAAAACGTATCCTGCAACTTCACAGTATTGTAAACCGCAAGCCCCCGAGACCACAGACTGATGTCTGCTTCTCACACAGGCGGCACGATGACGTCACAACATTGCGCGGCCTGCGCTCAGACACAGACGTCCTGTGCGTGGACAGGGAGGAACCGGCGGCTCCATTCATCAGCATCGCAGGTGAGTAGGACTTGTTTCTTTTTTTTTAGCGCAGCTGTGGGTATATTAATAGTATAAGTGGTGGAAATATAACTATAAAGGGAGGATTCATTAGGAGGAATTATGACGATGGGGGGTCATTTATATAAGGGTTATTACGGGGTATTATGAATACAAGGGGGAGGTTATTTATATAAGGGGCCATCATTTATATTAGGGGGTATTATGAACATAAGGGGGTGGTCACTGATATACGGGGTCATTAGAGGTGCAGTATTTATGTCAGGGGGAATCAGGGGCATAATATGAGGGTCAATTAATTTAATGAAAGTGGCACTTGGGCTTTATTAAGACTAAGGCCCCACGTAGCAGCTGCAGGAAAAACCATGGCGGTAACATTGTGGTTTTTCCCGCAGCGCTTTTCACAGAAGGTCTGCAGAGGTTTCCTCTGTGAACTTTCTGTTTTCAATACACCTAAATGGAAATAGCCAGCATTTCCATAGGTATAATTGACATGCTGCGATTTCCAAAACCGCAACGGTTTTGGAAATCGCAGTGCGTCTGCTGCACGTATTTTTCCGCTATGTGTGGATGGGATTTGCTAGAATGCCACGTTTTTTTTCTGTGCGTTTTCGCCACATGGGGCCTCCATCCCATTATTACTTTGCAGTAAAATATGCGCAGCAGATACGCTGCGATTTCCAAAACAGTCGCAGTTTTGGAAATCGCAGCATGCCAATTATACCTACGGAAATGCCGGCGGTTTCCCTATAGCTATAATTGAAGCAGAAAGTCCACAGAGGAAACCTCTGCAAACATTCTGTGCAAAGTGCTGCAGGAAGATCTGCGCTGCGTCGCCGCAGTTTTTCCCACAGCTGTTTTTTGCTGCGGTACGCCACGTGGGGCCTTATAGCGTTTTCCAGCTCATTTTTTATTGATGGTCTATCCTCAGAATAAATCACCAATAAGAGATAAGAGATTCCCCACTGATCAGCCGTATGGAGGGGCTATGGTACCTGTGTATATCACACCATGTCTGTATATAGTGACCCCCCCCCCCAGATCAGCTGTATGAGGGGCCCTGGCGCCTGTGTATATCATACGCTGTCTGTATATAGTGACCCCCCCAGATCAGCTGTATGAGGGGCTCCGGCGCCTGTGTATATCACACCATGTCTGTATATAGTGACCCCCCCAGATCAGCTGTATGAGGGGCTATGGCGCCTGTGTATATCACACACTGTCTGCATATAGTGACCGTGTGATGTAATTCCAGCCTTGTCACATAGATGTGTATAAGACGAGGCTGTAGTTACATGACATGGCCGCTATGAGATGACACTGTGTAACAGAGAAGGGGTCACGGCGCTTACACAGGTACCACGGTTCATTCAAACAGCTGATCCTCGGGGCCCCGGGTACTGGAACCCCAATAATTTTTTTTTCCCTTTTTTTTTTTTTAATTAGGAAACACCTGGGGCATTATTAATAAGGAGAACTATTTAAAGGGGTGCATAGGGACATTATTAGTTTAAAGATGCACTTGGGGGTATTATTCATTATGGGGGGTTATATTATATATTATATAATCGGGGTAGCAGCAGGATTGGGGCTTTGTGTAGGTGAGGACAATGTGGGTCGGTGCCTGGAAAAGTGAGGAGCCAAAGATGTCTGTGCTGCAAACTTTACAGAGACTGGAAGAAGTGGTCATGGCCGTCCAGATAAAAGAGACGGGGAATGTGAACGATTAGTAAGAGA
Source organism: Leptodactylus fallax (assembly GCA_947044405.1). Classification (NCBI taxonomy): domain Eukaryota; kingdom Metazoa; phylum Chordata; class Amphibia; order Anura; family Leptodactylidae; genus Leptodactylus; species Leptodactylus fallax. The sequence continues at coordinate 36,818 of CAMRHE010000881.1, forward strand.
CGTCACCGGTAAGTCACTAAATGTTACTGCCCAGTATTCACCTAAATCGTCCGCAGAGCCCTTTGTAGAGCTGATATGCTGCAACCCAGTCGGATGAGACCGGAGGATGGGAGTAGTAGTGGTGGATGCTGTGCCACCTAGCAGGCCGAGCATGCTCCCAAACGGCTCCAGTCCCACTCCTAGGCTGGACAAGGTCAAGGGGGGTCCTGCAGCACTACCGGATGGTGGTTTGTTTTGTTTTGTTTTGTTTGTTTGAGTTGGAAGGGACCTCAAGGGCCATCGAGTCCAACCCCCTGCAAAAGCAGGAATTCCTAGATCATCCCAGCTATATACCTATCCAGATTCTGCTTGAAGATTTCAATTGATGAAGAACTCACCACCTCCCGTGGCAGCCTATTCCACTCCCTCACTACCCTTACTGTTAGAAAGTTTTTCCTCATGTCTAATCTGAATCTCCTTCCCCTTAGTTTCATCCCATTACTTCTCGTGCTTCCTTCTGCTAATGAGAATAGGGTAGATCCCTCTGCACTGTGACAACTTTTCAGATATTTAAATACCGCTATTAAGTCTCCCCTTAGCCTTCTCTTCTGCAAACTAAGCAGTCCCAATTCTTTTAGCCTTTCTTCGTAGGACATGGTTTGTAGACCTTCCACCATTTTGGTTGCTCTTCTCTGGACCTGCTCCAATGAATCGATGTCTTTCTTAAACTGGGGCGCCCAGAACTGTACACAGTATTCCAGGTGGCGTCTGACCAGGGCAGAGTACAGCGGAATAATTACCTCTCTTGATCTAGCTTCAATGCTCGTCTTGATACATCCTAGAATTTGGTTAGCCTTTTTAGCCACCGCACCGCACTGTTGACTCATGTTGAGTTTGTGATCTATTATTATGCCCAGATCCTTTTCCCCTGTACTCTCACTTAGTACTATTCCTCCCATACTATATATGCTTCTTGCATTTCTGTTACCCAGATGTAGAACTTTGCATTTGTCCCTGTTGAATACCATTTTGTTCACCTCAGCCCATTGTTCCAGTGTGTCTAAGTCCTTTTGGATGCACTCTCTCTCCTCTCTAGTGTTGGCCATTCCTCCTAGCTTTGTATCATCTGCAAATTTTATTAGTTCCCCATTAATCCCATCATCCAGATCATTTATAAAAATATTAAAAAGTACTGGGCCCAGGACAGAGCCCTGCGGCACCCCGCTTTTTACTTTCTTCCAGTTTGATGTATAGCCATTTAGAATTACTCGTTGTGCCCGATCATTAAGCCAGTTGTAAACCCACCTCACTGATATTTTATCAAAGCCATACTTGATAATTTTTTCAATAAGAATGTTATGTGATACTTTATCAAAGGCCTTACTAAAGTCAAGATATACTATGTCCACTGCATTCCCCTGGTCCAACCATTCAGTGACTTTATTATAGAAGGAAATAAGATTAGTCTGACAAGATTTATTAGGCATAAATCCGTGCTGGCTCTGATTAATTAAAGCCTTCCCATCCAGGTACCGGCCTATAATTTCCTGGGTCGTCCCTATTCCCCTTTTTGTAGATGGGGACCACATTTGCCCTTTTCCAATCTAGAGGGACCACTCCTGTTTCCCATGACTTATTAAAGATTATTGCAAGGGGTTCTGTTATTTCCTCTGCTAATTCTTTTAAAACTCTAGGGTGTAAATCATCCGGTCCTGGGGACTTGGTTTCCTTAATCTTAGCTAAATGTTCTCTTACCAAACCTTCACTTATAATCAGCTTGGAGTCCTCATTCCCCTCATCACTATCACCATTAATGTTGATATTTCCATCCATTTCTTGGGAGAAGACGGATACAAAATATGAATTTAGTAACTCCACCTGCTGATCCACCATGTTAACTTTTTCACTCTTTTCGTTCTTCAGGACTCCAATGGTTTCCTTCACTTTTCTTTTGCTCTTAACATATCCCCAAAAACCTTTTACCTTACTCTTAACTTCTTTTGCAAGCTTCAATTCGTATTCAGCCTTAGCTTTTTTAATGCTTATCTTGCAGAGTCTGCAAACTGCTGTATACTCTCCCTTAGATATAGCTCCCATCTTCCACTTGTTGTATGTTTCCTTTTTCTTTTTTAGTAGGTTATGTAATTTTTTGGTCATCCATCCTGGAGTTTTTAGGTGATTCCCATTTTTCTTGCTTCTAGGTATTGTTAGTTCCTGTGCATTAATGATTTCCCTACGGAAAATTTCCCACCCCTCATGTGCATTTTTGTGCTTAAGTATTTTTCGCCATGGAATTCTACTAACCCTTACCTTTAGGCCCCTAAAATCTGCCCTACTAAAATTGAGCCTTCTAGTCTTTGTCTTCTCAGGTCTTCTTCTTACAACCCCAAACTCGAGTATAGCATGGTCGCTGAATCCCAATGTCCCTGCTACCCTTAATTCCTTAACCATGTCCTCCTTGTTAGTTAAAACTAGGTCCAGAATGGATGTTCCTCTCGTGTTTTTTTCTACTAACTGGGCAATGAAGTTGTCTGCTAGAGAGGATAAAAATTTGATAGTGGTGGTAGTAGTTCTTTCCCCCGGGGCACTTCCAGTTGAAGAGGGGGACCTCTCCTACCTGAGCCGGTGTGGTGTTGGTCGGAAGAGCCCTGATAGTAAAGCAGGCACGACTCAGGGGTCAGCGTTGCAGGTAAACCAAACAGCCTTTTATTTAGGCAACTGGAACAAAAGACAACAGCAGCTTCCAGATGGGGGTAGTAGTCCTGCAGTGTCCTAACCCCAGCCTTGGTTCTAGGAGGGTGCCCCAAAGACAGTATCGGCTCCACAAGATGGCTTCCTCTACTCCACCTCTGTACCTCTCCCAGCTTGCTATACTGGGGATAGAGTTACAGGGAGTCCTGACAGGGAACTGGATACTAGGTCCGAATGCGGCTCTCCTGTCAGGGTCCTCTCCTGCTCCTCTGGGCACGACACGAATCAAGTTCAGCCACTTGGAAATCTCCACTCTCTAGCTCTGAGCTGTCTTGAGATGAGCCTGGGGCTGATGTTATCCCTCCTGAGGCTGTGGTAGCGGTGGTTGGCCTTCAGTCCAGTCTGGTGGCAGGTCAGCTGTGCACACCTTGTCTGGCTTGCTGCATACACTGAACTGAACTTCAACCGTCGCCGGGGAGATTATATCTCCTCACAACCCCGCCCAAGGGCCTGTGATAGGCCAGGGCTGAACCCAGTCTGGGTTTGAACACTGCAGGGGGAGAAATACAAAGGGAAAGCTGCACAAAAATACACTTAACATAGAACAAACTTACAAACATAAAACCCAGAGGCACACAGGACAAACACAAATGCAGTAGCACTCTGGGATGCTGCAGATATATGCCACTATACGCTCACCGTATACTGATAGTATCGGTATATGAACATTTCCAAGTTGGGGGCCCACTTGGACATGTTCGCTCCCCGTGCTGAACCCCTAGCTACGCCTCTGCCTTCACCCCATGCGGCTACTTCCCACCAGACCAGTAAATCCAGAAATCCGTCTTTATCTGACCACAGTCTGACCTTCACACGGGCCCAGGTGAGGAAGGAGATGAAAAATATCAATGCGAGGAAAGCCGCAGGGCCAGATGACATCAGTGCAAGGCTAATGAAGACTTGCGGGGACCAGCTGTGTGGTATAATTACATATATGTTTAATATGAGCCTGAGGCAGGAAATAGTCCCTGAATTATGGAAATCTTCTTGTGTGGTACCAGTTCCAAAGAAACCTCACCCTATGGACCTCAATGACTACAGACCTGTAGCACTGACATCCCACTTGATTAAGATCTTAGAGAGATTGGTTCTCACACATCTCCGCCCTCTAGTGAGCCCCGCTATGGACCCCCTCCAGTTTGCTTAACGGCTGGGCATTGGGGTAGAAGACGCCATCATCCACCTTCTGCACAGGGCTCTGTCTCACCTGGAGAAACCAGGGAACACAGTGAGAATAATGTTCTTTGACTTCTCCAGTGCTTTTAACACCATACAGCCCAGGTTACTAAGGGACAAGCTGGGCCTTGCTAGAGTGGACCACCAGCTCTCCAACTGGATCCTAGACTACCTCACAAATCGTCCTCAATACGTGAGAGCCCAAGACTGTGTGTCAGGTACCGTGATCTGTAATACGGGGGCACCTCAGGGTACGGTTCTCGCCCCTTTCCTCTTCACACTGTACACTGCACATTTTAGGTGCTCTCATCTAGCTGCTACCTACAGAAGTATTCTGACGACTCTGCAATAGTGGGCCTCATCACAGATGATGATGACAGGGAGTACAGAGAACTGAACCAGGATTTTGTGGACTGGTGCCACTGGAAGCACCTGAAGATCAACGCGGGGAAGACCAAGGAGATGGTGGTGGACTTCTGTAGATGCAGATGCCCTCCTAAACCAGTGGACATCCAAGGGACGGGCATCAAGATTGTGAACTCCTATAAGTACCTGGGTTTGCTCCTTAATAATAAGCTGGACTGGGCAGATCATATGGAGGCCCTGTACAGGAAGGGCCACAGCAGGCTCTACCTGCTTAGGAGGCTGAGAGCCTTAGGAATCCGGGGGGCACTTCTTAGGACTTTCTTCAACTCGGTAGTGGCATCAGCCATCTTCTTAGGACTGGCCTGCTGGGGGAGCAGTATATCAACCAGGGATAGGAATAGACTCCACAAGCTGATTAGAAGGGCCAGCTCTGTCCTGGGGAGCCCACTGGACCCAGTGCAGGTGGTGGGTGACAGAAGGATACTGTCCATGGTGAGCTCCATGCGGGAGAATAACTCCCATCCCATGCATGAGACTGTGATCGCGCTGAGCAGTACTGTCAGTGACCGACTGCTCCACCCTAGGTGTGAGAAGGAGCGCTATCGGAAGTCTTTCCTCCCCACCGCGGTTAGGCTGTACAACCAACACCGACCTAAGCGGAGATCATTACATACAGAGAACTGAAATATCTCTCTGCCTGTTAAATCCCCCCCCCCCCTCTGCTACGTCCTATCTGTCTGTCTGCTATCAATGTAATGCCTCTCACCTTGGAACATTCCTGTACATGTTGTATTTGTATTTGCTTATCTTTGCTGCTGTAACACACTGAATTTCCCCATTGTGGGACTATTAAAGGACTATTATTATTATATCATCATGTGCGGTCATTTTCTGCAAAGCTCTTTGCACAGCCTGCTTTACATCTCTGAGCTCCTCAGGTCTCTGCGGACTAGTGACACCAGTCTCTTTGACGATGGCCAGCTGCTCCATCAACAAACAGTTGGTTTCTTGTTGCTGTATATTAGACTGCACCAGATGCTTCAGAGCTCTTCCAAATTCCGGGTCTGGTCTTGTCTGGCAGCAGACAGGACATACACAATTTTTTATTTTTATTTTTTCAGCAAGGAGTTGTCGTGTTGTTGCCCCTAGCAACCCCTTAATGCCCACATCCTCCACCAATTGTCAGGATCTGGGGGGGTTGGCATGGACACAGACTCCAAGGTATTAGTCCAAGTATTGAGTTTTATTCTCTCAAACACTCCTTGGTACATGCAACATAACAGAAACCATAAAATAAACACCTGCCCATCTGGGATCTAACTAAACAGAAAAAGGTTACCTCACCTAGAATAGGAACAAGTTCACACAGTCAGGATTGTCTCCAGCAGTAGCCACTTTCTTTGTGGCTTTCCAGCCAAGCTCTGCCACAGTCTGCTCTCCTAGCAGACTTCTTATATCCCCCTAATGAGGAGATCCCAGCCAGCTGGGTTTCTTCCAGGAGTGTCCACAAGGTGTGGACTGGAGCGGATGGGAATAGCAGGTCCCTCTACCAGCCTACCCGCCATTCCATAACAATCCAGCCCAGTGCACAGCACTTAAATAATGCTCAGCAAACATAATTGTCTGCTGAGAAACAATCTCTCTGGATTTCCCTCATCTCACCCATCTGAGCAACCTGGGTGATGTACATCCCTTCCAGTATCTTACCAGCCATCGGCTTACAAGGGTTAGATGTCAGTAATACAGTAGAGGATCAGATGTCAGTAATACAGTGCAGTAGAGGGTCAGATGTCAGTAATACAGTGCAGTAGAGGATCAGATGTCAGTAATACAGTGCAGTAGAGGGTCAGATGTCAGTAATACAGTGCCGTAGAGGGTCAGATGTCAGTAATACAGTGCCGTAGAGGGTCAGATGTCAGTAATACAGTGCTGTAGAGGATCAGATGTCAGTAATACAGTGTTGTAGAGTGTCAGATGTCAGTAATACAGTGCCGTAGAGGGTCAGATGTCAGTAATAGAGTGGTGTAGAGGGTCAGATGTCAGTAATACAGTGCAGTAGAGGATCAGATGTCAGTAATACAGTGCTGTAGAGGATCATATGTCAGTAATACAGTGCCGTAGAGGGTCAGATGTCAGTAATACAGTGTTGTAGAGTGTCAGATGTCAGTAATACAGTGCAGTAGTGGGTCAGATGTCAGTAATACAGTGCTGTAGAGGATCAGATGTCAGTAATACAGTGTTGTAGAGTGTCAGATGTCAGTAATACAGTGCCGTAGAGGGTCAGATGTCAGTTATAGAGTGGTGTAGAGGGTCAGATGTCAGTAATACAGTGCCGTAGAGGATCAGATGTCAGTAATACAGTGCTGTAGAGGATCATATGTCAGTAATACAGTGCCGTAGAGGGTCAGATGTCAGTAATACAGTGTTGTAGAGTGTCAGATGTCAGTAATACAGTGCAGTAGTGGGTCAGATGTCAGTAATACAGTGCTGTAGAGGATCAGATGTCAGTAATACAGTGTTGTAGAGTGTCAGATGTCAGTAATACAGTGCAGTAGAGGGTCAGATGTCAGTAATACTGTAGAGGATCAGATGTCAGTAATACAGTGCAGTAGAGGGTCAGATGTCAGAAATACTGTAGAGGATCAGATGTCAGTAATACAGTGCTGTAGAGGGTCAGATGTCAGTAATACAGTGCTGTAGAGGATCAGATGTCAGTAATACAGTGCTGTAGAGGATCAGATATCAGTAATACAGTGTTGTAGAGTGTCAGATGTCAGTAATACAGTGCCGTAGAGGGTCAGATGTCAGCAATACAGTGCCGTAGAGGATCAGGTGTCAGTAATACAGTGCCGTAGAGTGTCAGATGTCAGTAATACAGTGCAGTAGAGGGTCAGATGTCAGTAATACAGTGCCGTAGAGGGTCAGATGTCAGTAATACAGTGCCGTAGAGGATCAGATGTCAGTAATACAGTGCAGTAGAGGATCAGATGTCAGTAATACAGTGCCGTAGAGGGTCAGATGTCAGTAATAGAGTGCCGTAGAGGATCAGATGTCAGTAATACAGTGCAGTAGAGGGTCAGATGTCAGTAATACAGTGCAGTAGAGGGTCAGATGTCAGTAATACAGTGCCGTAGAGTGTCAGATGTCAGTAATACAGTGCAGTAGAGGATCAGATGTCAGTAATACAGTGCAGTAGAGGGTCAGATGTCAGAAATACTGTAGAGGATCAGATGTCAGTAATACAGTGCAGTAGAGGGTCAGATGTCAGTAATACAGTGCAGTAGAGGGTCAGATGTCAGTAATACAGTGCCGTAGAGGGTCAGATGTCAGTAATACAGTGCCGTAGAGGATCAGATGTCAGTAATACAGTGCCGTAGAGGGTCAGATGTCAGTAATACAGTGCTGTAGAGGATCAGATGTCAGTAATACAGTGTTGTAGAGTGTCAGATGTCAGTAATACAGTGCCGTAGAGGGTCAGATGTCAGTAATAGAGTGGTGTAGAGGGTCAGATGTCAGTAATACAGTGCAGTAGAGGATCAGATGTCAGTAATACAGTGCTGTAGAGGATCATATGTCAGTAATACAGTGCCGTAGAGGGTCAGATGTCAGTAATACAGTGTTGTAGAGTGTCAGATGTCAGTAATACAGTGCAGTAGTGGGTCAGATGTCAGTAATACAGTGCTGTAGAGGATCAGATGTCAGTAATACAGTGTTGTAGAGTGTCAGATGTCAGTAATACAGTGCCGTAGAGGGTCAGATGTCAGTAATAGAGTGGTGTAGAGGGTCAGATGTCAGTAATAGAGTGGTGTAGAGGGTCAGATGTCAGTAATACAGTGCAGTAGAGGATCAGATGTCAGTAATACAGTGCTGTAGAGGATCATATGTCAGTAATACAGTGCCGTAGAGGGTCAGATGTCAGTAATACAGTGTTGTAGAGTGTCAGATGTCAGTAATACAGTGCAGTAGTGGGTCAGATGTCAGTAATACAGTGCTGTAGAGGATCAGATGTCAGTAATACAGTGTTGTAGAGTGTCAGATGTCAGTAATACAGTGCCGTAGAGGGTCAGATGTCAGTAATAGAGTGGTGTAGAGGGTCAGATGTCAGTAATAGAGTGGTGTAGAGGGTCAGATGTCAGTAATACAGTGCCGTAGAGGATCAGATGTCAGTAATACAGTGCCGTAGAGGGTCAGATGTCAGTAATACAGTGTTGTAGAGTGTCAGGTGTCAGTAATACAGTGCAGTAGAGTGTCAGATGTCAGTAATACAGTGCAGTAGAGGGTCAGATGTCAGTAATACAGTGTTGTAGAGTGTCAGATGTCAGTAATACAGTGCCGTAGAGGGTCAGATGTCAGTAATACAGTGCTGTAGAGGATCAGATGTCAGTAATAGAGTGGTGTAGAGGGTCAGATGTCAGTAATACAGTGCAGTAGAGGATCAGATGTCAGTAATACAGTGCTGTAGAGGATCATATGTCAGTAATACAGTGCCGTAGAGGGTCAGATGTCAGTAATACAGTGTTGTAGAGTGTCAGATGTCAGTAATACAGTGCAGTAGTGGGTCAGATGTCAGTAATACAGTGCTGTAGAGGATCAGATGTCAGTAATACAGTGTTGTAGAGTGTCAGATGTCAGTAATACAGTGCAGTAGAGGGTCAGATGTCAGTAATACTGTAGAGGATCAGATGTCAGTAATACAGTGCAGTAGAGGGTCAGATGTCAGAAATACTGTAGAGGATCAGATGTCAGTAATACAGTGCTGTAGAGGGTCAGATGTCAGTAATACAGTGCTGTAGAGGATCAGATGTCAGTAATACAGTGCTGTAGAGGATCAGATGTCAGTAATACAGTGCTGTAGAGGATCAGATATCAGTAATACAGTGTTGTAGAGTGTCAGATGTCAGTAATACAGTGCCGTAGAGGGTCAGATGTCAGCAATACAGTGCCGTAGAGGATCAGGTGTCAGTAATACAGTGCCGTAGAGTGTCAGATGTCAGTAATACAGTGCAGTAGAGGGTCAGATGTCAGTAATACAGTGCCGTAGAGGGTCAGATGTCAGTAATACAGTGCCGTAGAGGATCAGATGTCAGTAATACAGTGCAGTAGAGGATCAGATGTCAGTAATACAGTGCCGTAGAGGGTCAGATGTCAGTAATAGAGTGCCGTAGAGGATCAGATGTCAGTAATACAGTGCAGTAGAGGGTCAGATGTCAGTAATACAGTGCAGTAGAGGGTCAGATGTCAGTAATACAGTGCCGTAGAGTGTCAGATGTCAGTAATACAGTGCAGTAGAGGGTCAGATGTCAGTAATACAGTGCAGTAGAGGGTCAGATGTCAGTAATACAGTGCTGTAGAGGGTCAGATGTCAGTAATACAGTGCAGTAGAGGGTCAGATGTCAGTAATACAGTGCCGTAGAGTGTCAGATGTCAGTAATACAGTGCCGTAGAGTGTCAGATGTCAGTAATACAGTGCAGTAGAGGGTCAGATGTCAGTAATACAGTGCAGTAGAGGGTCAGATGTCAGTAATACAGAGCAGTAGAGGGTCAGATGTCAGTAATACAGTGCCGTAGAGGGTCAGATGTCAGTAATACAGTGCCGTAGAGTGTCAGATGTCAGTAATACAGTGCCGTAGAGGGTCAGATGTCAGTAATAGAGTGCCGTAGAGGATCAGATGTCAGTAATACAGTGCAGTAGAGGGTCAGATGTCAGTAATACAGTGCAGTAGAGGGTCAGATGTCAGTAATACAGTGCCGTAGAGTGTCAGATGTCAGTAATACAGTGCAGTAGAGGGTCAGATGTCAGTAACACAGTGCTGTAGAGGATCAGATGTCAGTAATACAGTGCAGTAGAGGGTCAGATGTCAGTAATACAGTGCAGTAGAGGGTCAGATGTCAGTAATACAGTGCCGTAGAGTGTCAGATGTCAGTAATACAGTGCAGTAGAGGGTCAGATGTCAGTAATACAGTGCAGTAGAGGGTCAGATGTCAGTAATACAGTGCTGTAGAGGGTCAGATGTCAGTAATACAGTGCAGTAGAGGGTCAGATGTCAGTAATACAGTGCCGTAGAGTGTCAGATGTCAGTAATACAGTGCCGTAGAGTGTCAGATGTCAGTAATACAGTGCAGTAGAGGGTCAGATGTCAGTAATACAGTGCAGTAGAGGGTCAGATGTCAGTAATACAGAGCAGTAGAGGGTCAGATGTCAGTAATACAGTGCCGTAGAGGGTCAGATGTCAGTAATACAGTGCCGTAGAGTGTCAGATGTCAGTAATACAGTGCCGTAGAGGGTCAGATGTCAGTAATAGAGTGCCGTAGAGGATCAGATGTCAGTAATACAGTGCAGTAGAGGGTCAGATGTCAGTAATACAGTGCAGTAGAGGGTCAGATGTCAGTAATACAGTGCCGTAGAGTGTCAGATGTCAGTAATACAGTGCAGTAGAGGGTCAGATGTCAGTAACACAGTGCTGTAGAGGATCAGATGTCAGTAATACAGTGCAGTAGAGGGTCAGATGTCAGTAATACAGTGCAGTAGAGGGTCAGATGTCAGTAATACAGTGCAGTAGAGGGTCAGATGTCAGTAATACAGTGCAGTAGAGGGTCAGATGTCAGTAATACAGTGCCGTAGAGTGTCAGATGTCAGTAATACAGTGCAGTAGAGGGTCAGATGTCAGTAATACAGTGCAGTAGAGGGTCAGATGTCAGTAATACAGTGCAGTAGAGGGTCAGATGTCAGTAATACAGTGCCGTAGAGTGTCAGATGTCAGTAATACAGTGCAGTAGAGGGTCAGATGTCAGTAATACAGTGCAGTAGAGGGTCAGATGTCAGTAATACAGTGCAGTAGATGATCAGATGTCAGTAATACAGTGCAGTAGAGGGTCAGATGTCAGTAATACAGTGCAGTAGAGGGTCAGATGTCAGTAATACAGTGCAGTAGAGGATCAGATGTCAGTAATACAGTGCAGTAGAGGGTCAGATGTCAGTAATACAGTGCAGTAGAGGGTCAGATGTCAGTAATACAGTGCAGTAGAGGGTCAGATGTCAGTAATACAGTGCAGTAGAGGGTCAGATGTCAGTAATACAGTGCCGTAGAGTGTCAGATGTCAGTAATACAGTGCAGTAGAGGGTCAGATGTCAGTAATACAGTGCAGTAGAGGGTCAGATGTCAGTAATACAGTGCAGTAGAGGGTCAGATGTCAGTAATACAGTGCAGTAGAGGATCAGATGTCAGTAATACAGTGCAGTAGAGGGTCAGATGTCAGTAATACAGTGCAGTAGAGGGTCAGAAGTCAGTAATACAGTGCTGTAGAGGGTCAGATGTCAGTAATAGAGTGGTGTAGAGGATCAGATGTCAGTAATACAGTGCTGTAGAAGATCAGATGTCAGTAATACAGTGCTGTAGAAGATCAGATAGCACAATCTATTCCACCAAGCTAACGTTCCCACTTGCTGACTGCCTCACCATGTCTGGACTATAAGCACGCCTGCCCTAAGGCTAGACACCCTACTTTAAGTGGATTGACGTCACTACCATGAGACCTCGCTTCTGAAATTCAGTTACGTCAGGTTAAATCTTTTAAGGTAAGCCACGCCCTTACTGACGTCATTCATGACCGCCACGCCTTGGGGTGACGTGTTTCCAGCTGATAAGATTCCGCTGAAAACGCGTAGATAAAGACGCTGCTTATAAACAATGCCCTGACCGCCCCAGCCTGAGCGGAGGTGCCCTCACCAAGCATGGCGGAGGAGTGCGTGTCACGTGGTTCAGGCGGCTGGTTTGAATCCTGTGAGAAACCGGAAGTGGTAAAAAGTGAAAAGAATCCGCGGCAGTCAGGACGGGTGAGTGATGACGGGTGAGAAGCCAGCACTCCTCCTATCCCGGGTGTTCAGTCTATACAACCACACCTCTATGTGTGTTATATGTATATTACTGTGTAATACCGTGTATATATCTCCTGTGTAATACTGTGTATATATCTCCTGTGTAAGTGTGTGTGTATATGCCGTGTGTGTAATACCGAGTATACGCCTCCTGTGTAATACCGAGTATACGCCTCCTGTGTAATACCGAGTATATATCTCCTGTGTAATACTGTGTATATATCTCCTGTGTAAGTGTGTGTGTATATGCCGTGTGTGTAATACCGAGTATACGCCTTCTGTGTAATACCGAGTATATATCTCCTGTGTAAGTGTGTGTATGTATACGCCTCCTGTGTAATACCGAGTATACGCCTCCTGTGTAATACCGAGTATACGCCTCCTGTGTAATACCGAGTATATATCTCCTGTGTAATACCGAGTATATAACTCCTGTGTAAGTGTGTGTATGTATACGCCTCCTGTGTAATACCGAGTATACGCCTCCTGTGTAATACCGAGTATATATCTCCTGTGTAATACCGAGTATATAACTCCTGTGTAAGTGTGTGTATGTATACGCCTCCTGTGTAATACCGTGTATATATCTCCTGTGTAATACCGTGTATATATCTCCTGTGTAATACCGAGTATACGCCTCCTGTGTAATACCGAGTATACGCCTCCTGTGTAATACCGAGTATACGCCTCCTGTGTAATACCGAGTATACGCCTCCTGTGTAATACCGAGTATATATCTCCTGTGTAATACTGTGTATATATCTCCTGTGTAAGTGTGTGTGTATATGCCGTGTGTGTAATACCGAGTATACGCCTTCTGTGTAATACCGAGTATATATCTCCTGTGTAAGTGTGTGTATGTATACGCCTCCTGTGTAATACCGTGTATACGCCTCCTGTGTAATACCGTGTATACGCCTCCTGTGTAATACCGTGTATACGCCTCCTGTGTAATACCGTGTATACGCCTCCTGTGTAATACCGTGTATACGCCTCCTGTGTAATACCGTGTATACGCCTCCTGTGTAATACCGTGTATACGCCTCCTGTGTAATACCGAGTATACGCCTCCTGTGTAATACTGTGTATATATCTCCTGTGTAAGTGTGTGTGTATATGCCGTGTGTGTAATACCGAGTATACGCCTCCTGTGTAATACCGAGTATACGCCTCCTGTGTAATACCGAGTATATATCTCCTGTGTAATACTGTGTATATATCTCCTGTGTAAGTGTGTGTGTATATGCCGTGTGTGTAATACCGAGTATACGCCTTCTGTGTAATACCGAGTATATATCTCCTGTGTAAGTGTGTGTATGTATACGCCTCCTGTGTAATACCGTGTATACGCCTCCTGTGTAATACCGTGTATACGCCTCCTGTGTAATACCGTGTATACGCCTCCTGTGTAATACCGTGTATACGCCTCCTGTGTAATACCGTGTATACGCCTCCTGTGTAATACCGTGTATACGCCTCCTGTGTAATACCGTGTATATATCTCCTGTGTAATACCGAGTATACGCCTCCTGTGTAATACCGAGTATACGCCTCCTGTGTAATACTGTGTATATATCTCCTGTGTAAGTGTGTGTGTATATATGTATATGCGCCTCCTGTGTAATACCGTGTATACGCCTTCTGTGTAATACCGTGTATATATCTCCTGTGTAATACCGTGTATACGCCTCCTGTGTAATACCGTGTATACGCCTCCTGTGTAATACCGTGTATACGCCTCCTGTGTAATACCGTGTATACGCCTCCTGTGTAATACCGTGTATACGCCTCCTGTGTAATACCGTGTATACGCCTCCTGTGTAATACCGAGTATACGCCTCCTGTGTAATACCGTGTATACGCCTCCTGTGTAATACCGTGTATACGCCTCCTGTGTAATACCGTGTATACGCCTCCTGTGTAATACCGTGTATACGCCTCCTGTGTAATACCGTGTATACGCCTCCTGTGTAATACCGTGTATACGCCTCCTGTGTAATACCGTGTATATATCTCCTGTGTAATACCGTGTATACGCCTCCTGTGTAATACCGTGTATACGCCTCCTGTGTAATACCGTGTATACGCCTCCTGTGTAATACCGTGTATACGCCTCCTGTGTAATACCGTGTATACGCCTCCTGTGTAATACCGAGTATACGCCTCCTGTGTAATACCGTGTATATATCTCCTGTGTAATACCGTGTATACGCCTCCTGTGTAATACCGAGTATACGCCTCCTGTGTAATACCGAGTATACGCCTCCTGTGTAATACCGAGTATACGCCTCCTGTGTAATACCGAGTATACGCCTCCTGTGTAATACCGAGTATACGCCTCCTGTGTAATACCGAGTATACGCCTCCTGTGTAATACCGAGTATACGCCTCCTGTGTAATACCGAGTATACGCCTCCTGTGTAAGAGTGTGTATATATGTATATGCGCCTCCTGTGTAATACCGTGTATACGCCTCCTGTGTAATACCGTGTATACGCCTCCTGTGTAATACCGTGTATACGCCTCCTGTGTAATACCGTGTATACGCCTCCTGTGTAATACCGTGTATACGCCTCCTGTGTAATACCGTGTATACGCCTCCTGTGTAATACCGTGTATACGCCTCCTGTGTAATACCGTGTATACGCCTCCTGTGTAATACCGTGTATACGCCTCCTGTGTAATACCGTGTATATATCTCCTGTGTAAGTGTGTGTGTATACGCCTCCTGTGTAATACCTTGTATATATCTCCTGTGTAATACCGTGTATACGCCTCCTGTGTAATACCGAGTATATATTTCCTGTGTAATACCGTGTATATATCTCCTGTGTAATACCGAGTATACGCCTCCTGTGTAATACCTTGTATACGCCTCCTGTGTAATACCGTGTATATATCTCCTGTGTAATACCGAGTATACGCCTCCTGTGTAATACCGTGTATAC
This sequence comes from Leptodactylus fallax, assembly GCA_947044405.1. NCBI lineage: Eukaryota > Metazoa > Chordata > Amphibia > Anura > Leptodactylidae > Leptodactylus > Leptodactylus fallax. The sequence continues at coordinate 51,914 of CAMRHE010000881.1, forward strand.
GCCTCCTGTGTAATACCGTGTATATATCTCCTGTGTAATACCGTGTATATATCTCCTGTGTAATACCGTGTATACGCCTCCTGTGTAATACCGAGTATACGCCTCCTGTGTAATACCGAGTATACGCCTCCTGTGTGATACCGTGTATATATCTCCTGTGTAAGTGTGTGTATATGTTTCCTGTGTAATACCGAGTATATATCTCCTGTGTAATACCTTGTATATATCTCCTGTGTAATACCGAGTATACGCCTCCTGTGTAATACCGAGTATACGCCTCCTGTGTAATACCGAGTATACGCCTCCTGTGTAATACCGAGTATACGCCTCCTGTGTAATACCGAGTATACGCCTCCTGTGTAATACCGAGTATACATCTCCTGTGTAATACCTTGTATATATCTCCTGTGTAATACCGAGTATACGCCTCCTGTGTAATACCGAGTATACGCCTCCTGTGTAATACCGAGTATACGCCTCCTGTGTAATACCGAGTATACGCCTCCTGTGTAATACTGTGTATATATCTCCTGTGTAATACCGAGTATACGCCTCCTGTGTAATACTGTGTATACGCCTCCTGTGTAATACCGTGTATATATCTCCTGTGTAAGTGTGTGTATGTATATGTTTCCTGTGTAATACCGAGTATATATCTCCTGTGTAAGTGTGTGTGTATATATGTATATGCGCCTCCTGTGTAATACCGTATATACGCCTCCTGTGTAATACCGTGTATACGCCTCCTGTGTAATACCGTGTATACGCCTCCTGTGTAATACCGTGTATACGCCTCCTGTGTAATACCGAGTATATATCTCCAGTGTAAGTGTGTGTGTGTGTGTGTGTGTATATATGCCTTCTGTGTAATACCGAGTATATACAGTACACACCAAGAGTTTGGACACACCTTCTCATTCCAAGAGTTTTCTGTATTTTCATGACTAGAAAAATTGTAGATTCGCACTGAAGGCATCAAAACTATGAATTACCACATGTGCAATTATATACGTAACAAAACAGTGTGACACAACTGAAAATATGTCTTATATTCTAGGTTCTTCAAAGTAGCCACCTTTTGCTTTGATTACTGCTTTGCACACTCTTGGCATTCTCTTGATGAGCTTCAAGAGGTAGTCACCTGAAATGGTTTTCACTTCACAGGTGTGCCCTGTCAGGTTTAATAAGTGGGATTTCTTGCCTTATAAATGGGGTTGGGACCATCAGTTGTGTTGTTCAGAAGTCAGGTGGATACACAGCTGATAGTCCTACTGAATGGAGTGTTAGAATTTGTATTATGGCAAGAAAAAAGCAGCTAAGTAAAGAAAAACGAGTGGCCATCATTACTTTAAGAAATGAAGGTCAGTCAGTCCGAAATATTGGGAAAACTTTGAAAGTGTCCCCAAGTGCAGTGGCCAAAACCATCAAGCGCTACAAAGAAACTGGCTCACATGAGGATCGCCCCAGGAAAGGAAGACCAAGAGTCACCTCTGCTGCGGAGGATAAGTTCATCCGAGTCACCAGCCTCAGAAATGGCAGGTTAACAGCAGCTCAGATTAGAGAGCAGGTCAATGCCACACAGAGTTCTAGCAGCAGACACATCTCTACAACAACTGGTAAGAGGAGACTGTGTGCAGCAGGCCTTCATGGTAAAATAGCTGCTAGGAAACCACTGCTAAGGACAGGCAACAAGCACAAGAAGAACACAAGGAATGGACATTAGACCTGTGGAAATCTGGGCTTTGGTCTGATGAGTCCACATTTGAGATCTTTGGTTCCAACCACCGTGTCTTTGTGCGACGCAGAAAAGGTGAAGGAATGGACTCTACATGCCTGGTTCCCACCGTGAAGCATGGAGGAGGTGGTGTGATGGTGTGGGGGGGCTTTGCTGGTGACACTGTTGGGGATTTATTCTGAACCAGCATGGTTACCACAGCATCTTGCAGCGGCATGCTATTCCATCCGGTTTGCGTTTAGTTGGACCAACAGGACAATGACCCCAAACACCTCCAGACTGTGTAAGGGCTATTTGACCAAGAAGGAGAGTGATGGGGTGCTACGCCAGATGACCTGGCCTCCACAGTCACCAGACCTGAACCCAATCCAGATGGTTTGGGGTGAGCTGGACCGCAGAGTGAAGGCAAAAGGGCCAACAAGTGCTAAGCATCTCTGGGAACTCCTTCAAGACTGTTGGAAGACCATTTCAGGTGACTACCTCTTGAAGCTCCTCAAGAGAATGCCAAGAGTGTGCAAAGCAGTAATCAAAGCAAAAGGTGGCTACTTTGAAGAACCTAGAATATAAGACATATTTTCAGTTGTTTCACACTTTTTTGGTAAGTATATAATTCCACATGTGCTAATTCATAGTTTTGATGCCTTCAGTGGGAATCTACAATTATTATAGTCATGAAAATACAGAAAACTCTTGGAATGAGAAGGTGTCCAAACTTTTGGTCTATACTGTATATGTGAGAAATATGGATATATATATATATATATTACCACTTTATGTACAGTCTTTATATATTTATATATACTGTATACACTACCGTTCAAAAGTTTGGGGTCACCCAGACAATTTAGTGTTTTCCATGAACACTCGCACTTTTATTTATCAAATGAGTTGTAAAATGAATAGAAAATATAGTCAGGACATTGACAAGGTTAGAAATAATAATTTTCTCCATTTGCAGCAATTCCAGCATTGCAGACCTTTGGCATTCTAGCGGTTAATTTGCTGATGTCATCTGGAGACATTTCCCGCCATGCTTCCAGAAGCCCCTCCCACAAGTTGGATTGGCTTGATGGGCACTTTTTGCGTACCGTACGGTCAATGGGGCTGAGATGTGGTGACTGCGCCGGCCCCTCCATTAGAGAGAGAATACCGGCTGCCGCTTCTTCCCTAAATAGTTCTTGTATAATTTGGAGGTGCTTTGGGTCATTGTCCTGTTGTAGGATGAAATTGGCTCCAATCAGGCGCTGTCCACAGGGTATGGCATGGCGGTGCACGGAGTGATCGCCTTCCTTATTCACAATCCCTTTTACCTTGTACAAATCTCCCACTTTACCAACCCCAGCCCATCCCATTCCCTCCACCATGCTGACAGATGGCGTCAGGCGTCTTCCGGCATCTTTTCAGTTGTTCTTCTGTGTGATACAAACACCTCAAATTTGGATCCGTCTGTCCATAACACTTTTTTCCAATCCTCTTCTGTCCAATGTCTGTGTTCTTTTGCCCATATTAATCTTTTCCTTTTATTAGGCAGTCTCAGATTTGGCTTTTCCTTGGCCTGCCCTGAAGGCCGGCATCCCTGAGTCGCCTCTTCCCTGTAGACGCTGACACTGGCGTTTTGCGGGTAATATGTAATGAAGCTGCCAGTTGAGGACCTGCGAGGCGTCGATTTCTCAGACTAGAGACTCTAATGGACTTGTCTTGTTGCTCAGTTGTGCAGCGCGGCCTCCCACTTCTCTTTCTACTCTGGTTAGAGCCTGTTTGTGCTGTCCTCTGAAGGGAGTAGTACACACCGTTGTAGGAAATCTTCAGTTTCTTGGCAATTTCTCGCATGGAATAGCCTTCATTTCTAAGAACAACAATAGACTGTCGAGTTTCACAGGAAAGTTCTCTTTTTCTGGCCATTTTGAGAGTTTAATCGAACCAACAATGTAATGCTCCAAATTCTCAACTAGCTCAAAAGGAAGGTCAGTTTTATAGCTTCTCTAACCAGCAAAACTGTTTTCAGCTGTGCTAACATACTTGCACAAGGGTTTTCTAAACCTCCATTAGCCTTCTTACACAGTTAGCAAACACAATGTACCATTAGAGCACTGGAGTGATGGTTGCTGGAAATGGCCTCTATACACCTACAGTGCTGGCCAAAAGTATTGGCACCCCTGCAATTCTGTCAGATAATACTCCATTTCTTCCAGAAAATGATTGCAATCACAAATGCTTTGGTAATAATATCTTCATTTATTTTGCTTGCAATGAAAAAACACAAAAGAGAATGAAAAAAAAAAAAGCCAAATCATTGATCATTTTACACAAAACTCCAAAAATGGGCCGGACAAAAGTATTGGCACCCTCAGCCTAATACTTGCTAGCACAACCTTTAGACAAAATAACTGCGAACAACCGCTTCCGGTAACCATCAATGAGTTTCTTCCAATGCTCTGCTGGAATTTCTCCAGGTCCCTGAGATGTGAAGGGCGCCTTCTCCAAACTGCCATTGTGAGATCTCTCCTTGGGTGTTCTATGGGATTCAGGTCTGGACTCATTGCTGCCACTTTACAAGTCTCCAGTGCTTTCTCTCAAACCATTGGGTCATTGTCCTGCTGGAAGACCCATGACCTCTGAGGGAGACCCAGCTTTCTCACACTGGGCCCTACATTATGCTGCAGACTTCATAATGCCATGCACACGGTCAAGCAGTCCAGTGCCAGAGGCAGCAAAGCAACCCCAAAACATCAGGGAACCTCCGCCATGTCTGACTGTAGGGACCGTGTTCTTTTCTTTGAAGGCCTCTTTTTTTTTTTTTTCCTGTAAACTCTATGTTGATGCCTTTTCCCAAAAAGCTCTACTTTTGTCTCATCTGACCAGAGAACATTCTTCCAAAAAGTTTTTGGCTTTCTCAGGTAAGTTTTGGCTTTTTTCTGTCTCTGGGTCAGAAGTGGGGTCTTCCTGGGTATCCTACCATAGAGTCCCTTTTCATTCAGACGCCGACGGATAGTACGGGCTGACACTGTTGTACCCTCGGACTGCAGGGCAGCTAGAACTTGTTTGGATGTTAGTCGAGGTTCTTTAGCCACCATCCGCACAATCTTTCGTTGAAATCTCTCGTCAATTTTTCTTTTGCGTCCACATCTAGGGAGGTTAGCCACAGTGCCATGGGCTTTACACTTCTTGATGACACTGCGCACGGTAGACACAGGAACATTCAGGTCTTGGGAGATGGACTTGTAGCCTTGAGATTGCTCATGCTTCCTCACAATTTTGCTTCTCAAGTCCTCAGACAGTTCTTTGGTCTTCTTTCTTTTCTCCATGCTCAATGTGGTACACACAAGGACACAGGACAGAGATTGAGTCAACTTTAATCCATTTCAACTGGATGCAAGTGTGATTTAGTTATTGCCACCACCTGTTATGTGCCACAGGTAAGTAACAGGTGCTGTTAATTACACAAATTAGAGAAGCATCACGTGATTTTTCAAAGGGTGCCAATACTTTTGTCCACCCCCTTTTTTATGTTTGGTGTGGAATTATATCCAATTTGGCTTTTTGACAATTCTTTTTGTGGTTTTCCATTGAAGACAAAATAAATGAAGATATTATTACCAAAGCATTTGTGATTGCAATCATTTTCTGGAAGAAATTGAGTATTAGCTGACAGAATTGCAGGGGTGCCAATACTTTTGGCCAGCACTGTATGTAGATATTACATTAAAAACCAGACGTTTGCAGCTAGAATAGTCATTTACCACATTAACACTGTATAGAGGGGATTTCTGATTCATTTCATGTTATCTTCATTGAAAAAACTGCTTTTCTTTCAAAAATAAGGAAATTTCTAAGGTGTGTGTGTGTATATATGTGTGTATATATATATATATATATATATATATATATATATATATATATATATATAATGGTATTACACAGGGTGTGTGTGTGTATATATAATTTATTTTATGGTATTAGTATTATCCAGGAGGTATAATACCGTATAGATACTCCTGTGTATATACCTCCAGAGTCCCCAGTATTATATACCGTATACTCCAGTGTAATACTGTACACTGAAGAGTAATAGGGTAACAATGCTCTGCCCTTGTGACTTTCAGGCTCCAGATCTCCCTGTACACTACAGCTTGGAACGTGAGACTGCCATCATGTTATAGACTGTCATCTTGGCAATCTCATACATAAATGATCAGTTCTGCAGATTCTTGTCATGTAACTGCATTGTTACTGTCTTGCTTCCTATGTTTGGATTCATCCTGGGGTCCCTGTCTCTTAGAGGATGACCCCAATTTCTCCTAGTGCCGCGACTCTCCTCAGCGGCGGTTTGCCACCAAAACGGTGGCTCCTGCCCCTTGCCTGCTGGGTCCCCTCTTTCAGGGACTCCCAATTTCGTCCCCCAGGTATCTTGTTTGGGCGGTGCTCCGGAAACCCTGACCCACTTCTACGCCAACAGTGCACTGCTGCCGGCGTGGCTATCTGCTTTAGTCCCCAGTCTCCCCGGGGTACTAGGCCTCAACTGGACCCGACTTTTTCCCAGGCTTCCTGGTCCCCCCTGTGGCATGTGCATGTGCTGTTATTATAGGTGGCTCTGCGACCAGCCTGTGCCCTTCTGCTCTCCCTGCTCCTGGCCAAGATCATCAGACTCCCCATGACCACCCACCAGCGTATTGCAGATCTCAAGGGACTCTGTTCTGGCTCGGCCTTCCCTTCCTGGGAACATCTCTGATTCCAACCTGAGGCCTCAGCTAGGCATATCCATAGCCGCTGCTACGCTGGAGCTCATTCATGTTGTCAGAGATAGATATTTCTGGACTGGACTGTGTACCGGCCTCCTTGGAGAGCATCCCCTTCCCAAGTGGTTAGAGCGACTCTCCGCCATCCTTTGGTCTTCACACCCCTCTTGGGGTTTTCTACCATATTTAGCATTATGACTGGAGCCATCTGGATGGTCACTACAAGTCTGGCATCCTGTTTCCTCCAAATGGTCAGGCCTCCCGTGGCGGACTCCGCCATAATTCAGCCACCTGTGGCTTCTGCTCGGCCTCTGGTAGATGCTGTCTCCCTCAAAGATCCCTTGGTCTGAAGGTGGACTCCCTTCTAAGGCAGTCTTTGTAGCGACTGGCCTCTTCCTGCGGCCTTCCCTTGCTGCTCCTTGGGACAATCTGCTTCATAAGGGCCATTCCACTGGAGCCCCCCTTTTCTAGAGGGGGTTCTGCATCCAGCTGATGCTTCCAAGTACAGGTGAACCTCAATAAATTTGAATATCTTTGAAACATTTATTTCTTTCAGTAATTAAATTAAAGTGACCTCCTATATTTTCTAGATTCTTTACATAGTGTTTTATTTCTCGTGTGTTTTTTTTTTTTTTGTTTTTTTTTCTGTAAATGATTATGGATTACAGGTAATGAAAATCCAAATCTAAGAAAATGAGTATTGTAAGTTCAGTTCAGTCTTGTAAATTCAGCGTCACCTGCCAAGGTTTCCTCAGTCTGGTTCAGTAGGACACACAATCCTGGAAGACGCTGATTATGGATTGTATTACTGAATGACTGAGATGAAGGAACGTTTCACAGATATTCTCATTTATTCAGATGCTCCTGTATCTGTGCAATGCCTCTCTGGAACTAGCTCGCCGCCATGCCTTTCAGCAGCCAACGTGGCCATAATTTTGCCATTCCGTTTGGTTCTGGTCATGGATTTCTGACTTTGCCTCTAATCGAGCGGTCGTGGCCCTTCCCTGGGGTGTACACGACTTGAGCTATTTATTTATTTGGGCAGGGCCTTGAGAAGCTCCTCTTGTAGCTTCCAGGGGAAAGAGCTCTCTTCTCGCTCAGTTTTGAGCCAGCTGCTCTGTCCTTCTGAGACTTCCACTCCAGGAAGCCCTCCTTCTATCTCTGGTCCTCAAGACTTTTCTATTTTAGTTCTAGGACTCCCATGCTACTGTGCATGAATTTCTCTCCCCACTCCCACCCCTTTCGGGGCCCCTCCACTTCTGAGTGATCTGTCAACGTTTCCTAGGACCAAGAGATGGTTTCAACCGGCTAATCTACTTCCCCGGCTCGAACACTTTCCTGCAGGCAGTCTTTGCTCTATGGCTACAGTGTGTCTGTATTCCCTGTCCTGCTCCCTTTCTCTGTCCCCTAGAAGGACAGCCCCTTTCTCCCCATCCTGGCCCTACGGGGGCTCAAACAGTTTGTCCTTGGTCGTAGGCTTCACTTGTAATCCCTACGGTTGATAGTGGCATCTCAGGAGTCCAACAGATCCTGTCATTCACGATGCCTAACTCCACATCTTGCGCTATTTCCTCAGGGGTTTTTTCTTTGCTTTGTGGTGAGTTTGCGTCCGTTCCAGTCTGGCACACTCCTCTTCGAGCTGGCCTCTTCCTCCTGGGTTTTTCCTGAGGTGATGGTTTCCTCATGGCGATCCTCTAATTCAGAGGAGTTGCCGTGTTATAATACTTGGTGTTTTAATATCTTCTCCTGGTCTAGGTCTCATCCTAGATGGTCCATCTGACTAGCTTCTGTGTCACCTGGGGTCTCCTTCTCCAGTTCGGCTGGCTCATCAACAAGCATCAGTCTGGTCTTGTATCTGCTAGCACATGGACTTCCTGTATGTGCTCCTCTATGCTCTCCAGAGGGATTTTCTCCTCCCGGAGTCTTAAATCCATGCTCTCCAGTCTGGTGTATCGCTCCTCCTCCAGAAGAGGAACTCTTTACATTTTTTTTTTTTTCTGCATGCAGATCCTGAACTCATTGCCCAATCTTACTTGTGTCCTACCCCTATGGCACTTCCTGTGCCCTGGGACCAGTCTCTGTCCAACCCCGACCGTCTGATCCTTCTACCCTTGGACTCGCCAGGAACTTCGGTGGCCCTTCTCTCCAGGGGTATCTCCCTGGGGAAGTCCCCTTTTCTCCCTCCATTGGTGGTCGTCTCCAGTCTGGGAGCAGTCTTTGGAGCCTTCCACCCAGGGCCTGTGGCCTCTGAGAGGCCTACCTTCAGATCAACTTGCTGGAAATGAGGCCACTTTTTTTTTTTTTTTTTTTTTTTTTTTTTTTTTTGAGGTCCACATTGTAGGAGTGGATTAGTGGGCGGCAGACTATCTGTTCCGAGAAACTCGACTTTGGCAAGTGGTTGCTTTTCCATACATGCTCTTCTTCTTCTTCCCCGGGTTCTCTGACTCTCAAGACCAAGGAGGTTCTGGCTATCTCTGGCGCTGCCACTTTGACCTTTGCTGGGCCTGGTACACAGGTCTCAGGTTCCTGCTGGCAGACCCTCCTAGGTCTCTTCTTCTTGGACATCCTGCTGTCTTATTGTCCGCATGTTCTGTTCCTCCTTACTTCAGCTGTAGGGGAGCATTATACTGTCTGTGAGTGGGCACTGATGAGCGTTATACTGTGTGGGTGTGTGGAGAGAGTGCACGGGGGAGCATTATACCGTGTGTGTGTGAGGGGGCACGGGGGAGCATTATAATGTGTGAGGGGGGCACTGGGGGGGTTCTGTGGGTGTGTCTTGCTGCTAATGTGTGTTTTTATTTTTATTTTTTTTCCCTTGTGATGTCCTCATTCTCAGATATGGTTGGACGATATGGGCGTGTGCCGGGCAGGGTCATGCGGACTTACGCGCGCCTGCGTCCTCTGAGGCGGGTGGAACCTCAGAAGTGGTTTTCTCCAGCAGATCAGAAGCATCTTTTCTCCAGCTCGTCCTCTCACTTGGATTCTTCTCGTGAAGCCTCGTCTCCTGAGGACCCTGACTTTACACCTTCTATCAGGTGGGTCATCGGGTGGTGGTGCTCTACTGTTGGGCAAATCTGTAACTGCTTCCCTTCCATCTATCACTGGGTGCAGCGAGACCTGAGCAGGGTCCATTGGGGGCGGCACACATCATCACTCAGGTTACTCACCCACCACTGGGGCCGGCACACATCATCACTCAGGTTACTCACCCACCACTGGGGGCGGCACACATCATCACTCAGGTTACTCACCCACCACTGGGGGCGGCACACATCATCACTCAGGTTACTCACCCACCACTGGGGCCGGCACACATCATCACTCAGGTTACTCACCCACCACTGTGGGGGCGGCACACATCATCACTCATGTTACTCACCCACCACTGGGGGCGGCACACATCACTCAGGTTACTCACCCACCACTGGGGGCGGCACACATCATCACTCAGGTTACTCACCCACCACTGGGGGCGGCACACATCATCACTCAGGTTACTCACCCACCACTGTGGGGGCGGCACACATCATCACTCAGGTTACTCACCCACCACTGTGGGGCGGCACACATCATCACTCATGTTACTCACCCACCACTGGGGGCGGCACACATCACTCAGGTTACTCACCCACCACTGGGGGGCGGCACACATCATCACTCAGGTTACTCACCCACCACTGGGGGCGGCACACATCATCACTCAGGTTACTCACCCACCACTGTGGGGCGGCACACATCATCGCTCAGGTTACTCACCCACCACTGGGGGCGGCACACATCATCGCTCAGGTTACTCACCCACCACTGGGGGCGGCACACATCATCGCTCAGGTTACTCACCCACCACTGTGGGGCGGCACACATCATCGCTCAGGTTACTCACCCACCACTGTGGGGGCGGCACACATCATCGCTCAGGTTACTCACCCACCACTGGGGGAGGCACACATCATCACTCAGGTTACTCACCCACCACTGGGAGCGGCACACATCATCACTCAGGTTACTCACCCACCACTGGGGGCGGCACACATCATCACTCAGGTTACTCACCCACCACTGGGGGCGGCACACATCATCACTCAGGTTACTCACCCACCACTGGGGGCGGCACAC
>CAMRHE010000881.1:65000-82500 GCA_947044405.1 Leptodactylus fallax
CATCTCTCTCACTCATCTCTCTCACTCATCTCTCTCACTCATCTCTCTCACTCATCTCTCTCACTCATTCTCTCTCACTCATCTCTCTCACTCATCTCTCTCACTCATCTCTCTCACTCATCTCTCTCACTCATCTCTCTCACTCATCTCTCTCACTCATCTCTCTCACTCATCTCTCTCACTCATCTCTCTCACTCATCTCTCTCACTCATCTCTCTCACTCATCTCTCTCACTCATCTCTCTCACTCATCTCTCTCACTCATCTCTCTCACTCATCTCTCTCACTCATCTCTCTCACTCATCTCTCTCACTCATCTCTCTCACTCATCTCTCTCACTCATCTCTCTCACTCATCTCTCTCACTCATCTCTCTCACTCACTCTCTCTCACTCATCTCTCTCACTCATCTCTCTCACTCATCTCTCTCACTCATCTCTCTCACTCATCTCTCTCACTCATCTCTCTCACTCATCTCTCTCACTCATCTCTCTCTCACTCATCTCTCTCACTCATCTCTCTCACTCATCTCTCTCACTCATCTCTCTCACTCATCTCTCTCACTCATCTCTCTCACTCATCTCTCTCACTCATCTCTCTCACTCATCTCTCTCACTCATCTCTCTCACTCATCTCTCTCACTCACTCTCACCATCTCTCTCACTCATCTCTCTCTCACTCATCTCTCTCACTCATCTCTCTCACTCATCTCTCTCACTCATCTCTCTCACTCATCTCTCTCACTCATCTCTCTCACTCATCTCTCTCACTCATCTCTCTCACTCATCTCTCTCACTCATCTCTCTCACTCATCTCTCTCACTCATCTCTCTCACTCATCTCTCTCACTCATCTCTCTCACTCACTCTCTCACTCATCTCTCTCACTCATCTCTCTCACTCATCTCTCTCACTCATCTCTCTCACTCATCTCTCTCACTCACTCTCTCTCACTCATCTCTCTCACTCATCTCTCTCACTCATCTCTCTCCTCATCTCTCTCACTCATCTCTCTCACTCATCTCTCTCACTCATCTCTCTCACTCATCTCTCTCACTCATCTCTCTCACTCATCTCTCTCACTCATCTCTCTCACTCATCTCTCTCACTCATCTCTCTCACTCATCTCTCTCACTCATCTCTCTCACTCATCTCTCTCACTCATCTCTCTCACTCATCTCTCTCACTCATCTCTCTCACTCATCTCTCTCACTCATCTCTCTCACTCATCTCTCTCACTCATCTCTCTCACTCATCTCTCTCACTCATCTCTCTCACTCATCTCTCTCACTCATCTCTCTCACTCATCTCTCTCACTCATCTCTCTCACTCATCTCTCTCACTCATCTCTCTCACTCATCTCTCTCACTCATCTCTCTCACTCATCTCTCTCACTCATCTCTCTCACTCATCTCTCTCACTCATCTCTCTCACTCATCTCTCTCACTCATCTCTCTCACTCATCTCTCTCACTCATCTCTCTCACTCATCTCTCTCACTCATCTCTCTCTCTCACTCATCTCTCTCACTCATCTCTCTCACTCATCTCTCTCACTCATCTCTCTCACTCATCTCTCTCACTCATCTCTCTCACTCATCTCTCTCACTCATCTCTCTCACTCATCTCTCTCACTCACTCTCTCTCACTCATCTCTCTCACTCATCTCTCTCACTCATCTCTCTCACTCATCTCTCTCACTCATCTCTCTCACTCATCTCTCTCACTCATCTCTCTCACTCATCTCTCTCACTCATCTCTCTCACTCATCTCTCTCACTCATCTCTCTCACTCATCTCTCTCACTCATCTCTCTCACTCATCTCTCTCACTCATCTCTCTCACTCATCTCTCTCACTCATCTCTCTCACTCATCTCTCTCACTCATCTCTCTCACTCATCTCTCTCCTCATCTCTCTCTCTCATCTCTCTCACTCATCTCTCTCATCTCTCTCACTCATCTCTCTCATCTCTCTCACTCATCTCTCTCATCTCTCTCACTCATCTCTCTCATCTCTCTCACTCATCTCTCTCATCTCTCTCACTCATCTCTCTCATCTCTCTCACTCATCTCTCTCATCTCTCTCACTCATCTCTCTCATCTCTCTCCTCATCCTCATCTCTCTCCTCATCTCTCTCCTCTCACTCATCTCTCTCATCTCTCTCGTTTTGGCCTTTGCGCTTTGTCTAGTAGGAAAGTGAATCTGAAGCCAGAGAGCCGGACATTCTCCAGGAAGAAGAAGAAGAGCGCTCTGCAGCCGCGGAGGAAGAGCCGGAAAAAGTCTCACTCCAGCACCCAGTCTAATAGTGGCGAGAAGGAGAATGATGAGAGGTGAGGCAGGGAAAATAGTGCCACCTAAAGGCACCTAAAACTATGGATTATTTGTACAGACTTCCCACAGCTAATCCAGTCTAGAGCATACTCTGTAGTTGGGGATCGTGAGCCAGCTTAGTGTAGTCCAGTGTCCGCTACGTGTAGTTGGCGCTCCAGGGCGTGCTCTGTGTAGTCCAGTGTCCGCTACGTGTAGTTGGCGCTCCTGGGCGTGCTCTGTGTAGTCCAGTGTCCGCTACGTGTAGTTGGGGCTCCAGGGCGTGCTCTCTGTAGTCCAGTGTCCGCTACATGTAGTTGGTGCTCCTGGGCGTGCTCTGTGTAGTCCAGTGTCCGCTGCGTGTAGTTGGGGCTCCAGGGCGTGCTCTCTAGTCCAGTGTCCGCTACGTGTAGTTGGGGCTCCTGGGCGTGCGCTCTGTAGTCCAGTGTCCGCTACGTGTAGTTGGCGCTCCTGGGCGTGCTCTGTGTAGTGTCCGCTACGTGTAGTTGGCGTTCCTGGGCGTGCTCTGTGTAGTCCAGTGTCCGCTACGTGTAGTTGGCGCTCCTGGGTGTGCTCTCTGTAGTCCAGTGTCCGCTATGTGTTGTTGGCGCTCCAGGGCGTGCTCTGTATAGTTGGCGCTCCTGGGCGTGCTCTGTGTAGTTGGCGCTCCAGGGCGTGCTCTCTGTAGTCCAGTGTCCGCTACGTGTGGTTTGGTTTCCAGGGCGTGCTCTCTGTAGTCCAGTGTCCGCTACGTGTAGTTGGCGCTCCTGGGCGTGCTCTGTGTAGTCCAGTGTCCGCTACGTGTAGTTAGCGCTCCAGGGCGTGCTGTGTGTAGTCCAGTGTCCGCTACATGTAGTTGGCGCTCCTGGGCGTGCTCTGTGTAGTCCAGTGTCCGCTACGTGTAGTTGGCGCTCCAGGGCGTGCTCTGTATAGTTGGCGCTCCTGGGCGTGCTCTGTGTAGTTGGCGCTCCAGGGCGTGCTCTCTGTAGTCCAGTGTCCGCTACGTGTGGTTTGGTTTCCAGGGCGTGCTCTCTGTAGTTCAGTGTCCGCTACGTGTAGTTGGCGCTCATGGGCGTGCTCGGTGTAGTCCAGTGTCCGCTACGTGTAGTTGGCGCTCCTGGGCGTGCTCTGTGTAGTCCAGTGTCCGCTACGTGTAGTTAGCGCTCCAGGGCGTGCTCTCTGTAGTCCAGTGTCCGCTACGTGTAGTTGGCGCTCCTGGGCGTGCTCTCTGTGGTCCAGTGTCCGCTACGTGTAGTTGGCGCTCCAGGGCGTGCTCTGTGTAGTCCAGTGTCCGCTACGTGTAGCTGGCGCTCCAGGGCGTGCTCTGTGTAGTTGGCGCTCCTGGGTGTGCTCTCTGTAGTCCAGTGTCCGCTACGTGTAGTTGGTGCTCCAGGGCGTGCTCTGTGTAGTCGACGCTCCAGGGCGTGCTCTGTGTAGTTGGCGCTCCAGGGCGTGCTCTGTGTAGTCCAGTGTCCGCTACGTGTAGTTAGCGCTCCAGGGCGTGCTCTCTGTAGTCCAGTGTCCGCTACGTGTAGTTGGCGCTCCTGGGCGTGCTCTCTGTGGTCCAGTGTCCGCTACGTGTAGTTGGCGCTCCAGGGCGTGCTCTGTGTAGTCCAGTGTCCGCTACGTGTAGCTGGCGCTCCAGGGCGTGCTCTGTGTAGTTGGCGCTCCAGGGCGTGCTCTCTGTAGTCCAGTGTCCGCTACGTGTAGCTGGCGCTCCAGGGCGTGCTCTGTGTAGTTGGCGCTCCTGGGTGTGCTCTCTGTAGTCCAGTGTCCGCTACGTGTAGTTGGTGCTCCAGGGCGTGCTCTGTGTAGTTGGCGCTCCAGGGCGTGCTCTGTGTAGTTGGCGCTCCAGGGCGTGCTCTGTGTAGTTGGCGCTCCAGGGCGTGCTCTGTGTAGTCGGCGCTCCAGGGCGTGCTCTGTGTAGTCGGCGCTCCAGGGCGTGCTCTGTGTAGTTGGCGCTCCAGGGCGTGCTCTGTGTAGTCGGCGCTCCAGGGCGTGCTCTGTGTAGTTGGCGCTCCAGGGCGTGCTCTGTGTAGTTGGCGCTCCAGGGCGTGCTCTGTGTAGTTGGGGCTCCAGGGCGTGCTCTCTGTAGTCCAGTGTCCGCTACGTGTAGTTGGCGCTCCTGGGCGTGCTCTGTGTAGTGTCCGCTACGTGTAGTTGGCGCTCCTGGGCGTGCTCTGTGTAGTGTCCGCTACGTGTAGTTGGCGCTCCAGGGCGTGCTCTCTGTGGTCCAGTGTCTGCTACGTGTAGTTGGCGCTCCAGGGCGTGCTCTGTGTAGTCCAGTGTCCTCTACGTGTAGTTGGCGCTCCTGGGCGTGCTCTGTGTAGTTAGCGCTCCAGGGCGTGCTCTCTGTAGTCCAGTGTCCGCTACGTGTAGCTGGCGCTCCAGGGCGTGCTCTGTGTAGTTGGCGCTCCAGGGCGTGCTCTCTGTAGTCCAGTGTCCGCTACGTGTAGCTGGCGCTCCAGGGCGTGCTCTGTGTAGTTGGCGCTCCAGGGCGTGCTCTGTGTAGTTGGCGCTCCAGGGCGTGCTCTGTGTAGTTGGCGCTCCAGGGCGTGCTCTGTGTAGTTGGCGCTCCAGGGCGTGCTCTGTGTAGTCGGCGCTCCAGGGCGTGCTCTGTGTAGTTGGTGCTCCAGGGCGTGCTCTGTGTAGTTGGCGCTCCAGGGCGTGCTCTGTGTAGTTGGCGCTCCTGGGCGTGCTCTGTGTAGTTAGCGCTCCAGGGCGTGCTCTCTGTAGTCCAGTGTCCGCTACGTGTAGCTGGCGCTCCAGGGCGTGCTCTGTGTAGTTGGCGCTCCTGGGCGTGCTCTGTGTAGTTGGCGCTCCTGGGCGTGCTCTGTGTAGTTGGCGCTCCTGGGCGTGCTCTGTGTAGTCGGCGCTCCAGGGCGTGCTCTGTGTAGTTGGCGCTCCTGGGCGTGCTCTGTGTAGTTGGCGCTCCAGGGCGTGCTCTGTGTAGTTGGCGCTCCTGGGCGTGCTCTGTGTAGTCGGCGCTCCAGGGCGTGCTCTGTGTAGTTGGCGCTCCTGGGCGTGCTCTGTGTAGTTGGCGCTCCTGGGCGTGCTCTGTGTAGTTGGCGCTCCTGGGCGTGCTCTGTGTAGTCGGCGCTCCTGGGCGTGCTCTGTGTAGTCGGCGCTCCTGGGCGTGCTCTGTGTAGTTAGCGCTCCAGGGCGTGCTCTCTGTAGTCCAGTGTCCGCTACGTGTAGCTGGCGCTCCAGGGCGTGCTCTGTGTAGTTGGCGCTCCTGGGCGTGCTCTGTGTAGTTGGCGCTCCTGGGCGTGCTCTGTGTAGTCGGCGCTCCAGGGCGTGCTCTGTGTAGTTGGCGCTCCTGGGCGTGCTCTGTGTAGTCGGCGCTCCAGGGCGTGCTCTGTGTAGTTGGCGCTCCTGGGCGTGCTCTGTGTAGTTGGCGCTCCTGGGCGTGCTCTGTGTAGTTGGCGCTCCTGGGCGTGCTCTGTGTAGTCGGCGCTCCTGGGCGTGCTCTGTGTAGTCGGCGCTCCTGGGCGTGCTCTGTGTAGTTGGCGCTCCAGGGCGTGCTCTGTGTAGTCGGCGCTCCAGGGCGTGCTCTGTGTAGTCGGCGCTCCTGGGCGTGCTCTGTGTAGTTAGCGCTCCAGGGCGTGCTCTCTGTAGTCCAGTGTCCGCTACGTGTAGCTGGCGCTCCAGGGCGTGCTCTGTGTAGTTGGCGCTCCTGGGCGTGCTCTGTGTAGTTGGCGCTCCTGGGCGTGCTCTGTGTAGTCGGCGCTCCAGGGCGTGCTCTGTGTAGTCGGCGCTCCAGGGCGTGCTCTGTGTAGTTGGCGCTCCTGGGCGTGCTCTGTGTAGTTGGCGCTCCTGGGCGTGCTCTGTGTAGTTGGCGCTCCAGGGCGTGCTCTGTGTAGTCGGCGCTCCAGGGCGTGCTCTGTGTAGTTGGCGCTCCTGGGCGTGCTCTGTGTAGTTGGCGCTCCTGGGCGTGCTCTGTGTAGTTGGCGCTCCTGGGCGTGCTCTGTGTAGTCGGCGCTCCTGGGCGTGCTCTGTGTAGTTGGCGCTCCTGGGCGTGCTCTGTGTAGTCGGCGCTCCTGGGCGTGCTCTGTGTAGTTGGCGCTCCAGGGCGTGCTCTGTGTAGTCGGCGCTCCAGGGCGTGCTCTGTGTAGTTGGCGCTCCTGGGCGTGCTCTGTGTAGTTGGCGCTCCTGGGCGTGCTCTGTGTAGTTAGCGCTCCAGGGCGTGCTCTCTGTAGTCCAGTGTCCGCTACGTGTAGCTGGCGCTCCAGGGCGTGCTCTGTGTAGTTGGCGCTCCTGGGCGTGCTCTGTGTAGTCGGCGCTCCTGGGCGTGCTCTGTGTAGTCGGCGCTCCAGGGCGTGCTCTGTGTAGTCGGCGCTCCAGGGCGTGCTCTGTGTAGTTGGCGCTCCTGGGCGTGCTCTGTGTAGTTGGCGCTCCTGGGCGTGCTCTGTGTAGTTGGCGCTCCAGGGCGTGCTCTGTGTAGTCGGCGCTCCAGGGCGTGCTCTGTGTAGTTGGCGCTCCTGGGCGTGCTCTCTTTTCAGTGCTGGGCACTCCTGGGCGTGCTCTGTGTAGTCGGCGCTCCAGGGCGTGCTCTGTGTAGTCGGCGCTCCTGGGCGTGCTCTGTGTAGTTGGCGCTCCTGGGCGTGCTCTCTTTTCAGTGCTGGGCACTCCTGGGCGTGCTCTGTCGGTCGGTGCCCTGAGTACTGACGCCAGCAGTGTGACAGGTCTCCTGGCTGAATGTGGTGTTAGTGTCTTCTGGGGTAGGGTTAGCGCTCCACCATTGCCCCTTCTCTTTTTAAATGTATGTTTTTTTGTTTTTTCATTTGGTTTAGGCTCCTCTTGTCTTCTACGTCTTCACCAGTTGTTTTTTCAACACCATTTAGAAAGTTTGTGACCATCCGTCGTAAAGCTCCAGGTGTGGGGGTCGCCATGAAGCCAGTGAGCAGGAAACCTAGAAGGGAAGTGGTAAGAAAATTACTGGCCATGTTCAGTCTTTGGGCAAATGGAAAGTTCTCAGAACCTGGATTGGTGAGGTGGAGGGATAGCAGTGCCCTGAGAAGGAGGTCCTTCCTATAGATATTGGGGCACCTCCTGCTAACACGCCTCAGTGACCTAGGGGCCTGTAGATATTGGGGGGCCTCCTGCTAACGCTCCTCAGTGACCTAGGGCCTGTAGATATTGGGGGGCCTCCTGTTACCACGCCTCAGTGACCTAGGGGCCTGTAGATATTGGGGGGCCGCCTCCTGCTAACGCTCCTCAGTGACCTAGGGGCCTGTAGATATTGGGGGGCCTCCTGCTAACACGCCTCAGTGACCTAGGGGCCTGTAGATATTGGGGGGCCTCCTGCTAACACGCCTCAGTGACCTAGGGGCCTGTAGATATTGGGGGGCCTCCTGCTAACGCTCCTCAGTGACCTAGGGGCCTGTAGATATTGGGGGGCCGCCTCCTGCTAACGTTCCTCTGTGACCTAGGGGCCTGTAGATATTGGGGGGCCTCCTGCTAATGCTCCTCAGTGACCTAGGGGCCTGTAGATATTGGGGGGCCTCCTGCTAACGCTCCTCAGTGACCTAGGGGCCTGTAGATATTGGGGGGCCTCCTGTTACCACGCCTCAGTGACCTAGGGGCCTGTAGATATTGGGGGGCCTCCTGCTAATGCTCCTCAGTGACCTAGGGGCCTGTAGATATTGGGGGGCCTCCTGCTAACACTCCTCAGTGACCTAGGGGCCTGTAGATATTGGGGGGCCTCCTGCTAACGCTCCTCTGTGACCTAGGGGCCTGTAGATATTGGGGGGCCTCCTGCTAACGCTCCTCAGTGACCTAGGGGCCTGTAGATATTGGGGGGCCTCCTGCTAACGCTCCTCAGTGACCTAGGGGCCTGTAGATATTGGGGGGCCTCCTGCTAACGCTCCTCAGTGACCTAGGGGCCTGTAGATATTGGGGGGCCTCCTGCTAACGCTCCTCAGTGACCTAGGGGCCTGTAGATATTGGGGGGCCTCCTGCTAACGCTCCTCAGTGACCTAGGGGCCTGTAGATATTGGGGGGCCGCCTCCTGCTAACGCTCCTCAGTGACCTAGGGGCCTGTAGATATTGGGGGGCCTCCTGCTAACGCTCCTCAGTGACCTAGGGGCCTGTAGATATTGGGGGGCCTCCTGCTAACACGCCTCAGTGACCTAGGGGCCTGTAGATATTGGGGGCCTCCTGTTACCACGCCTCAGTGACCTAGGGGCCTGTAGATATTGGGGGGCCTCCTGCTAACGCTCCTCAGTGACCTAGGGGCCTGTAGATATTGGGGGGCCTCCTGCTAACGCTCCTCTGTGACCTGGGGGCCTCCTGCTAACGCTCCTCTGTGACCTAGGGGCCTGTAGATTTTGGGGGGCCTCCTGCTAACGCTCCTCAGTGACCTAGGGGCCTGTAGATATTGGGGGGGCCTCCTGCTAACGCTCCTCAGTGACCTAGGGGCCTGTAGATATTGGGGGGCCTCCTGCTAACGCTCCTCAGTGACCTAGTGGCCTGTAGATATTGGGGGGCCTCCTGCTAACGCTCCTCAGTGACCTAGGGGCCTGTAGATATTGGGGGGCCTCCTGCTAACGCTCCTCAGTGACCCAGGGGCCTGTAGATATTGGGGGGCCGCCTCCTGTTAGGACGCCTCAGTGACCTAGGGGCCTGTAGATATTGGGGGGCCGCCTCCTGTTACCACGCCAGTGACCTAGGGGCCTGTAGATATTGGGGGGCCTCCTGCTAACGCTCCTCAGTGACCTAGGGGCCTGTAGATATTGGGGGGCCGCCTCCTGTTACCACGCCTCAGTGACCTAGGGGCCTGTAGATATTGGGGGGCCTCCTGTTACCACGCCTCAGTGACCTAGGGGCCTGTAGATATTGGGGGGCCTCCTGCTAACGCTCCTCAGTGACCTAGGGCCTGTAGATATTGGGGGGCCTCCTGCTAACGCTCCTCAGTGACCTAGGGCCTGTAGATATTGGGGGGCCTCCTGCTAACGCTCCTCAGTGACCTAGGGGCCTGTAGATATTGGGGGGGCCTCCTGCTAACGTTCCTCAGTGACCTAGGGCCTGTAGATATTGGGGGGCCTCCTGCTAACGCTCCTCAGTGACCTAGGGGCCTGTAGATATTGGGGGGCTGCCTCCTGCTAACGCTCCTCAGTGACCTAGGGGCCTGTAGATATTGGGGGGCCGCCTCCTGCTAACGCTCCTCAGTGACCTAGGGGCCTGTAGATATTGGGGGGCCGCCTCCTGTTACCACGCCTCAGTGACCTAGGGGCCTGTAGATATTGGGGGGCCTCCTGTTACCACGCCTCAGTGACCTAGGGGCCTGTAGATATTGGGGGGCCTCCTGCTAACGCTCCTCAGTGACCTAGGGCCTGTAGATATTGGGGGGCCTCCTGCTAACGCTCCTCAGTGACCTAGGGCCTGTAGATATTGGGGGGCCTCCTGCTAACGCTCCTCAGTGACCTAGGGGCCTGTAGATATTGGGGGGGCCTCCTGCTAACGTTCCTCAGTGACCTAGGGCCTGTAGATATTGGGGGGCCTCCTGCTAACGCTCCTCAGTGACCTAGGGGCCTGTAGATATTGGGGGGCTGCCTCCTGCTAACGCTCCTCAGTGACCTAGGGGCCTGTAGATATTGGGGGGCCGCCTCCTGCTAACGCTCCTCAGTGACCTAGGGGCCTGTAGATATTGGGGGGCCTCCTGCTAACGCTCCTCAGTGACCTAGGGGCCTGTAGATATTGGGGGGGCCTCCTGCTAACGCTCCTCAGTGACCTAGGGGCCTGTAGATATTGGGGGGCCTCCTGCTAACGCTCCTCAGTGACCTAGGGGTCTGTAGATATTGGGGGGCCTCCTGCTAACGCTCCTCAGTGACCTAGGGGCCTGTAGATATTGGGGGGCCTCCTGTTACCACGCCTCAGTGATATAATATGGAGGACGGTGGCGCCGCATGTGAAGTGGTTGTTTGAGGATAGTTCATAGGGCTGAATTTGCTCCAAATTCTGTCTGAAACCTCCATTGATTTTAGTATTTTTTCCGTTACCCCCCCCCCCCCCCCGATGTCTTGCATTGATGTGAATGGGAGGCAGAATATTTCCTCCTGACTGGTGCAGAATTTGCGAATCCCTGAAGTTGAGTTTTTCAGCTAGGAAATAGTTTGGTGTGTAAACGATGTGAAGCTATTGACTGATCTTCCGCCATTTTCTTCAGCCTCCTTTCCTGTCTCCGGACTCGCTGTGCGACTTTGAAGCTGATGGTCTGACTCTGAGGAAAAGGAGAAGGCTGTGCACGGATGTGACCAATCTGCTGAGCTCCAACCCCGAGACTCCTCACAGCCCCCTTCAGAAAGCTCCGCTTCTGTCCAGTACGCCGTCCGTCACCCTGACCGCCATGCCCAGGAAAGGAAACGTGTTTGTTCGGCAGCTGGCTTTGTCTGAACCCCTGGAAGACAGCGTAGTAATCTGCGGGGCCGACTCTGAAACCTCCTGTGATGTGAATGAGCGAGCCTCGCCACCACGTGTTAGCTCACATGAGGAGACATGTTACACGGCTCTGACATGCAGGCAAGGTCCAGGGAATAAAACTCCCAGAGATGGCGCTGGCTCTGGGGTCAAGCAGCTGGTTATTAAGACGCTGTCGTCCGTCTGTCTCTTGTCTCCCGTCATGGTGTCCTCTCCTGAGTCGCAGTCTGTGGTCTTAATCGAGGAGGGTCTCCAGGAACGTGGTGACCATATGTTTGGTGCCAGCGCTGAACTATTCTCAAATGACTTCACATTAGACAAGGAAGAGACGACTCCGTCCCAGCAGGAAAATCGGGAGGCCAGGCCTCGGCACCCTGACTGCAGCGACAGCTCGCAGGCCGACACCTTGAGTAGATTTACTCCAAATAAGTGGAAATATTTCCGCAGAAAACAGTTTCAGCCGTTTGTCACATTAAATTCCCAGATTGTTGCAGAATATGTTCAGCAGAAGAGTGAGGATCCGCTACGCAAGGTCCGAGACCCTCTGACCGACCAGAGCGACAGGGTCCCTGCCCCGGTGATGGACGTCGGGAACATGCAGCCCCTAGTGAGACTTGATCCTGCTGCCATCTCTAAGTATTATCTGACAAAAGACCTTCCCCGGAGCCAGGCGTCTGCTGTGCTGGCCCTAAACTGCTGCTCCCCCATGACTCCTCAGGTCAGGACATCTGTACAGAGGGACCCGCAGCAAGACTGTGTGGCCCCCCAGACCGTGGCCACTGGCAGGAAAGTCTGTATCAGTGGATTTAGTGCCAAGAGATGGGGCACGCTGAAGAAACAGCCCAAAGCTCAGCAGCATCTCTCCTTCCAAGAGGTGAGGCTTTGTGGGGGGTTGTGACGTGATCACATGACTTAGGAGCGGGAGATGGAAGGGTTATGGCGTCTACTGTGTGTCCTGCTTCTCTGTTCTTTAGGATCGCTGTGGTGGGGACGTGCACTCGTCTTCTCTCCTCTTCTCCTCTTCTCTGCTGACCTCGTCGTTCCTGAACTCTACGGCTGTCATGAACCTCAATCTATCGACAGAATCTCTGACTGCTCGAGACCCCCAGAAAGAACATCAGCGCTGGGCACGACTACGTGCAGCATTATCCCTCCACAGAAGGAAGAAAGGTCAGAAACTGGGGTAACGTGGGAACGGGATCAGTGTGGTGTATAGTGCTGCCCCCTACTGGGCATTATATACCTACTGCTGAGTGTGGGATAGTGTGGTGTATAGTGCTGCCCCCTACTGGACATTATATACCTACTGCTGAGTGTGGGATAGTGTGGTGTATAGTGCTGCCCCCTACTGGACATTATATACCTACTGCTGAGTGTGGGATAGTGTGGTGTATAGTGCTGCCCCCTACTGGACATTATATACCTACTGCTGAGTGTGGGGTAGTGTGGTGTATAGTGCCGCCCCCTACTGGACATTATATACCTACTGCTGAGTGTGGGGTAGTGTGGTGTATAGTGCCGCCCCCTACTGTACATTATATAACTACTGCTGAGTGTGGGATAGTGAGGTGTATAGTGCTGCCCCCTGCTGGACATTATATACCTACTGCTGAGCTATACAGTGTGGGGTAGTGAGGTGTATAGTGCTGCCCCCTACTGGACATTATATACCTACTGCTGAGTGTGGGATAGTGAGGTGTATAGTGCTGCCCCCTACTGGACATTATATACCTACTGCTGAGTGTGGGATAGTGAGGTGTATAGTGCTGCCCACTGCTGGACATTATATACCTACTGCTGAGTGTGGGGTAGTGAGGTGTATAGTGCTGCCCCCTACTGGACATTATATACCTACTGCTGAGTGTGGGGTAGTGAGGTGTATAGTGCTGCCCCCTACTGGACATTATATACCTACTGCTGAGTGTGGGGTAGTGAGGTGTATAGTGCTGCCCCCTGCTGGACATTATATACCTACTGCTGAGTGTGGGGTAGTGAGGTGTATAGTGCTGCCCCCTGCTGGACATTATATACCTACTGCTGAGTGTGGGATAGTGAGGTGTATAGTGCCGCCCCCTACTGGACATTATATACCTACTGCTGAGCTATACAGTGTGGGATAGTGAGGTGTATAGTGCTGCCCCCTACTGGACATTATATACCTACTGCTGAGTGTGGGGTAGTGAGGTGTATAGTGCTGCCCCCTACTGGACATTATATAACTACTGCTGAGTGTGGGGTAGTGAGGTGTATAGTGCCGCCCCCTACTGGACATTATATACCTACTGCTGAGTGTGGGGTAGTGAGGTGTATAGTGCTGCCCCCTACTGGACATTATATACCTACTGCTGAGTGTGGGGTAGTGAGGTGTATAGTGCTGCCCCCTACTGGACATTATATACCTACTGCTGAGCTATACAGTGTGGGATAGTGAGGTGTATAGTGCTGCCCCCTACTGGACATTATATACCTACTGCTGAGTGTGGGGTAGTGAGGTGTATAGTGCTGCCCCCTACTGGGCATTATATACCTACTGCTGAGCTATACAGTGTGGTGTATAGTGCTGCCCCCTACTGGACATTATATACCTACTGCTGAGCTATACAGTGTGGGGTAGTGAGGTGTATAGTGCTGCCCCCTACTGGACATTATATACCTACTGCTGAGCTATACAGTGTGGGGTAGTGAGGTGTATAGTGCTGCCCCCTACTGGACATTATATACCTACTGCTGAGTGTGGGGTAGTGAGGTGTATAGTGCTGCCCCCTACTGGACATTATATACCTACTGCTGAGCTATACAGTGTGGGCTAGTGAGGTGTATAGTGCTGCCCCCTACTGGACATTATATACCTACTGCTGAGTGTGGGGTAGTGTGGTGTATAGTGCTGCCCCCTACTGGGCATTATATACCTACTGCTGAGCTATACAGTGTGGGGTAGTGTGGTGTATAGTGCTGCCCCCTACTGGACATTATATACCTACTGCTGAGTGTGGGATAGTGAGGTGTATAGTGCTGCCCCCTACTGGACATTATATACCTACTGCTGAGTGTGGGATAGTGAGGTGTATAGTGCTGCCCCCTACTGGACATTATATACCTACTGCTGAGTGTGGGGTAGTGAGGTGTATAGTGCTGCCCCCTACTGGGCATTATATACCTACTGCTGAGCTATACAGTGTGGGGTAGTGAGGTGTATAGTGCTGCCCCCTACTGGACATTATATACCTACTGCTGAGTGTGGGGTAGTGAGGTGTATAGTGCTGCCCCCTACTGGACATTATATACCTACTGCTGAGCTATACAGTGTGGTGTATAGTGCTGCCCCCTACTGGACATTATATACCTACTGCTGAGCTATACAGTGTGGGATAGTGTGGTGTATAGTGCTGCCCCCTACTGGACATTATATACCTACTGCTGAGTGTGGGGTAGTGAGGTGTATAGTGCTGCCCCCTACTGGACATTATATACCTACTGCTGAGCTATACAGTGTGGTGTATAGTGCTGCCCCCTACTGGACATTATATACCTACTGCTGAGCTATACAGTGTGGGATAGTGTGGTGTATAGTGCTGCCCCCTACTGGACATTATATACCTACTGCTGAGTGTGGGATAGTGAGGTGTATAGTGCTGCCCCCTACTGGACATTATATACCTACTGCTGAGTGTGGGGTAGTGAGGTGTATAATGCTGCCCCCTACTGGGCATTATATACCTACTGCTGAGTGTGGGGTAGTGAGGTGTATAGTGCTGCCCCCTACTGGACATTATATACCTACTGCTGAGCTATACAGTGTGGTGTATAGTGCTGCCCCCTACTGGACATTATATACCTACTGCTGAGTGTGGGGTAGTGAGGTGTATAGTGCTGCCCCCTACTGGACATTATATACCTACTGCTGAGTGTGGGATAGTGTGGTGTATAGTGCTGCCCCCTACTGGACATTATATACCTACTGCTGAGCTATACAGTGTGGGGTAGTGAGGTGTATAGTGCTGCCCCCTACTGGACATTATATACCTACTGCTTAGTGTGGGGTAGTGAGGTGTATAGTGCTGCCCCCTACTGGACATTATATACCTACTGCTGAGCTATACAGTGTGGGGTAGTGAGGTGTATAGTGCTGCCCCCTACTGGACATTATATACCTACTGCTGAGTGTGGGGTAGTGTGGTGTATAGTGCTGCCCCCTACTGGACATTATATACCTACTGCTGAGCTATACAGTGTGGGGTAGTGAGGTGTATAGTGCTGCCCCCCTACTGGACATTATATACCTACTGCTGAGTGTGGGGTAGTGAGGTGTATAGTGCTGCCCCCTACTGGACATTATATACCTACTGCTGAGCTATACAGTGTGGGGTAGTGAGGTGTATAGTGCTTCCCCCTACTGGACATTATATACCTACTGCTGAGTGTGGGGTAGTGTGGTGTATAGTGCTGCCCCCTACTGGGCATTATATACCTACTGCTGAGCTATACAGTGTGGGATAGTGAGGTGTATAGTGCTGCCCCCTGCTGGACATTATATACCTACTGCTGAGTGTGGGGTAGTGAGGTGTATAGTGCTGCCCCCTACTGGACATTATATACCTACTGCTGAGCTATACAGTGTGGGATAGTGAGGTGTATAGTGCTACCCCCTACTGGACATTATATACCTACTGCTGAGTGTGGGGTAGTGAGGTGTATAGTGCTGCCCCCTACTGGGCATTATATACCTACTGCTGAGTGTGGGGTAGTGAGGTGTATAGTGCTGCCCCCTACTGGACATTATATACCTACTGCTTAGTGTGGGGTAGTGAGGTGTATAGTGCTGCCCCCTACTGGACATTATATACCTACTGCTGAGTGTGGGGTAGTGTGGTGTATAGTGCTGCCCCCTACTGGACATTATATACCTACTGCTGAGTGTGGGGTAGTGAGGTGTATAATGCTGCCCCCTACTGGACATTATATACCTACTGCTGAGTGTGGGGTAGTGTGGTGTATAGTGCTGCCCCCTACTGGACATTATATACCTACTGCTGAGCTATACAGTGTGGGATAGTAAGGTGTATAGTGCTGCCCCCTACTGGACATTATATACCTACTGCTGAGCTATACAGTGTGGGGTAGTGAGGTGTATAGTGCTGCCCCCTACTGGACATTATATACCTACTGCTGAGTGTGGGGTAGTGAGGTGTATAGTGCTGCCCCCTACTGGACATTATATACCTACTGCTGAGCTATACAGTGTGGGGTAGTGTGGTGTATAGTGCTGCCCCCTACTGGACATTATATACCTACTGCTGAGCTATACAGTGTGGTGTATAGTGCTGCCCCCTACTGGGCATTATATACCTACTGCTGAGTGTGGGGTAGTGAGGTGTATAGTGCTGCCCCCTACTGGACATTATATACCTACTGCTGAGCTATACAGTGTGGTGTATAGTGCTGCCCCCTACTGGACATTATATACCTACTGCTGAGCTATACAGTGTGGGGTAGTGTGGTGTATAGTGCTGCCCCCTACTGGACATTATATACCTACTGCTGAGTGTGGGGTAGTGTGGTGTATAGTGCTGCCCCCTACTGGACATTATATACCTACTGCTGAGCTATACAGTGTGGGGTAGTGTGGTGTATAGTGCTGCCCCCTACTGGACATTATATACAGTCATATGAAAAAGTTTGGGCACCCCTATTAATCTTAATCATTTTTACTTCTAAATATTTGGGTGTTTGCAACAGCCATTTCAATTTGATATATCTAATAAGTGATGGACACAGTAATATTTCAGGATTGAAATGAGGTTTATTGTACTAACAGAAAATGTGCAATATGCATTAAACCAAAATTTGACCGGTGCAAAAGTATGGGCACCTCAACAGAAAAGTGACATTAATATTTAGTAGATCCTCCTTTTGCAAAAATAACAGCCTCTAGTTGCTTCCTGTAGCTTTTAATCAGTTCCTGGATCCTGGATGAAGGTATTTTTGACCATTCCTCTTTACAAAACAATTCCAGTTCAGTTAAGTTTGATGGTCGCCGAGCATGGACAGCCCGCTTCAAATTATCCCACAGATGTTCAATGATATTCAGGTCTGGGGACTGGGATGGCCATTCCAGAACATTGTAATTGTTCCTCTGCATGAATGCCTGAGTAGATTTGGAGCTGTGTTTTGGATCATTGTCTTGCTGAAATATCCATCCCCGGCGTAACTTCAAATTCGTCACTGATTCTTGTACATTATTCTCAAGAATCTGCTGATACTGAGTTGAATCCATGCGACCCTCAACTTTAACAAGATTCCCGGTGCCGGCATTGGCCACACAGCCCCAAAGCATGATGGAACCTCCACCAAATTTTACAGTGGGTAGCAAGTGTTTTTCTTGGAATGCTGTGTTTTTTTCACGCCATGCATAACGCCTTTTTGTATGACCAAACAACTCAATCTTTGTTTCATCAGTCCACAGGACCTTCTTCCAAAATGAAGCTGGCTTGTCCAAATGTGCTTTTGCATACCTCAGGCGACTCTGTTTGTGGCGTGCTTTCAGAAACGGCTTCTTTCGCATCACTCTCCCATACAGCTTCTCCTTGTGCAAAGTGTGCTGTATTGTTGACCGATGCACAGTGACACCATCTGCAGCAAGATGATGCTGCAGCTCTTTGGAGGTGGTCTGTGGATTGTCCTTGACTGTTCTCACCATTCTTCTTCTCTGCCTTTCTGATATTTTTCTTGGCCTGCCACTTCTGGGCTTAACAAGAACTGTCCCTGTGGTCTTCCATTTCC